>DF239042.1:363359-394752 GCA_000507305.1 Breviolum minutum Mf 1.05b.01
ATCATCATCATCATCATCATCATCATCATCATCATCATCATCATCATCATCGTCATCGTCATCGTGTCATCATCATCATCATCATCATCATCATCATCATCATCATCATCATCATCATCATCATCATCATCATCGTCACTATCATATTATTATCATTATATATCATTTTTATATAGATATTGTCATTGTTAAGTTATTATCATGTTCGTTATCATGAATCATGACTATAAGACTACAATACCACCACTGTAATTAGTGCTCAACAATGATTTCTCATGTACTAATATGTGTATATGTGCATTTGAAGACATTTAAAATACATTCGACACCTCTGCACAGAAAATCCTAGAACCGCTTGTTTTCCTCAGCACCTATGATGACATGAATCCCAATTGGTATAGCTTTGTTACGAGTCCGATTTCTGAAACACCAAGAGACTGCATCCAAGCAGTCTGAGTCGTTGTATGGCCACTTTGTGGTACCACCCATGCGTTCAGCCACTCGTTCCATTTCACGTCCAATTCCCTCACAATCTTGTGTTCCCTCCTGGGTCACGTTCAACGCAGAAAAAAGTTTGTTTCGTTTTTTCTTTTGTTTCAATCAAGAGAAACCACTAGGGAAACAGCGAGAACTTTCTTCAGGTATAACATGTGAAAATAGTATCTAGCGGAAAAGTATGACATGAATCAAAAGCTGGAAAGAAACTTCAAACACACCTCAAGATCGGCCCCTACTAGTTACAAACGGGGTATAAGCCCTATAAATGGCCTTATAAATGGCCTTACTGAGCTTATAACCCCTATAAGTGGAAAGTAAATTTCATCCATATTTCTCTCTTCCAGCTGAATATTTGGCTTATTTTCTAAAAAAATATAGGCCCTGATACCTAACCTACCCCCAACCCCAAGCCAAAAAAACAAAAATGCCATGCCTTTTTTCCCTTCACAAATGGCAGGTCATACCTTTTCCAACTTCGTGCTTTCCGTGCCCGAGGCCAAGGCCAAGCTTCGTATCTGTACCAGCCCAAGGTTTCCATGCCAACCGTTGTGATAGTACCTGTGTCACCCGAGAAATTTTGGGGAGAAGATGACAGGTCAGGAAGAAAAGTTTCACCAAAAAAATTCGTTTGGGCCTTCAAAATTCCATTGTGGCTTACACGAAATAGAAGGATTCCCTACATAGAAAGCTGGGAGACGTGCCGTTCTGTAAAAAAAACATCAGTTGATGAAAACCCTGCCATTTTTGGACATAAGGCTCATTACCCCATGAAACCCCTGGTTTTTGTGGAAAAAAGACAAAAACGAAATGCCGAAAATATGATGGACTGCACATTCATACACCAACATTCAAATTTTCAAAAAAAAACAACTATTATTGCCTTGATAGTCATCCCAGCATCATAAACGATGCTGGTATGCTTTGGACAAGTCCCAAAAGCTCGGATGGACCTGGGAATGACCATCCCTTATGATGCTACACCAATGGCAGATGTACACTTCCAAGAGCCTCTTTTTCTTTCGTTGAAGCTTCGTAAGGACAGGTGTAATCTGAATGGCCAATCAACATGGAAGTTTTGGAAATAGATTGTCTTTATCACGAGCTGGCCATCAGTGCAGGTTCCCCAACCCCGAACCTTCGCAATGTCGTGCTCACGTCCAGTTTCAGAAACCAAGATCATTTTTTGTTGGACCCCAACAAAATGCAAAACTCAACGTAAATTTTCCATCTCTTCTAATCAGCTCAAAAAATCCCCTTCAGGAATTCTCAAAAGGTAGACACCCGAGTGGTTGTATTTTTCGAGTTTCACTACGCCTCCAAAGCAGCCATAACGCTCCAAGAGCATCACATCCGCACCAGCCCGGCGGGCACCCAAAGCTGCAGAAAGACCTCATTGCTGAAGGTGTTTTTGTTGAAGAATGTCTTGCAGGTTGGTATATCCCCCCCTCAAAAAAAAAGGGCTAGAATCTATATAATAACAATGAAAGATTGTTCCAATCTCTCCAAAAATATACCAAAATCAATCCATGATTTTCTAGTTCGAAAGCCATCTGTTTGTTTTAGTCGTTTCAACCGTGCACATCGAGCCGTCGAGCCTGCTGGCCCAGCTCCAACCACAAGGACCTCACATCTATCAAGGATGGGTACCTTGCACCGCGAAAAGCCGTTGCTGAAACACTTGGGGCCATCTGGCCATCCAAAAGATCACTTGCAACATTTCGGAATGAAGAGATGTTCCCACCAGAAGACTCTGAATCTTTAATCTCAAAGCTCGAATTGTTCATCACTCAAAGCTCAATTTTGTTCATAACTCACATCTCAACCCAAAAACAGAATTCGCACCTGTCGTTGGGGTTCCAAAATGTGTCGACCCAGCACTTTCACACGGCCCCTGCAATGAAGCATCAGCAGCATTGCATCAAAAAAACACAGCAACTTAGCAATCCACAGCATGCAAAATGCATGTGTCCACCCCAATTCAGGCTCCCCTCAAATCTCTTCCAAAAAAATTAAACGTTGACTCGAAAAGTTAATCTTCAATATTGAAAGCTCTCCCCAAAATGTTTCAAACACACCCAAGTTTTTCAACAAAATTCAATGCACCAATAGAAACAATTTATCAAAACAAAAAAATCCAATCTCCCATCGCATCGTTTATCAATCCGCACCTGGCTGCCTCATCCTCCCGGCTACGGACGTGGCTTTGCAATTGGGTACGATCTGGTGCACCTTGACGCTCGCCCGACCACCTGGACGTTGGTTTTTATCCCCTACAACGGTTGTGGTTGTTTCATAAGGATCCTTCTGTCATGGCTTATGAAAAAATCCCTATCGGTTGGTTTAATAGGGATCCTTACAAATGGTTTATTTAAAGTTTATTGTAATCCCTTATATAATGGTGTAGGGTATTTCATCCCCTATATACCCTAAACAACTAGGGGGCCCCTTTTTTATTGCTCAGGTGATTCGATTCGTGACCAAACTTTATCCCCAATCGTTGGGGTTCGTCACGATGTCCAACCTTTTTGAAAGGGAACAGGTAAACTTACCATCCCAAAGAAGTCACCAGCAGAATGGCCAGGATGGAGAGGGCACTCATCACGAGTTTTCTTGGGAAAGTCACGGCATCAAATTTCTGGCAATGATGAATTCATGGTGACGCTTTTTTTTGAACTTTGAATTAAGAAGGAGAGGTGGAAAAACAAAAGTCATAATGGTAGAGTGTTATTGTTATACTACCAAGCCATAAATTCAGGATCCATATGCTATAATGAAAAAAGCATCTGTAATGACATGTCCCAAGAGCGTTGTTGTCACTCGCCGCAAAGATACGGGGGGCAGTGTCCTCTATGCTGCTGCAACCCCCTAGCGGCCTGGAAACCATCCGGTTGGCTCTTCGGGTAAACTCATCTTCACTGTCAGAAGCGTCATGAATCTGGCAGCGTCATCAACGGTCATCAACGTGGATGGCTCCCAGAGGAGAAACTTGTGACATGAACCATGAGTCATCCTGATTGGTTCATGACAGGATCCGAAAATTGCATGGCAAAAATGAATGCGTATATGAAACAATTCCGGATTATAACGTTGGTAGTAGTGAACGAATGCCCCCAAAAAAAAACAGAAAAATGCCAGGGTTTGGTCGCTACTCCTATTTGCATCTATTTGCTAAGTATCTAGAATTTGTGGATAAAATCTCATGTCATGTTATCTCAATTCAAACTGCAGAAGTTTTGCAGGGAGTTTTTTCATTATCTCAATTTTGGTGCTTATGCTCTTCCAGTGCCAACTGCATCAATCCATGACATAATTTGGTGCGCGGAGCTGGGGAGACAACAGTGGTGACATGCATGTCTCTTGGTGAAGGTTAACAACACGCCTGGAAGTCCAACCACCATATTTATGGGTTGGTTTCGGAACCACCATTTTTCAAGTAAAGGTTTATCATCCAAAAGGAACCGAACCCCCCATTCCTTTTAAATGGTGGTTGACTTCCAGGGACACGGCAACACACCAAAAAGATGGCCAAAATCGCTACATGTTGCATGTTTTCCGAATCTTTGGCCTCCTTCTTGTCTGTCTCCGTCCTGAAAGACATGGCTGATTCTGTCCCCAGTTTTGGTTCTAGATTCGGTGAAACCTGCACAAATGCTTGAGAGGAAAAAATTTTGCGGTCCAAGACACGCCCCAGAGGCGTGATGTCGTGGCTGCTATATGACTGGTGGAAATGTATGGTGACACTCATGAGCTGAAGCTCCAAACTTTCAGCCAAAAAATTGTATAAAACACTGAGATTTTGAGTCTGTGAGCAGCTAGCATCACTAGCATCGCTAGTTGGTGGTTGAACCACCCACTTGAAAAATATGGAAAAATATGTTCGTCCAATTGTTCTCATTTCCCCAAGGGTTTTCGTGGTGAAAATTCCCCCAAAAAATATTGGAAACCACCACCATGGAAATCCAAAATGTCTTGCTACTTAACCTGGAGAGTTTGTATACGCTGCTTGAGAGAGTATGATGTGGGTGTTTCCAAGAATAGTGGTACCCCCAAAATAGATGGTTTATAATGGAAAACCCTATTAAGATTGATGATTTTGGGGTACCATTATTATTGGAAACATCCATGTCATTTTCTTCCTGTTTTCAACACACTCCCAGAAATTTTCCAGCCGATGCCACCTGTGCCTTTGAGGCCGATCGACTGCTGCCCTGCGTGACACGTAGCCGAGAAGATGACCGTGGTGACCTCAAAATATTGGGAGAAAAACAGGTCTTTGGTGAAAGAAAATCAAGTCAACAAGAAACAGATCATCAATAAATGAGAAGCCGCTTTCTTTTCATCTGGTTCTTCCAAAAAAAAGATCTTTTTTCAGACAGAAATATCACTTTACAAGGTTCTTCGATCTGCAACTGTCTCCAGGTCAAGAGTCAAGACATTTCCTCTTCCACAAAATTCGACCCTTTGGCATCCCAACCCAGTGGGTGAACGCTCTGCTGGCGACACAATGGGACTTGGAACCAGCAATGGAAGGCTGGCAGTTGGCGTCAGGTCGTTGCTTAAACGACTGCTGGGAAGGCCTGCAGGCGGCATTTTTCTGAGGGAAAGCCACATGTTGAAACCCAAAAAGTTGACGACTCACAGACATGATCAACTTGAAGATTCTCACCTTGACATGTGCTGGACTTTATGATGAACAGCATCTTCTTTCAACAAAAAACTTCAATCATTTCTTCGACTTGAAAAAAAAACAAATAAAATCAGCTGTCCGGGCCCCATCTCTCCAAGATCTTGAGATCCTTACCACTGGTAGCAGTACCATTCATCGCAGGTAATGCGCCACAACTTTTGGGTCGAGCAACGGAGGTCCTGAGAGAGCTTCGGCGGAAAAATGCGTGGCCAAGTCATGACTGACGTATCAATCTCTCAAAAACTCCGTGTTTTCTTATCCACTGTTGATGGTTCGGGGGAAATCCGGCGATCACCAGTTGGTATGGTAAAAAAAAATCATAGATAACAGGTGGTTAGCCGGATTATTTCCATCAACAACATCTTGCAAAAAACATTGGCGATGCCTCAACTTCGCCAACTGCGCAAGCGCTTTTTGTCTCTGGGGTACCATACGCCAGCCTTCTGGTGTCCCCATCTCCTTGGAAAACACACTTTTTTTTTGAAGTCCTTGCAACTCCTAGATGTGAAGTGGAGTTGAAAATGATGCTTACCAACTCCCACTCATGGGCCTTATTAACCATACTTATTACATCTTATTCCTATAAAGAATCGCTTAGTAGATCATGTGATCCCAAGTAAGGTTGTTTCTGTGCCCAATGCAGCATGCAAACATATCCAAACTGTATGTCAAACCCTTTCAACGGAAGCCTCTGAGGTGCGCACGAGCCCAACTCTTGTGTTTTCTCGCCAAATCTGTGGAGCACAGTCATCCGGTCGAATCAACTATACAAGAACCGTTCCCAAGAGGAAAGTGATCTTTTGAAAAAAGAATCTAAATTTGGGGATAGTCTCAAGTATTCTAGGATGCTGCATTCTCCCTCTTTGTTGAAAAATGCAACTAAATGCCTAAATCCTTATTGCAAACTGTTCATATTTTTCAGTTTACCCTCTAGTAAATCATAGTTTTAATTTTTACTGTATATACCCTCTAGCAAATCATAGTTTTAATCTAACATACTCAATGGACATCACCCTTTTTTCAATTTGGAATTACATGCACCAATGGTGGCTCTCGGCTTCATTCCTTCAATGGACCTTGTGCCACTTTGGCCGCCGGATTGCGACAACGTGGCTCACTCGGTTGTTGGCCTGAAGATATGAATGCCCAACTGTTTCCCAGCTGAAAAACCTTGGAAAAACTTGTTTAACCCCAAAAAGGATGCAACAAAAAAAAACGCTTGGTTCTTTTAGGATTTATAGCCATACAAGAATTGATCATCATCAGACATCATTTGACAACCCTGCCAGGAGGTGTTTTGCTTCAGAACTTCGACGTTTAACTTGACGTCAACCAAGGTCGTCGGAGCACGGCCTGTCTTCAAATCTGGCGCTTTTGGTGGCCAGGATTTCACCTTCAACGAACGCAAAACGGCCAAATTTTCACATTTCAACAAAACGAAAGGAACCAACACCAACGGCTGAATGTCAATAGGTATTTTCAGGTAATGAAAATCAAACTCAAATATGCGTTCCAAATGATTTCACAGATAAATTTAGCTTTGTGACTCAGTTTTTTCTGTTGTTTGCATCTTTGCTGAATGGCGATTTTTTCGGGGGTTTTCTCGAAGGTTGGATTCATCTCTGCAACAGCGGAAAAATGTCTGGAAAAACCTCAAATTTCATAGGAAACTTTTATGGAACATCATGGAACCCATTGAACCCAGACAGTAGCTATATTTTTATAATATAACCCTAAAAATCATTCAACCCGCAAAACTGGCTATTTTGAGGACCCTACCCCTGCGTCATACAGGTTCAAAACCCTTCCATAGGAGGGTCCAAGATCCTTAGGGAATATACTATATAGGGGTTTCCTAAAATGATGCTACCCCCAAATCACCCATTTTAATAGGGTTTTCCATTATAAACCATCCATTTTAGGGTACCACTATTTTTGGAAACACCCATATTGTGCGAAATATACTTCGCATGGGAAGTCACCAACTCCACAAATCCCATTCCGCTGGGACCCACCTTGAGCGTAACTCCATTTTCTTCCAGCTCTTGCACCAACATTTCTCGCACCTCGGGGTTGTTTTTTTTGGGGGAAGGAAGGACATCTCTAAGAAAAAACAAAGGTTTTAAACATGAAATTCTTGATATGGCTTATGAATTCATCCTAAATTATGGAAGCAATGCGAAGAGATGCTTCAATAAACCGCCGTGATTATCTTTGTGCTCCTCTCGCCAATCGGGTGAAGAAGTCAAATAAAGTTTCAATAATTCTCTCTGCTGTATTCTCCCCACCCCCCAAAATGACCCCTTCCTTGTTTTGGAATTCGAGTTCCGTTGAAGTTCCGTTTTGAAGCAACCGGGTGAAAAAAACACCCAGGTCACCAGGCACGTGGATTCTGCGGCGGATTGGTCATCCCTTGTGGCCTTGGTCGAAGGAAATTTGAAGCTGCAAAAATGAGAAAACCCAACTTGAACTCGTTGGTGGGTGAGTTTACCTATTATATTGGGTGTTATAATTCACTTTCCAACTCCCCTAGTTGGTGGTTGGGGTTCCCACCCATGTGAAAACAAAAAAATGCTCGTCAAGAATTGGATCATTTCCCCAAGTTTAAGGGATGAAAATTAAAATGGTTCAAAAACACCACCTAGCAAAACCCTTGATCCCAAATAAAACCATCTATCAAACCCTATGGGTATGTAAAATTATGTAGCTCTTGCCTTCTGGCTCCAGTGTACATATAGGCTTCACTTTTTCCACAAATCCAAGTTGACCTTTCTTACTTCCATGTTTTTTTCCCAAGATCTGGTAGCTATCTTTCCCAGGGTGGCCCTGACGGTGCTCGCCGGTAGGTGGAGACTGCCGCAGAAGGGCCCACCTTGACAGGTGAAACATTCGGTGTCTGATAGCTTTGAGTCAGGAAGTAGGTAGGATTCAAATGGAAAATTTTGTGTCTGTACATCTTCACTTTATATATTCCACAACATATTTGGAACCAATGGCCCCGTAATTTCACTGCTGTTCGAATTTTTGTTGGTGTCTCTCAAAAAACTAGCTAGCTGTATGTATATATATATATATCTCATCTTTACAAAGAAAAAAAAACGATACAACCAGTGTTTTTGTTGTTCGGGATCCTGGCATGTGGTCCAAACCACTCGTCGTAGGACATTGCCTCGGTGTTGGAGAAATGGAAAAAAGGGCCCCTAGTTGTTTAGGATATGTAAGGAATGAAAGTTACTACCCAGTGACTTTCCGGGATTAATTATCATAAATCAATATAAGGATCCCGTCATGAACCAACCAGGATGACTCATGAAAAGTAAGGGACCCCCGGGTTTTTTTTTGTGGCTCAATGGAGTTTACCCTCATAACTTCCATCAAATAAGAGGTCTTCTGGGGGCCCCAAGCTGCAGCTGTTCGGAAACGCACCCTTTGTTGGGAAACTTTGCAAAAAAGGTGTCACTAGGATTCACCAAAATAAAACGACTTGCTGTCTGAAGGTAGATACTGTTTGAGTATGAGCATCAAGAGGTGGTATTTCTGAAGACATGCTTGCTGATGCTCAAGGATGGAAGCTGTCACATTTATTTACTAGCTGGTGGTGTTTCGTTACACTTACCTCCATCTTTGAATGGCAAGAAGTGTCATGTTTATTGTGCTCATGTCTGCGCTTCCAAAAGCAACGTAAAAGGATGCGGAAACATGCACGAAATTGTGCCAATAAAAAATCAAATGACCACAGCGTGCAAGAAAAACGATATGTTTCAATCACAGGTTGTCTTCTTTGCAAAAGCAAGCTATACTGCTTCCTGAAGCAAGAAACAAAATAGCTAGAATCCCTAAACTTGATTTTGCTTGACGATTCCTCATTGGGCAAAAAACTGTCAAAAGAAATGAAATCCAAAAAAAATACAGTAAACTTTTTCTGCAGCTGGCAGTGACACCACCAACTTCCGCGGCCACGATGGGTGCAGTGGCCAACCCATCTGAGTCGTACGACTGCTGAAACAGGACGCAAGAAAACCTTTAGCTTTGCGTCACCAGTCATGGTTGAAGTTGCCAATTCCTAGGTGTTAACCAAAACTCTGTCGTGGCTGGCTTCTTTTTTTTAACACTTGGCACCGGAAACTTCTCTTTTCTATGTTGACTTTTTTGCAAGTCAAAATATCACAGAGTTGAAGTGGTGGGTTCAATATGGATGAATGGTGAGCTGTTTTGACAAAACACTATTGTCCACATGTGAGTCGCCATCTTCGCATTCGCAAGAAAAAGGGTGTTTGTTGTGTATCTTAATTTTGCCCGCGCATCATGCCAGTGGACAGTTGAGAAAGTGAAGATGGATACTGCATCCCAAAACCTGTATCATGAAGCTAGCGCGTGCCCTGCGAATCGGCATCTTGCAAGCACAACCATGAGACTCTTCCGAACACCTTCGGCCCACGATTTGCCGCGGCCTTGCCGCAGCCCGGAATGGCTCCAACCCGGGGATGCTTGAGGGTCCCCCAGGCTTTTCGCGACAGCGACTCTCTGCCAAGCAATTTTTTGGCAGAAGTGAAACGACTTTGAACCATTTTTTTGTTACTTTTCTTGAACTTCAGCATATGTCAATCTTCAACTGTGGCAACTTGGTCCTAGTAAAACTTGTTTGCTTCCAACATGTTCTCTCTTGTTCTATTCTGCTTGGTCACCAACTGATTTTTTGTCGCGTACTTTGACGCTGTATTTCTTTTCGCCAACCGAGACGAAACCAGATTAAGGAAATCAATGATTTTTTCAGATGGAAGAAAAAGAAGAGGTTGAGAATTCAACATGATTTTCAATACCAGTATGGTGCTTTTTGTTTTCATTGAAGTTTGTTTGCCCCCAATATCACTTCATATTGGCAGTATTTCTCCATGTCGAAGACAGCAATATGTGAAAGCTCTTCAGAGCCTCTCTTCCTGGACCTAGATGACCTCAGTTGGAATTGAGCCAAAAAAAGTTGATTTGGATTGATAAAATCCTACCGTAAGGACGTCCTGACTGCGAGCCAAAATGAAAAAAAACGTATGTTCACCAACTAGAATGGTCAGAATGATATATGTGATCCCATGGTCTTTGTGGCTCAATGGCTTTTCAACCAAGATTGCTACAGCCAGTGTGACTATAACCTCTTCATTTTTGACAATCAACATTTGGATACATTTGGCAAATGTTCCATGTATTCCAACATCGCCACACCGGCAACAAAAACTTCCAAGCATTGCAGTCACAACATGTCGGAAGTCAAAAACACAAGCGGAATCATCTGATGGAATCATCTACTGAGCTGCAGGCATTCCAATTGGCCCTAACAACACAGCCAGAGTTCCAGCTTTCGTTGATGCACAATTCAACACCAAAAAGTGTCTGAAAAAAATCGTCGACAAAAAAATCAAAAAAAGATCCGCTCTGTAAGTCTGACCTGATCCCATAGTCCAAAAAAAACAATAAGAAGCATCTGTGTGTTTGAAAAAATGTTCTCATGATTTTACCCCTGCCTGCGTACATGAGGATTGCCAAGTTCGGGCTCGATGTGCAAAATCTCTGGACCTCGCAAGTTGAAACCACTGGACCATTGCAGCAAAATAGTATGATGGACTTTCCACCAAACACTTGGGCCAGGAAAGCCAACTGGAATTTCACTGTTGGAGTTCCTCCAACATTTGGGAGCCATTCAAAACCTCCAAAATCTCCAAATTTTTGTAGCCGAATCGGCTTGGCTTGGTGGGATAAACTTCATTTTTAAAACCCAAACAGTCCAAAACCTGCCATGGAAAAATTCACCTTTCCAAATCTGGGTCTCCGGATCCGTTCAGTGGATGCTTCAAGTATTCCCGGCGGTATTCGGAGGAACCTGCCAGCAGTTTCACCCCTTTGGAATCCAAATTCACCCTGTTTTGCTGTTTTGGGGATGAGAACAAGGCAGAAAAGATCTTGGTAAGCTCTACATTATCCCAACTCAGATCACCTAACCACAAACTAACAGAAAAAACTTGAAGACCTTGTCCACTCCATCTTTGTGAAGAAAAAGTGCTTTCTTCCCGGCTATGATGAGTCCGCATATGACAAAAAACCATCCTTGTGCTCAGAAAATACATGCAACACAACTTTCACTCATCGTCTCACAAGACTGTCAAGTCAAGACCTGTAGATTGTAGAGATTTTTACATTTTGCGAGCCTTCGAAGGGTTTCGGCTCACTGTGGAGGTTGCTACCACCATTCCTAATAGGCCTCGCAAAAAAGCGTGGCATTTTGAACTGATCGCCCGAAAAAGGCGAATGACGACAAACTCTGGTAGCAGTAGTTGCTACAATGTCATGTCTTCAACTTTCGCATGACACTAATTCCGTATCTCTTTCCAAACATTATCACTGCAGTTGGTTTATCTCTTCCACCGAAAGGCACTTGGAATGTCATTGGATCAGTAGCTTTGGGTTCCCATTTGAAAAACGCAAGTTCCCATGAAAGCTGTCGCCGGATGACACAAACGGCCTTGTCTGCGGTACTTGGAACTTCTTGTAGTCTGTAGTGTAGGTGGTACAGCCCTGGTGCAAAACGCAAGTGAGCCATACAACAGGAATTGAAGCAAGACTAAAACCACCAAACAGCTGGAAAAACAAGTTGACATTCTCAAGTTAATTTCAAAAAAAACATTAGAAACCATCTACAGCGATTTAGTACATATATACATCAAGTCAACACGCCAAAACAATGGCTGCCATACGCACCATGTGTCACAACAAAAAAATGGCAACGTTGCACCACTGGTCACCACCTCAAATGGTCCAGATGTTGGCGCTTGTGGCTTGGGTCGTCCTGCTGCTGACCTGAAAAACGACATCGTTGGAAAGGGAAAACCCATGGAAGCGCGAATGACTTGGGACACATCCCAACACACATAAAACTGTAGCCACTTTACGTCACTTTACCACTTTTACCCAGGAATTTGGGTACTTTCAAAATCTGTGACTTTTTCGTGAAATCAAACGAAGGCAACCGACCTTGGACGTGTCGGATGCTTCACATAGTCCTGCTGATAGGAAGACAAACCTTCAAACCTCATTTCCAGATTGCAGGCTACCCATGGCCACCATGAAGGGGTCCCCAAATGACGCAAAGTGCACTTTGCAGATCTTGAGTTTTGCGCGGTACAGCTTTTCCTGGAGGTGCCTCAAAACACAGCAAAACAGCTGAAATTTGGATGATCAGGACAACGTTTAAAAAATGTCCCGAGTTTTTGTTCCCCGTATATAATATACGCCATTTCTTGGGGGGTTATATACTATCAAGTCCAAGTGATCCAAGTATGCAACGGTGGAATCATCCAAAATTCACCAAAAGTTCAAAAGTTCTTCTGATCTTCTGGGGCTCATTGCGTGCTTGGAGGTCTTGTCCGGTGGCTTCACAGCGTGCCTCGGTATATTTGAACCCCTGCAGCAGACGCTGGTTACCCCGCTGGTTTCCTGTGTGAACTGAGGAAACCCAACCATGGATACTCACTGGCATAGGTGCTCTTTCCCGTCTTCACACCAGTCCTGGCCGTACAAAATGCTGTGCATTTTGCACCCAGAGTGCCAAATGCTCTGCTGACACCCAGTTTCCAATATGATAAGAAGCGTTCAGTTGCATTATAGAAGTCTGCCCTCGCCTAAACATAACAACCCCTACATACCCCTACCAAGCAGAAAAAAGAAGAACAGGCAGACATCAAGTGATGCTGCTACAAACCTTTTTGACACAATCAACGAAGCTATGCACGTTTGGAACATTTTGGAATCCAGTGGAATTTCAGGAGAGTCCTGCCAGGTTCCCAAACATTCTTGGGCGGCTTTGCAGAATCACGTGCCTGGTAACATGAACGAATCATGTCATCCTTCACATGTTTTGGTGACCACCTTGGCAGTGTGTTTTTTCCTTGGGGGAACGTGACCCAAGATGACCACGTGGATTGGATGTTCAAAGAGACACTTTTTCCGTTGTCAGACATTCCATGTTTGCCAGATTTCTTCCAAACCAAAAAATTACCGCAGCAAAATCATTGGAGATGTTTCTTGCCTCAAGAGGATGAGGAATATAGTCCACATTGTAGCTGGACCTGCCCTCGAACCTCAGACATTGATCAAACAACAGCTTCAGATGTACACCCCCCGAAGTTTAACATAGCAAATTGATGATTGAAAGATTAGTTTCCTTTTGGGATTGCCTAGTTTTAGGGGGCTATGTCAAATTTCTGGGGTGTAGACCCCCGAAGTTTAACAGCTTCATTCGCCCCAAATGATGAGACTGGAGGAATAAACTCTGCTGAGAGCAAGGCGGTACACTGTCTTTAGGCCCATCCTGATCTGCTGGGGGCTTCTTGGCCTGCAACAATCAACCAAAAAAAACAGCTAACATGGGCTAGTTGGTGGTTGGAACCACACATTCTGAAGAATATGACTGTAGTCAAATTGGATCATTTCGCCAATTTTCAGGGTGAAATTCCAAAAAAATGGTTCAAAAACCACCACCTAGTCAGTTTTTGCCATGCATTTTTTCTAGGCCTTGCCTGCAAAGGGTGTGGCACATAGTGAGCTTGGTGCGTGGACAATGGTGGCGGGCCCTGCTCGTCTGGATTGGCAGTCACAACCACGACATCTCCATCCTGGCGCAGTCGAGAAAAAAATTCACCAACGTTGGTGGTTGAACCAACCCATCTGAAAAATATTATATGGATGTTTCCGAAAATGATGGTACCCCCCAAATCATCCATTTTAATAGGGTTTTCCATTGTAAGTCATCCATTTTGGGGAACCACTATTTTTGGAAACACCCATATAGTCAAATTGGAAATCTTCCCCAATTTTCGGGGTGAAAATTAAAAAATATTTGAAACCACGACCTAGTTCAGCACTGTTACCCCCCCCCCTGAAATTTACCAAGTCGATATCCACTATATTCATATTTGAAGCCGGAGATGCATCTTCTAAACCATCATGTTTAGAAATCTATCTTAGATTTCCAGGGGTGTAGTAACCTCTTTGACACAACTCATGGGATCCATGTATGTTATATCTACCTACATTTGGTTGATTCGTATGGTAAATGTAGGTAAATATACCATACATGGATCCTATAGGCCATAACTTACTCCCCATGGCAGTCACATGGCTCCACTTTGATAACTTGCCCGCGCCTTCAGATTGGACATGTGATTCGGATGAGTGATGACCACTTTTCCATGATGGAACCTGCCCCAACTGATCTTTTTCAAGCTGGAAAAGCTGTATTTTTTCCATGATTTTCATCAACCCAACCGGCAATTCCTGCCAAAAAAATGATTTTGCAGCTTCAATACAGCCTCAATTTTTGTCCCGTATTTTGTTAAGTTGACAAAGCTTGAATCATCAAGGCTACATTTGCATGCTATCTATTCTTCTATCATGTTGTACATACATCATATGCATCATATGTCTCAAAATGAAGGGCTACATCCATTTCCTCATCATTTCTCCATTCCTCTACATTTCGATCCGCATGTGAAATTGGCCCGCTGGTCTCGGAGGGCGCACATGCGCAAGGGCTTGCTACTTCCTCGCTTGGTGCTAAAGTTCTTGTGAGCTTGGCCCTTGAGCTCTTGCAAAGTACGCCTCAGCGGCAACCCCAAAACTCCAGGGTTGCGGTAACGTTCCTTCTGCGTTTACATGAAAAAAAAGAACACCTCTTTGCACTTCCCTTTTTTAGCTCCTAAAAGAGTCATATTGGAAAAAGAAAAAAAACTACCCCTCCGGCGGAAGTTTCTCGGCTCCAAACTTTTTTGGGATAAAAATCAATGAAAACTGGAAGACTTTTGGAGCTTGGTGGGGCATCCAAAGGTCACCTTTCCACCGACCGAAAAATCGACCTTGGAGTCCCCACGGCAACGAAACCGTTACACGCTGCTCATGATCACCAATCAGCATGCCTGAGCCAAGAGAGGTTTTCAGGTTTTCAGGTTTTCAGTCACATCAGCCAGAGACAACGGAAGCAAACGCTAACCCTCAAGCCTGTGGCCGACATGATTGGCAGTCCAGAATCGCAGACAAAGGCGATTAAGTCTCGACAACAAAAAAAACAGAAAAAAATGTCTTGCCGAGTCAATGCCCGTTGATAGAACCATAGGAAACAACAAAAAATGTGATGTTTCTTACTTTTGCAAAAATCTTCCTCCCTTTGTGACACAAATCCATGGACAATCTTGATCCAGAAGCGCAATCGTCAATCAGCATCAAAGGATCATGTTTTTTGCGATAAAACGCCGAAACCAGTTGGGTTAAACCCGCCTGCCAATGCAAAGATCATGGAAATTCATTCATATTGTTTCTTTCTGTGCATACCATGACAAATCCTGTGGCGCACACGTTTCAAAGCAAAGAACTGTCAAACCTAACTGCAGTCATGAACCAGAATGGAAAACATGAACCAAGGGTCGTAGAGTTTTTTCTCAGATTCGTTTCTACAACGCATTTAATTCAATATGTTTCTGCGATAATTTTCTCAAACAAACTTCTTCCTACGGTTTTTTGAGCACGGTTGTTCTGCAATTATTTTGAACACATTGCTTGGACATTTGTTCTCGAACGCGACTCTTGAACACATCTCTCCGAAATGTCAGGATCATTTTTTCAATCGTTTTTGAAACAAGGTTGTGCTGAACTCAAAGTTCACAGTCCTGAAAAGTCTATATAGATGGTGAAAGAAATTACTCAACACGACCAACAAAGACCAAAACAACACCTAACAGCAATACAGAACCATGTTTTGGACCCCCCGACATTGAACTTGCAACTCCAGTATTTAGTTGCAGTTAACCGCCATAACTCATAAATATTAAAAAAGTTGTGCACACTCGAACCACTCAAAGATGGGAATACGTTTTCACCAATTTTTGGATTCGACAAATGCACTAAAGATGCAACAGTGAACAATACTTTGTCAACCAAACAACTTTGATGATACCAACGACCTAAAAAAGAAATATGGAACAAACCACGACTCCAGAGAGGTGTGTCTCCTGTCTTGCGCTGTTTCATGTCTTTGAAGATTTTTTTGGGAGCCAAAAAAAGTCTAGGTGATGGTTTCAACACATCTGAAAACTTGTAGTAACAATCGCTACATGCATCATGCAAGGCATTGCTTACATAAGCAGGCAAGCGGCGCACTCTTTTTCTCCCTGACTAGGATTTGGGTTGGATTTTTGGCTCGTGGCCTCCATCCAAGGTGTTGGAGTCTTCTCGCGGTGACAGGATTCTCTTCACGAATCATATCTCGAAAAATGTGGTCTTCGATCAAATGGTAAATCTTGAAGTACATAGGTTCCACTGTGACCACTGGGTATGGAAACAATTGACCCATACCGAAAGATAAACAGAAAAAGAGGACACGAGTCAATCCTAGTCGGAAGTTTCGAAGGTGGTTCTTTCGGAAATAGAATAAATGTCAAAAGTGTGATAGGTATGATGGAAGTACGTGTGATGACGAAATGTTATGAATGAAATGAAGGTGAGGGGGGGTGGGGTGAAAAATTCTCAAATCTCAGGTACAAGGGTGGCACTTGTACCAAAATGAGCCACGAGCAAGAGGTTCAAACAAACTCAAATACTCGAACAAAGTCATCCAAGAACAGTCAGGTCTTTGTTACCTCCACAGAGGTGTTGGACACATTTGTGACTGTTACAGTGCACAAACAAGTATGTGCTAACCAACAATCGCTACATGTGTCATGTAAAGCATTGCTTAATCATAAGCAGGCAAGCGGCGCACTCTTTTTCTCCCTGACTAGGATTTGGGTTGGATTTTTGGCTCGTGGCCTCCATCCAAGGTGTTGGAGTCTTCTCGCGGTGACAGGATTCTCTTCAAGAATCATATCTCGAAAAATGTGGTCTTCGATCAAATGGTAAATCTTGAAGTACATAGGTTCCACTGTGACCACTGGGTATGGAAACAATTGACCCGTCGTCGGTCCATACCCGTCCCAGTGGGCCGAACGAGACATCGTCACCTGGACTCAAGTCTCTAGTTCATAGGAAATGGAGTAGTCTAAGGAACATAAACCTCATCGCCTGGATTCAGGTTCATGTGCCCATAGTGGTAGTTGTTGGGAACAGTTTCTGGAAGGCAATCCGTTGGAATTGTCGTATGCGAACAAAGTCATCCAAGAACAGTCAGGTCTTTGTACACATTTGTGATTGTTACAGCGCACAAACAAGTATGTGCTAACCCAAATTGGGAATCTGCCCCAAATAGGGATGAAAATAAGAATATTTGAAACCACCACCTAGAATTCTTCCGAAACTGAACTGATTTCAGGTCACTTGGACCCCTTCAATTCTTTTTGTTGGGGCGTCGGAGAGTTGCTGCCAACGGTTACTCAAGCAGCTACTTACGGGTTGGTATCTCAAACCCCTCGGGTGGATCCGTTTCAGAGCGCCTTTTTTCAAAGTCACACCACCCGTTCGACGCGGGGCACCACACGTTTGATGGTCTTGGAGGACACCCGGGGCTCAACAGAGACACCACACGTTTGGGTGCTCCAGGCTTCCAAAAACTTCCGCATCACACAAGGGTCTCCCAGGGGCAACACGTGCACCTGGCCAAGGTTACCAAATGCGCTTGGATTTAGATGATCTCACTTGATCTCTTGATGTCTCCAAATCGTGGAAAATCAACAGTTGAACTTCTTTTTTGGGAAATCATCAGAGCTATCTTGTATCTTCCCAAAACATCATGTATATGCTGCGGACAGCTTTCAAGTGATGCACGCATAGCAGCAGCTGCAGTGCGGTGCACCATTGTACAACATCATTTATTTTATATAAAAGTCAGGGTTTTTTTAACTTTTGTGAATAATTCAACTCCCCCCAAGGCTTCGGAGAAAATCTCAAGGAGGGTTTTGAAGTCCAAACTGTCCAACCTCAGGGACCCCCTCCACCCTTAGCGGCTTAGCGTCACCCTGCACCTTCGCCTGAACTACTTTGTTCTCATTTTCCTTCCGCAAGCGATCTTGGTAGTACTTGAGGGCCATCAGACGCCGGTTCCGAAGAGACCAATACTTCTCATCAAAGCACACCTGCTGCCACCAAAAATGCTAGCCCCCCCTTTTTCAAAACATACCTCCCCCCATCATCGTCGTGATGGCCATTCTGCAGTTATTATGGCCGGCACCAGTTCTCAGCAAAATAACTCTCAAAATAGCCTATAGGGGACTTCGTTGAACCAGGGTTCAACCAACCACTTGCGACCTTACCTCACCACTTAGCTAAGTCCAGGCAACGCAGGGCAACATCCCACAGCCCCCCTTACACCAGCCCAGCCCAGCCCCCACCACGTCCAAGACCAAGAAGTCTGCATCCACCTTCACACGATTGCAGTACAAATCTTCCACCAACGAGTTGACGCTTTTACCATCCTTGAAATGGTCTGAGGGTTCCTGGCGGTGATCGGTAGTTGTGGGAGATGTTCCTGCGAAACCTGGATGAGAACATCTGGAATCCTGAAATCCTGAAATCCGATAGCCCGAAGCCCAAAAACCCAAGTACACGTGGCAACTCCTATAACCCACCAGTTGTTGTGGAATGTGCCAAACCTGGAGGTTTGGAAAAAACTGCAACCGTGCAACCCCAGGGGTCACTTGGTTCATGATGAATTTACCCAACTCAAAGAAATGCACTATTGAAAGGCGAATCATATACAAAATCAAATTTGGTTGGTTTGATCCTTTGCACTGGGTGAATTTCACGACCCCCCCAAGAAAAAAAACATTCCAAGTCAAAATGTGGATGATTCAATGCTTCCATTTCGAACATCCGTGTTTGTTGCAGCTTCTTTTTTCACTCCCAGTTGCTTCAAACGCGCCTGGTGCGTCCAACGCAGCTCGTCCACTGGCAACAAAAAAGCTTCGTTTCGGCACACGTGCGCGAGATTGCCATCATCCGGTGGAGCACGGGACCTCTGGGGAGGGAACTCGGGAAGTGGGGAGCTGGTAGAATTCCTCATGCTTATACACTTGAAACACATACTTTTTTATCTTTTTTAAATACTGTCAGTATATCTATCTAAACTATCAATTCTATCAATACTATCAAAACTATCAATGCTATCTACCTATCTATCAATACTATCTATCTACCTATCTATCAATACTATCTACCTACCTACCTACCTACCTATCTATCTGTCTATCTATCTATCTATCTATCTACCTACCTACCTATCTATCAATACTATCAAAACTATCAATGCTATCTACCTATCTATCAATACTATCTACCTACCTATCTATCAATACTATCTACCTACCTATCTATCAATACTATCTACCTACCTACCTACCTATCTATCTATCTATCTATCTATCTATCTACCTACCTACTGTATCTATCTATCTATCTACCTACCTACCTACCTAGCTAGCTATCTAGCTAGCTAGCTAGCTATCTATCAATACTATCTACCTACCTACCTACCTATCTATCTATCTATCTATCTATCTATCTATCTATCTATCTATCTATCTATCTATCTATCTATCTATCTATCTATCTATCTATCATATTTATCTTCTGGACCAGCCCCTGACATGAAACCCTACCTGGCAAGCTCCTTGAGATTCCTCAGCCCTGGGGCAAAGCGCGGCTCCTCTGGCATCAACGGCGAAGGTCCGCCGCCGTCGTGGGCTGCGAACCGCGCCACGCGTAGCACCACAGCACCGCCACGCAGCACGGGGGTCACGTCACGTTGCAGGACGGTGGTTGCGAAGAAATGACATAAATCCTCCGGGAGCTGCTGGACAAGCCGTTTCGAAACCAGGAAAAAAACGAGACAAACACACCGTGGTTGTGGTGGGAAAAAGGGAACCTCAACATCTAAAATGCAAACTGCAAAAGTCTATGGCTGCAAGCCCTTCCCAGCATCCTGGAGGCATAGCTCCCAGCAAATGGGTGAGCCACTCGTTTCCTTATAAGCTACCAGAGCCATTGTTTCATGGGACAAGCCTTCCTCAAGCGTCTTGCTCCGCAACCATTCTCGAGCCTCCTTGGCTGCTTGAGCGAAGCTCATGTTGCTAGTAGCGTTCTTGGCATAGACCCTACAGTCTGCGTGGACAATGCAGGCATCCTCCCAAAGCTTCATGTAAACGTCATGCACCTCAGACTTCATCTTGGACAGCTGCTGGGTGACAGGCTCCAGAAGCAAATCCACTTCACTTGCATACTGCTGGACCAGGTCTTCCTCACACCCATTTTTCGGAAACTTTGAAATAAAGCTTGGTAAACAGAAAGCATGTTTCCCAGCTGAAAAATTTGCACCATCCTTTTAAATCCCTAAAAGTCAAAATATATGATCAGAATGCAAGGATATGTTGAAGGTATTTTTAAAACAATCCCACTCAACTTGCAAAATCATAATGACATAATGGATAAAAAAATTGGAAAGCTTTCGCCCCTCTCGGGCCCAAGCTTCCATCCATTTCTGGTGCTCTTCCTCCAAATCAAACAACCGCCCCAACGCGCTGCTGCTGTGCGCGGGCGTGCCACCCAGGCCACCCGGGCTGTTTGGCCGCAGCCAGTGAGGTCGTCGCAGATGGAGCTGGTTTTGGAGAGCCTGGAAAACCCCATCCTTGACGCGCCAGCCCGTTTTAGCCGCATCAATGGCCAACTCTTGCAATTTCACCAAGACGTGGGTGTTCTGGAGCAGGAATATGGCAGGTGGAGCGTGAATTGGGGGGGGGGAGACCAGGGTTTTGTGATTGGTATACAAGTTTCGGTTTCGAAGTCAATTAGAACGGGAAGTAAGGTGCAGGATTCTGGCGATCATCATGATTATTCACCACTTACCATATAAATGGAGTGACCATCTTAGGTGGAGGTGGTTAGTACCAACTCACCCAACATCCTGCCTTGTCAAAGTGTCCTCGGCGCGAGATGTCATGATCCGCGTGCGACATCCACATGATGTTGAGCTTCCCATAAGTTCCCAGGTCCGACGCCAACTGCACGCACACCCTCTGTAAGGCTGCATGGAGGTTGGCCTGGGTTTTTCGGGGGTCATCATTTCATGTGTATCCACGTGTAACTTGCCATGAATCATCGGTGTCAAATCATTCTTGACGTGAATTTCCATAGTCATTTCGAGTCATTTCACCAATCACCTCAAAATCCCCAAAAAAATCCTGAAAGAAGTGGATGCTTCATGATGCTTCCCCCCTTGTTTGGACCCACATCTCGCTATAAATCATTGCCATGCCAGGTCATTTGAGGTCGCAGGGATCGCGAAGTCACCCCTATCACCGTTCCTTGGGGAGACTGATCCCTTGTTTTCAACCATCGACCTCCCCAAAAATGCTCAGCTTCGAAAAATCACCCACCCAAACACTCTTCATGGGGATTCTGGTGTATTTACCTACATGCAAACCAAAAAACCTACCCAGTTTTGTATTACCCAACATCCATGGAGTGTCCGACAGGACCAACAGGTCATCCTTTTTGCCCATTTCCCCATCTAATATCTGTTGATACTTCAGAAATCCGGCGATCAGCAGTTGATATAGAAAAAATATGGGTTTTTCATAAACAACAGGTGGTTGGCTGGATTTCTGAACCATCAACAGTACATCCATTCATCCATTTCTCGCCTGTTCTCCATTCACAGTCTCGGTCCGATACTCTCCATGCATCGGGTCAGCTTCACCTGCCCAAAAAAAAACGGAATTGATCGTGACCATGGTTGATCTTGGAAGAAAAAAAACATGGAAAAACAACCCAAAAAACGGGATGTGATGTTTTTCATATGTCATCCTAGTGGTATGGTAATTATATCTATACCTATACATGAAGGTTTGAAATTTGAAAATGGGTCCATATCTACTAGGCAATGTATGTAATATAAATATTTCATACATGAATGATATGGGTTTTACATCAATGGCTGTTGGTCGAAGGAAATGTCATTCAGCATCATTCAGCTGCAATTACTCAAGCAGGGCGCTGAAAAGATGTTGATTGAATGGGTTTTCATGGGTAGTTGGACTTCGCGATTGGTGAAGTCATGAAAATCTCATCAGGGCACATTGGCAAGCCTCGTTCGGATCCCAACACCTGACTCAGCCCGACTCCGAAAATGCGGCCCCTTGGAGGGTCAAAATAGATCTCCCCATACTCGCTGAGGCGCCCTTCGTTGTGATTGAATAATAGACTTTCGTCCGGGTCAATTGAAAACCCTACGAAAACTCCATCAGAAAGCACTGGAAATCAGCCCTTTGCTACGCAGCCACATTTGCGGTGACCCTTAAGGTTTAGGGTGTCCATCTTTGGCATCCTGGGCATCTAGAGAAGTTTTGCGATGAAGTTGAGCCAAATGGGTAGAAATTGGATGATCATCCCCCAGTTGAGCTACGAAAAATCCCTCGTAACTGAGCTGCAAGCTACTTCCCTAACTATAGGCATAGGCTAGAAAAAATACATTCAACAGTTATTAATCATCCAACTGATTATGCTTCAGTTACTAATCAACAACAAAACAAAACGAAACACAACATAAAATAGCATATCATAGCATAGCATAGCATAGCATAACATAACATAACATAACATAACAGTAGTAGGTGAAACAAAAAAAGCATAACTGATTAGCTATGGTTGGAGCTGTTAATTCTTCAACTTACTAATCATCCAACTCATACAACTTTGCAAAAATGATGCCGTCCCCCAGCCGGTTCATCTCCCTTTCCGAACTCGGAAAACGTAGCATCTTTAGGTGTAAACTCGCTGTTCGTTTTCGGGGGTGTAACCCTTACTACTGTTGATGGCTGAAATCCTGCACCACTTGGGATGTATAAAACCCCGTAAAAAATTGGGTAAACTACCTATCAACCGGTGCAGGATTTCAGCCATCAACAGTATCACAACAGTTACGAACTCCAAATGAACCATCCAACAACTTGGATGCCCATCGTTTTCAGCCACACCTGTCCCGCTGGGATCGCAGCTTTCCAGCTGCTTGGTGTTGGAAGTCACCTTCACCTCCAATGAAAAGTAGCTCAGCTGTGCTCAACTGGGAGCGAAAGATCAAAGGTTTGAACACATTGCCCCACAAATCAAAGATAAAATTCAAGAAAGTGCAAAAGATGTTGATTCTCCAGATCTGGATGATCATCCTAGTGATCATAACTGGTTAATAACCATGGTGATGTGGTATCTCCCCAATCGGTCGGGTTGTATATTCCACTTCGATATGGCGCAAATAAATATCCCGATCGTAGCTATTCACGAAGTAAATCAACGGAATGATCCTCCAAGTGGGCACAGCCGTTAGGGAATCTACAAAAAGGCCCTCCTTTTTGATCACCTGGTGGTTGCAAAGTTTTCCTCCTTGACACAGGTTGATCTCGGATCTCTCGTAGCTTAATGTAGTAATCCCTGGAAGTTTTTAAAAAAATGGTCCCCTGTTTGGAATGATTATAAAGCCTAACTTCTAAACAATGATGCTTCGAAAACCAACCTCTAAAAAAATGGTGGTTGGACTTCCAGGGGAAGTCCAAGTTGGAACTCAAGTGGAAGTAACCAAGCACTTTAAAAATACATCCAGCCTTTTACCTCCCCCAAGATGCGGGGAGCCTCATTCACCAGCGGCTGAAATCCTATGATGAAAGCTTTGTCGCCATCGTAATCTCCACCACTCATTCGGCTAGCAGGTGAGCATGACAGTGACTCATGCGCCGACATCACCGCTAGGTTTTCATAGGCAAAGCCCGGCGAACGTTGCGCGAAATCATCCACCCCATTCACCAAGATGATGTCGCTGGGATGGGCGCAAGGAATGCGTGTGACGAGGTGGGGACCAAGCAGAAAACCGCGTCCTACATGGACGGGGTTTGAGATCCCGAGTGCCTACATGGGCCCCTGGATCCTGCCATGGACCACCAAACACCAAGCAATTTCGAGGTTCAAATTGGAATCGTACTGGTGAAATAAGCAATTGAAATAAGCAACGACAATGAAAATATCTTGAACGCGCAATATGCGCACAATACGTTTCACCCAAAGATTTTCGAACGCTGTGTCTTTGTGCACTTTCAACTAACATGGACATGGACACAACACAATTCTCCCAGTAAATACAGGATCACTGATCACCATCAGCACCAGCTCCTGCAATCCAAGCTGACATGGACGTGGGTCCCAGTTGACGGCTAAAGTCCGAAATCATCGTGAGCATGTAGGTATCAGGACACGGTACATGCCCCTCTCTCACCTGACGGCTCCAATTTTAGTGAGGCCAGCTGTGACCAGGACTAGGGCATGAGGGTTTTTAGGGTTTGAATTAAAGGAACTTGGACATATCATGATGATTACATCTGAGCATGGGGCATAGCGGCATACCCCCTGGAGTTATGATCAAAGCACTTCCTGAGTTGGGACCTTTTGTTCCTCGGTTTTTGACTCACCATAAATATAGATGGAAAAAAGATGGGCAAAATTCATAGAATTCAGAATGATAGGGCAAACATCCGCAATGTTGAATGTTGATAGGATGCTTTTGCATGTTGTTGGTAAAAATAGTCCCACCTTGGATTTCCAGAGATTCATTCCAAACTTTTGGCCCGTTGAAAACTGGCAGATTTAGGGCGAGCTGTCCAAAAAACCTTCCACCAGCCACCCGTGTTTCACGCAAAAAGACTTCCAAAACCGTCATGAAACATGATGAAACACCTCGGCCCCACCCCCGAAATTGCCAGCCAACGCCTGTTGTAGCTGTGCATGGATGTAGAGACGGATGCAATAAAACAAGTACTGGTTGCTGTGGTGGTCCATCCCTGCCTCGGCAACTGGGTGAATGTCCCACGCATGGATGGACCTGGCACCTTGTGCATATCCCCTTGCTTCATTAATGGTTGGCCAAACCGTTGCTTATATATGATATAGATATAAGTAGCATTAGAAGCATCTTAACCGCTATCATCTACGCACCAATCATCGAGCCTTTTTGAGAACACCTGCTGTCATAATAAGTGCAACCAGCAAACTGCATGCATGGCATGGATGTGGTAACACAAATCACTGCCACTGGCGCCGGCGGCGTTGGCGCTGGGGAAGAAGTCCGACATCACGAAAGTCCTTCGGTTTGACGTCACGAAGTCCGAATTCAGGAATTCAGTGGTTGATAAACGTGATTGGTTTCTGTTGGTTTGACATATGGTATAACTATAGGCATAACCACCGAAGGGGGGATGCGGCTAGAATTGGCTAGAACCAACTTTTCTCAGGATTTACGAACTTCAGCATGGACATCCAAGTACACATAGGCACAATCATCAGGTTTTTCCAATCGGCAACCCCCCGTGGTGGAAGTCAAAATCACTCCTTTGGGGTGAGAAAAAAAGCAATGTGTGGTTCAGGCATCCCACGAGTCATCGTGAAAACAATCAACCCGTCAACACATGTTCCGAGGACCTGTGGTTTGAATAGTCATGATACCATGTTCAGGCGAGGGCTAAGCACTGTGGGCGGTCCTTGTGTTGATCAGAAGGTCTGCAATCAACTTCCGGTTTTCCTTTTCCAAATCCAAAAAGACATCGGCAGAGCAGCCCAGTGCATGCAAGACCAGAATGAGCTGGGAATTCCTCAATTGTCGCCAAATCTTGCTTGGAAAGATCCAAAACGGGGTTTTAGCTTTTTCCGAGGCATCCCCCAGGTAGTGCCGAAAAGTTACCAAAAAAAGTACAGCAATTATCCAAATTGATCCAAACTTATCCAAAACTTATAGGTTTTTGGACAGTCGTGAGATTCAGCCGCTGGTGCCGCTGCTCTTGATCTGCAAAGACCACACCAGAGCTGCAGACTTCAATGGTGCGCTGGCAAGGCTCACAGTTCTCGTAGTACGAGGCATCTCCATACTTTACCTCCGCGTTGTGTTTTGTGCTAAGTCAATCTAGTTGGTGGTTGAACCAACCGCTTTGAGAAAAATATTGGTCAAAATGGGTTCATCTTCCCCAATTTTGGGGGTGAAAGTATCATGACTTGAAACCACCTAACCTAGAAAATTGATTGATTCTGATTGGATTTCCATGGATTTCCTCCAGATCTTTCCAAATGATCCAACCTCACCGGGATCCTGCGCCTGCGCCCGGAACAAGACGATCCGCTGGCCACCGAGTTGATCGGAGCGTACCAGCATCCCCTTGGCAGGACCCAAACCTGAGGTTCGACCATCATTTGGGGGTTTCCATCCAATGGTGGCTTTCCCCAACAACCATTGGGTTTTTCCTACTAAAAATGATCAGCACTTGCGGGTGTGGAGATTGGGGGTACCACCATTTAAGGAAACACCGAATTTCAAGATCCCCCCAAAAAGTGATGTCGCAGAAATGTGGGTGATTGTACCCAGAAATTGATGCAAACCAATAAATTTACTGCGTGCTGCGGAACAGGACAACACCAACCAAACCATCACCAACCAGTTTGTTGGGGATACTCCAACGGATCACATCATGGTGTTAAGTGTAATCACCTTGCGAACACCTAAGCATCATCCAAGAAGCGTATCTGCACCGCAGAGATGCGACGTCCCCGATGCCCCAAGAGTGCCGCGATCGCCTCAAAGACATCCGCCGAGGCCAAGCCATTACCGTCGGTCAACGGGGCACCGAGACCTACGTTTGAAACGGGAGCGGCCACGGGTTGAAGGGAAAACTCTTTGGATATCCCGATATCCCCAAAGTGATGGATATGACTTATGAGGTCAAACTGTTTTTTTTTGTGATGAGAGTCTAAATCTACATGACTTTGATGATGTTTTTGTTGATGTGACTTATGTCTTGCTGTCTCTCCTCCTGCCACAGAAAAACACTTGCCGACATTTGCCACTCAAAAATGCCCCAAAAGAGGGAAGGGCATTGATGGGTGAAACTGAACTTTCAACTGGTTCGGTTTTAAGGAGTCGGAACCGTTTTCAGGTGATTAGAGGATCAGAAAAAAAAAAGTCTTCCCTTGTCTTGGTGAACTTTGTGAACTCATCTCTCCACCAAGTGGATCTTTGTTGGAGAAAAAAATTCGAAATATCCTGAGTTTTTTTTACATTTATACCTTGGGCAATTTCCTATACTATTAAAATTACCTTTCATGAAACATGCTGAACTTACAACTCGAATTTCGTTCTGGACACTAAGTATTCTTGTAAATCCGATGACTCACTTCAAAATCTCCAAAAAAAGCAGCTTCCTAGACCCCCCACCCAACCCCAACTGGCCGGGACTTGCCCCCACCTCTACAACCTCTCAAGTCCTCTCGGACCTCGATCTGATCTGCTTCCACTTCCAAAGTCTGGGTGATGTCTGAAAATGCCAACTTGAAGCGCTCGGCGTACTTGCACACACGCATGCCTTGGCGTTTTGGGGTGAGCCTAAAAAGGCCCCGTTTGGAGGCGTTCACTAGAAGATGGTTTTCACTGGATGTCGGCCGACTTTGAATTTTTTTGAGCGAAAATCATCCAAAATCATCTCCCAAGGCCAAAAAAGTGGTTCTAAAATTATACCAGCATAGACCCCAAACAGTTAAGACAATTGCCGCTTTTTTCAACACTCATCGGTTTAAATCAGGTTTCAAAGACAGATTCCTATTGGAAATCTTTCGCATGGCGCTGACAAGCGCATTGTCACTCAAAAGTTGTTTCAATTCTTTCAATCGCATCAATCCAACACCGCTCCTCTGAAAGGGCCTGCCCAAACCCCCCCCCCAAGCCCCGTCCAAGCTCGGCAAAGCGCATGTGCTTGCGCCCATGTGGGCTTAGCCCCACAGGTAAGCTGTTTGGGGAAACCAATAGCTATAGGTTTTGGACTTTTTGGGTGTGGGAACAGCTTCCCAAACGCTGTTCCACCAAGGTAAGCGCCAACCCCCTTGAGAAACCCTGCCACATCACCTTCTGGAGGGAATATAATGGGGATATATGATAGGAATTATAGGACACATACATGTAAATGTCAATATGTGTATATCAGATTATATCAATATATAATCATTAGATTATATCAGCATTCTATACATCATCTTACACCGCATCAGTCAACACAAACAACATTCGCCAACTTATGCGAATGTAAATTTTTCTCTCCATCCAAGATGCTCTTGGCCAATCGCAACGGAAAGTGCCATTCACGGACTTCTTCCACCCGACAGGTCTCCAAGCCCGTTTCGCCCGTTTCTGCGAAGAAGATGGCCACCACGGAGCTCCCGCCGCCCGACTCCTAAAGGTGGATTTTTTGTAGTGATGATAGGCCCAAGCAACAACGACACCAACTAAAAGCGGTTGAAATAATGATGAAAATCATTCAAATGCATGTGCGTGGTTTGCAGACATTCCAAAAAATATTAGATACATTTAGATGTCCTTCATTTATTTTTGTTGGCAAAAAAATGAGGTTGGCGACATTGACATTGACATTCTCACCTTCACGGGATCAAAAGTTGGGGCCGTCCTTGGCGTCCTTACCGTAGGAACTCTGAAGCTTGGGAACCAGAAATCGGAAGCTTCGGTCCAAGAAGTCAAAACGTCCCAGCTGCGACCCGTGGAAGTCAGGAAATCGTTGGGGAATGTTCACAAACAAGAATCGATCACTGCCCCAACGGTCGAAACAACGTTTGCTGTAAGAATTCAACTGTGGTTTCTTCAACCACAGTCTAGGGGTGGATTTTGTCCCATCCAAGCGCAGTTCTGCATGATAAGAGATCCTTCCAAGTTCTTCTTGGCTTGGTTGAGGAAGTTGAGGAAGCGCTGAAACGATCGAAACATCTTGCTGGCCTTGCCATTTTTCAACAAAGTGCTTGTAATAGGTCTTCTGCACCTCATACCCTGTTGCGAGGGGCAAAGCGCCGACTTCGGTTTTAATGCGCTGCTTCTTCACGGGGCATTCCGGATCAGTTGAACTTGCCGCTCGTTTCGTTGCATTGTCATGCTCCATGGCTGCCTTTTGACTGTCCGGCAGTCTAAAGGCAAAGGCTGACCATGGCCACACGGCCAAATAACGTCTCTTTGGACACGAGGCCGTTCAAAAAATTAAAAAGGTGGATTTGTGTCAGCTTCTTTGAAAAACTTGAGGAAACTTGTTGGAAGTGGAACTTTTAAATGCTCATTCTCATCCTTTTCAAGCTCACCATCTTTTCTTTGCCAATTTCCCAACCGAATCCCCCAGGTCTATACATGATGCCAGGTGGACACACCACCACAGCACCAGCTACAACGTCTACGAGAAGAAGAGCAGCAAAGATCAGCAAAGTGCTCCGGTCCAAAGGGAGCCAAAAGCTAGAGTACTACTGTCGATGGAAGAAATCCGGCTAACCAGTTGAGGGCCAGTAGTTTATCCCACTATTTATAGGGTTCTATACATCCCAAGTGGTCTTCTCGCCGGATTTCTCTTCACCATCAACAGTAGTATCTGTTCCTGCTATGTGACCCGTTACTCAAATCATGAAATCAACGAATCCGATGGGAATGGAACCACCAAGCCATGGTGTTTCGTAGAAATGAGTCAAGGCCTATTACAACACCTGAAGAAGTATGATGAAATATCTTTCTGTTTGGGAAACGACAGAACCAAATATATCGGAAAAATATCACTCCAACCATCACTGCATTCTTTCTCCATGCCCTCAAACGGTCTAAGGTAAGTAACGTAATATAAGTACTTAGTAGAGAGCAACTGCAGTTGCAGTTCCCCACCTCTTAGCAAACTTCGCAGTTTCGCCATCCAT
This sequence comes from Breviolum minutum Mf 1.05b.01, assembly GCA_000507305.1. Lineage (NCBI taxonomy): Eukaryota > Dinophyceae > Suessiales > Symbiodiniaceae > Breviolum > Breviolum minutum. Next base: position 393,319 of record DF239042.1, read on the forward strand.
AAGGATTTTGCAAAACAGTACCTCCATGAGATTTAGATGATCAGATATCATCCAATGTGATATCAATCAAATCAAAGGATATCACAACAACCCACATCCTTCAAATTGAACAAAGTTTTTTACTTCACACCGAAGGCGGTCTTTTTTTTGGACCCTCCTTGCACCGTCTTTTTTCGTTGCCATCGCGCTGAACTTCGCTGGGAATCCCTCGGGCGCACGTTTCCACCAGCCGGGGCCAGCTGGAGTCGAGACACCGAGAGTCGAATGGGGTCTCAATTTTACCATCGAAATGGGCCAAGGGCACTGGAGAGTGGTGGATACGAAAATCTCAAGTTATATAAAACTTGCGGATGGGAACCAATGCATTTGGGTAACCATCGGTACCCCCTTTGTTTAGTGATTTTTTTTATCTGACAAAGTGAAGCATCCCGGAGTAAACACTGGAGAGTTTGGGCAACTGCCAGCCCAAAAACGCAATCAAGTTTCTTCCATAAAAGTTTGAGAGGAATGTGTGACCTATGTGTGATTGCTACTAGGTGGGGGGGCAGCTGCAACATTCCAAGAATGGTCACCAACACTTCAGACCTCGAGGGCACCACTGATTACTGATTTTTAACGCTGCATCGCAATGAAGCAGTTCCGGTCAAAGAATGCCTTATTTTTCAAGAATTCTCCTATACATATACAAAATCTATCCGCAGATAGATGCTATTATACAGGTAAAGCAGCGTGGTTCATGAAAGGGTCATGACGTCTGCATTTATAGCCCTTCCGTAGCACTCTGAAATGGAACGATTGATTGCTTCAAAACTTGCACAGGAACCCGTGGACGAGCACGAGGAAAATTGTATAGAAAAACATATGAACTCAAGAAAATGCCAACCTTGATTTGAGCGTTTCCACTTTCCTGGAACTTGGCAATGCTCGTCTGATAAACATTGAATCAAAAATGAACGAAATCTCCACTTGAGTTTTTCCTAGCTACAAGGTAGTATGGAAGGATCATGATATTGGATGCTAAATGGGCCCAATACTCCGGATGTTTACTCTGTTCGACAACTTGCCATGTCCATGTAGCAAATATGTATGTAAATATGTGTTTGTCTGTATAAACATGTAAGTATGTATTCTTATGTGAATATATACATTTAACGTACACATGAATTAACATAAATATAATATATAAAATATTTGATGCATATATATATATATAAATACATTTTTTGTTGAATAAACAAAAAACATACATATCAAAGATATCTTTTGAAAAAAACACATGTATTTTCAAAATTCAATGTATTGTGAATTTTAAAAAAGACTATTTATACATAAACAAATATACATATTTACTTATTTACATTTGTACATATACAAATTTACATACAAACATTTTTACACATACACATACCTAAAAACAAAATTACCTACTTAAAT
>DF239043.1:0-274748 GCA_000507305.1 Breviolum minutum Mf 1.05b.01
ACATGTGCTCTTCTGCCGCGTTTACTTTTTCTTGCGTGTATATCCACATTTCAAGAATGATCTGTGATTGGGAATCGTCATGTGGAACGCCATCATCTGGGGGTCACAAGAAACGCCCTTCGCGAAAACAGGTTGGTAATTTTTGGGTTGTGTTCAATTGGACTGAGACGTCACCTCCCCTATTATTTCATGTCATATTTTCCTACCACTATGCTTTGCTCTTTCGGGTACCCACTTGGGGTCTAGTGTTTTTTAGTGCTACAACAGCACACAAGACGAATATATGTAACTCACTAAAAGTGCTCAAGACCTAAGTTTTGGGTAGTTAGGAATCGGAAATTCCACCATTCGAAAAGATGCAGGAAAAACCTCTGTGGGAAGGGAATTGCGCTTCAGTTCGGATTTTTGTTCACTCGGAAGGTTGGCGATTTTTGCAGCAAAACCAACAACTGCTTGGATGTCCCAGGAAGTTAGTAAAAGGTTAAGTGGGTTAAAATAATCCTAATGTATCCCATGTAAAAGTAGGTTATATAAGTTATAACCCATTTGCTAACCATTTGCTAACTTCCTTGGACATCCAACTGAGTGGAAATTTGTGGGTTGGGACCCGTTTTTGCGAGGGTGATTTGCTTCTTCATCTTTGCGGACGAAACCTGTGACTTGGGTGGTACGGCACATCTCTTCTTTGACAAGGTGGCGGGCTTAAGGGTGGTAAAAACCGGTACATGAAGATGGGATGGGGACATTAACTAGCACCTGTGCGTGTGTGTGTTGAATCGGTTTTTGTTTACTGACAATAGATATTATGAATTCTTAGACTTTATTACTCTTATTGTTTGTTATGTGGTTTTGACATGTAAATGTACATATCATATCCATATCTAGGTCATCAAGTAAGGTTCTATTGTCTAAATGTCCTTACAATTTTTGACTGGACGGGTGATTATTGATTCATTGTTCTTCATTTTTTCCTCTTTTTTCCTCGTTGATGATCCCAGGTGGCGGACTCTCTAAAATCTAAGTGGTGAGATTACAATTTTGCCCTCTAGTTCTTTGTTTTTTAAGGGGGGATGAAATCCTACCACCCCTCCCTTTGAAACAGATTGTTATTTTGTTGTTTTTTATTTTTTAGATTCATTATGTACCTCCTTACATCGGAATTGGATTCACCTAGGTGGTGGTTTCAAATATTTCTTATGCTCATCCGTATTTGAGGAAGATGAAACAAATTTGACGAGCATATGTTTCAGATCGGTTGGTTCAACCACCAACTTGTGACTGTCGATATGTTCCCCTTTTTTCCTCTTTGCCTTGATTCTTAAACTATACCCTCCCGTAAACTAACATAGCAAGGGAAAACCACCATTTTTAGTAGGAGATACATCTTCAAATGGTGGATTTCCCATTGCTATGTTAGTTTACCGGAGGGTATATCAAAGTTCCTGTGCCGAAGAAACAACTTCTCTTCTTCTTGTTTGCGCTGCCCTTGCCATGAAGACGTGAATTACAGATATTGCAGCTTTATGATTGAAACAAAAACGGTAAGAATCTCCAAAGTTTGGTTTTCCTATCAAGGTATGCTAGATACACCCAAATGTATGTGAAGACTATTGCCTTTTTTCAAAACTCTACATATATACTTGTACTTGCATTAGTTGGGGCAGCAACCCTTTGAACATATTTAAACAATTTTAACCATGTATATGTCTGTCTGGAGTCTTTTGAGCCATATTTCTTCACCCTGAATTCATCACGTTCTTCCAGAGTGATTTTGGATGTTCCTGGATATTCCACACAGCAAACGAAAGCTGCACACAACCAAAACTTCTTTTGACCCTCAGTTTTGAAAAACAAACATATTTATATTGTCATATTCTCCGACTTCTTGTTTGCCAAACAAGTCAAACATTTCTTCTTTGTCAAAAAAACTACTACAAAACTAAATGCAGCTGGGATCTAAACAAACTTATCTTTTTCCAGCTCTTCCGAAGTGACCGTTTGATTACCCCCAAATGGAGGTCACCAAAAGACCCCGAAAAGGCCACTTATGGGTCCAAAGTCACAAGAGGTCTCGTGGCTCCAACGAGATATCGAGATCTTGTGACGTGGCAGTATTTTTTTTGAGAAATCTCGGAGTCCTGAAAAAAAAAGATGATGAGGATCTGGCGGTCCATCTTGAGTCATATTTGAAGCTCCAAAAAAAAGATCTCGGAGTCAAACTCGGGGTTTTCACACAACTGAGGACCGCCTTGGTGATGCTACTTTGCTTCTGCTTGCGGCTCTATCTCACTGACCTTGTTGGTCCATCATGCCCGCGCTTGTTACGTGGCTCTCAGGTCTTGCGCATTCCAACCTTCAAACACTCAATGTACATAATTTGCTTACACCTTGAGCAGTTTAGGACGGTAGAATGTAGGTAAAGTGCAGGTAATTACATATTGAATACACCAGCTCCTCCTTGGGAATCTGAGCAAACAAAAAAAGTGACTTACAAAGTGGGCCCTACTTTACTAGTTAAGTAGGTTAAGTAGGCTTATAACTCCACTCCAGGGTAACCCCAGCGACACGTTTATTTTCGGCCATTTATAGGGGCTATATATAGCTCCATTTATAACAACAGACCCCTGGAACTGTACCAAAAAAAACCCTGAACCACCTGTTTATTTCGGTAAATCTGTCCATTTTTTATGTATTTTTGTGGGATATTTGTTTCAAGATATGTTTAGTTTTCCAGGAGTCTGAGACGGAAATTTCCTTAGAAAAATTATCAACGATTGATTCAGCTGCCCGACTTCCACCTCACTCCTGAGGGTCAACTTTTTGACGAGTCCTTTGATGTGGTTCGATCTTCTGGTGCCTGGAAAGGGGGAATATTTTTTGAGGTTTTTTGGATGTGATGGGATTTTTTTGGGTGATGTATCTGGACCGCTTGGAGGGGTGCCAAATGGATGGCAAAAGGTGCCATGAAGCAACCCCTTACGGTTTAAACACCACCCAATGGAGGGTGCTGGTAGTTTGATGTTTTTTCTTGTTTTTTTTCTGATGTTCTTTGATGGATTTTCTTGGATGGGATTTTGAGATGTTTTAGAGATGTTTTGATGTTTTTCCTGGGATGGACATAAGTTAGTCTCCCAACTTAAGAAAGGTCTTGTCTTTTTGAGTGATGAAAAGTAGTGATGAAAAGTTTCGTTCAGGTTACGGTTAAAAAAACAAAACATGTCTTTGGAATTTTGGAGGTGAAAACATTTATTAAAGACACCTTTGAGTTTTACAAAATTGCGAAGGGATGGAATGGCACCCACAAAGACTTAGATCGAACACTATTTGTTGGAGTCCTCAAAGGGTGAAAATTACTGTGAAGGAGTTGGTTGTTGAAATTTCATGGGAAATTCATCCCGTGTTCCATGGGAACCCACGTTTCCTTCATGTTCAGCGGTTGTAACCATACTTTTAGGACATACCTGGATCCTTAGGGTCTAATATGTATTTGGCAAATCTTTGCTTCATCGTCCCTCAACAGCCACTTTGCAAATTTGGTGTTTTCTTTAAAATGTAACTCACTAAGTGCTCAACCTTTAATCCCGGGCACCTCAGTTTTGCCTAGATACTAAAGTTGTTAATATGCAACCAACAAAAATGGACTGTGTCATATGGGTGATTCTCCAAAATAGTGGTACCTCATTTCGTACCATTGGGTGTGTAGGAAACCCTAGTGTTGGTACTACACTGCATTTTTTAAAAGGGGGCAAATGGTCATGTGGCGTGGCCGATGTCATTTCTCATAGGGCATGTCAATGTGGGTGGATTTTATGGTGAATTCCAAGGTACATATGTACTTAATGGGATCCTATGGGGTTTGAATAACCATGGATAGATGTTTCATATCACCAGGGTTGCCTTACAATGATTTTACCTATAAATTAACCATAGGATACATGACCTTCCCATGTATCCCTAACATACCCATAGGTCCATAGGATCCATGTATGGATTATTTGCCTACATTTCCCATTGAATGTGGCCATTTTTCACCTTGGACCCTATGGGATACTGTTGATGCAAAAAATCCTGCACCACTTCGGATGATAAAACCCCCTCTGAATAATCGGATAAACTACCTATCAACTGTTGCAGGATTTCTTCCATCAACAGTAGGATATATTCTTAAGATTTATTAACCAACGTAACACAGGCTTTCACGGTCGTTGAATACTCTCACAGGCCATGTTGCCCACTTTCACAGAGGCCATTTTGCAGGTCGGGGTCTGCAGGTTGTGCGGCTTTTGCGTTGATAAAGCATGCTGCCAAGATTCATTAGATGGCTTAACTTCATGTGTACCCGGACCAGACCCTATATATTATATAAGGGGTTTGCTCACGTTGCTTAATTGCACACAGTAGCATCCATTTAGCGCTTTTTTTTTGTGGGTCCTGGTATGAATACAGAGCATGTCAATGGACCTCGATTAGACCCAGAACAAGCTATATACCTTTTGAGGGAAGAAGGGACCTCCATTTTTGGGGGAATCGAAAGGTCGCCCTGAAGACCCTTATATAGGGTATATCTACATAGTGATACTGTTAATGGTTCAGAAATCGAGCTAACCACCTGGGATACAAAATTCCCTGCAAGTAATGGTAGATTATCCTACCATATCCTACCTAGCAACTGGTGCAGGACTTCTGAACCATCAGCAGTTTGTAAATATGTACAGTATACAGAGAGTCCCCCCAAAGTTTACATGAAACCTGAAAATTGAATTGATCAAAAGGATTCTCAGGTTCTAGTGTAGTTATGAAAAATTCAGGTTCCATTTTCAGATTCTAACTGTGAAATTTCAGGTGTGCATTTTTTAAAAACAATCTATTGGATCCAACATTGTGAGAACACTCGTGGTGAAGAACCTCCTTAATTTGTGATTTTATACGGGTGGAATCCTGACAAAATCCAAAACATGTTGTTTTTTTTCCAGATAATCAGTACAATTTCCAGGTGATTCAAAGTGCCATTTTAAGGAGCCGGAGGTCACTTAAGCTGTTTGAAAGGGTCATAGATCACTGTCCTAACCTCATGAATTGGGAAATACGTAATATAGCATACATATATATATATTTATATATAAGTTATATATATATATGATATATTTAAACAACTCTGCAGATTGTAAATGTTACCTGCGTACAAATCTATTTGAGATGCTGCGTTACCCCGAACGCCATTGCCCACAAGCTCAAAGAGGAGTTTAGCATTGGATTTATAATTTCAGTAGATGCTTCATGTTGTGCTAGTGCAGCTATATTTGTCAGATGTTTGTGGGCATCCATTGGTGTGCGTTTCAGAATTGAACCCGAAAAATCTACAGGAAGGCCTTGCATTCCAATAGGAAACCACCAGTTTGTGTTAGGATCCCTCATTTGCTTCGACATCCAATTGTCAGTATCTAAGCAGAACTTGCCCACATAGCAAGTTCGGAGTTTGGTGAACAGTGAGATTTCCGCAGGTGTTTGGATCAAGAAGCCAAAAAATACCTGCTGCAATGTTTGGCTTCTATCATGTTTTGAGACAGCCAACTGTAATTTTGAACATGAAACCACATGAATATAATGGATATCTATCTACATCTTACTGTTCTGCTATGTTTTTCTAGGCTTGAAGGCCATTTGTCTTCTGTACCTTTGCCTTTACTTGCAGAGCCATTGCAGCAATGCAGAGACGACAAGCTTGCAGTGCTGAGACCTCTCAGAGGCAGCGATGTCTTGTTCTATGTGCTGCTGCAATGGTGTGTATCCTGTGTTTTGGTACACACCATGCCTATAGCTTTGCCAAAATTTCACAGCAGGAGTCCTTGAGCAATTTTAGGGAACGCTCCGGAGAGGCGAGTCGTGCAAAAGTGACCTCTATGACTGACGTTTCTTCAATCAAGTTGACAAAGGAAGAGAGCGTGCTTCTCAAGAGCATCTCACGTGCCAGCGAGAAAAGAAACTGGCCACATGCTAAGCAATTGTTTGAGACCTATTCAGGTGATGCCGTGCCATTGTATCATGCAGCAATGTATGCAGCATTTCGCAGCAGGAAGTATGAGGACGGAGCAGAGCTCTACAAAAAGTGCCGCCAGTCATGCTCGCATCTTCAAGAGCCTGTTTTTGCAACGGGCATGAAGATATATGGGAAATTGGGGCGGCCTAACAAGGTTGAGGAAATTTGGCAAGACTGGGGCTCGAATTGATGCGGCTGCTGATGATGGTGACATTAAACAAGCCGCTACAGTTCTTGACCACATGCAAGACAACGGTTTAGAAATCCTTACGCTTCATCTAAATTCAGCAATTCGCTCTTGCTGGGGAATGGGCAAAAACAATGCCGCGGCAGCTAGATATTTCTTTGATTTGCTGCCTGGGTTGGGCCTGAAACCAGATATTGTTTCCTTCACAACTTTGGTCGGTGCTCACCAGAAAGCAAGCTTGGACAAAATACTTCTTGCCTACGAAGAATTGAAGTCTTCAGGTACAAAGCCAGACCGCGCCTTTGCAGAGACATGCATTATTGCGATGTTGCAACTTCAGAAAACCACAAATTACGATGCGCCCAAGCAAATTGCAACTTCTTTGCAAGGGACTTCACCCGCTCGACTCAAAGCCGCGAAGGATGCTTTTGCGGATTTCAAATCTGCTCGAATAGATTTGTCCGTGCTTTGTACAAAAGTGGAGAAGGCCTTACAGCTTATGAAACTGTAAAGTCATGATGCCAGAAAACATCAACATTATAGCTTGTTGTGCAATTGCTTAACATGGAATTGTCCAAAACTGTGGAGACCGCTCTGAGGTGGGCACGAGTGGAGTGACAGTGCTGCCTGGGAATGCATTGTGTTTTAGTTGGTCCATTTGTTTTTTTTACAAAAACTTATATGTTTTGGCCTAATGCCAATCCATGTTTCACTTTTGGAATCTGATCGACTCAGGAGTTTTGTGTTTGTTGCTGAGATTTTGGATTGCTGCGTTTTGTCCCTTCATCGGGTGTCATGTTGGCATGGTAGGCGAAGAACTTGGTTGTTTCGGTCTTATGGTGGTTTATGCTGCCTCCTACTGTACAGGAATGATGATAGTCCATTATGGGAACCCCGTTCTTTACCAACCAGAGTTTCACAGAATGTTTCTGCGTTGCTTAGATGCTAAGTGTCATGCAGTGAATGCGCAATTCGATGGACTTTTGCGCACTTCAAACCTTACATATCCACTCAGGATTTGTTTTGAAAACATATTCACTAGTCTTCCAAGTACCACTTGGGAACTTAGGGGCGTACTAGATATTTCGAGGGTTCTTAGGCATTTTGCAACTATTGTTTGTGCTCTTGGGGGCTGTTATAAGTTGCCAATAACATCACAGAACAGGCTGGACAATGCGAAAAACTTCGCTCGGCCAGGCTGTTTTCAAAGAATCCAACCCTCAAAACCGTGGGACCCTTACCTTGAACCTCTTACAACCTTCCAAACACCACTGAACATTTAATTTCACATGATTTTTTATATTGCACCATGGCAAATCGATCGTCCCAACTCACCATCATGAAACTGGTCCTTCAGTTTCACACCTATAATATTATAACCTCCAACTTTTTCGGCAGTTTTCGACGTCGCAGGAATACAACATCTTCCCGAATCTTATTTGGCTTCGTTTTCCGCGGCTTTTGGACGTTGCCTTACGAGAGGGTTCGGGTGGCGAAGGTGCCCCTGAGCAGCTCAACGTGCTGACCTGGGAGGTTTCCACGGGGTATAGTGGCCCCTTTTTGGGGCCGAGGGCCTCATTTTCTTGGTTGGTAGGCTCATGGTAGATGTCAGTTTCAAGGAAAAATGTTGCATTATACACAATATATTTGGCTTTCAACAAGAAAGATTTTGGTTCTGCTTTCTTGAAAGTTTGACCACGCGATGTTTGGTTATGTTTGGGAACAAATGGTGCCAAGGTCAGAAAATTCAGTGTAGAATATCTAGATCAGATTCAAGTTGTGCACTTTGGATATTTGGTTTACTTGTTCATTCATCGTGTTTTTTCAGGGTCAGTGAGATTACCAACGAACGGGATAGTCAGTGCACTCAAACTTCAAGTTTTCTCACAGTGGCGTTTCCTTTATCTTGACTTGTTCTGAACCTTCTTTGGAACTTGTAACTGAGTGGTATTCTGTTGCATGTGGCAAAAGACAATGTGTTTGTGAATGATTTTCCTTCCTGTGGGTTTCTTTGTTTTTCAACCAACCCACATTTCAAAACTGCCAAAATGACACCCTCAAAATCCAATCACTGGTTGTGAATGAGAATGGGACCTAAATACCACACAAAGGATGTAATTTGGACGCCTCAATCAATCATACGCTGGCATGACACTGTGATTGGACTCCGATGGAATCCCTGACACGATGCAGGCATCGACGTCATCGCGAGGTTGGTGGCAAACAACTGGAGTGTCTTGGCGATGTATGGTGATGTGTGTCTTTTTTCTTGATGATGTCTGGCGGTGTTTTTTTGAAGTGAGCAGTCTTCACAGTACAGTGTTTCAAATGTCGTACGTATCGTACATGTGAATAATGGCTATGGGCCATGGATACTGTATTCTCCATAATGCCGTGAAGTCAGGCATTGAAGCCACACAGGTTCTGTGTTTATCAAGGTAGCCAAGTTTTTTCCCCGGGCTATTTTCACGACATCCACGTTGGTGAATCATTAGAACTGTTTTGTAGATACCAACATGGGTTGCTTCGTAGATGTTAGTGGCTGGTCAAAGCATGTGTATTTGGGCCAATGTTGATCGGGACGTTAAACTGCCGGCCAAATATTCCAAACAAATGAAATAGCTTCAGGTTTGGGATACCTAGAGTGTCAGCCAATACTTCGCCGTGAAAAAAATGTTTAGTAACATACCGCAAATAAATTTGTTAAACGTGAATAAACAGAAAACAGACTCTGATACATTCGGCGGGCAAGTTGTTCGACTCCCATAGAAGGTAGATTTGAAAGACATTTTTTTGTAGACCTGGACCTTCTGAGGGGTGCCTTCCAAAATTAATGCAATGACGTTTCGGTTCAAAGTTCTACCACCGGTTGTTACAATTGTCATCAGTCACGACCCATGTTTTTAGCCTCCAAGAAGTCACAGGGGTATGACTTGACTTGAGGATTTTTAGAAGAGAACTCATTTGAAATATCCCGAAATCTAACATAGATACCCAAAATAGCCATAGTTGAAAGGACAAACACTTTCCAATCCATCATTTTGGGTATCTATGTTACTTTCAGGGAGTGTAATCCTTCATATACCAGTGCTGAAATGAATGCTGTGGGTTTTTTTTCTCAACCTCTTTTACCAGCTGGTTGGAGGTTGAAAGGTTGAACAGTTTCCAAATGAAAACATCCAGGTGATCCTTGAGGTCACGAACAGCCTTTTGAAAGGGTCGCTTAACTTCACCATCCCCCCCAAAAAAAGGTCACAAGGACTTGCCAGGATTATTTTTTCCAACCTTTTTACAACAATTTCCCATTTTTCAACCTTTCAACATTTGGTTTCCTGCCATGGGGGGGGCACCTTTCTTCAACACGCAGCCCTGTGCAGGCATTTTGAAGGTCTCAGTCACTTGGCGTCCTAAAAAAAAGAAACTTTGGGTGTGGAATCGGGGGGGGTAGGACCTCGAAAAATACACCATTGAACCGTTCAGCATGTTTAGTTGGTTTTCCAGCAGAAGATGTTCATGTTTAACAGACATGTGACATTGTGACATGTTAGTTTGAGAGAGGATGTTTGGAATGATTAGGGATCAGTGGTGATACTGTCAATGATATGCGCAACATTTTGCGATGGAGATTACCAGGGATGAAGCAAACCAGAGTCACGAGCACTAGTGTTCGTAAAGCTACAGGGTCATGCAAGTACTTGGACGCGAGTGCCCGAAAAGAAAAGTGTCCACTGATGGTGATCACTTGTGATTTTTTAATGTTTTGAAATTCATTTTCGGTGGAAGATGAACAATTTTGATCAATGAATCAGCGGATAATGCATGTGACAGGATCAAATCAGAAACAAAATATTTGTCCAAACTGCAAACTGCCAAGAAATATGTGCACATGTGTGTGTGTGTGTGTTTGACAACTGAACGGTTGTTGATAGACACAGTTGTTGGTAGACACAGTTGTTCATAAATTGATTGCTGTAATGGAATCGCTCCGGTTGCTTTGGAAGTTTGATCATAGATGAGATCAAAAAGAATGATTGCTGTAGTTATTGGTAGTTTCAATGATATTTTGGGAGATATGATGCACTTCAATTTCACCCATATTTAATAAGATGAGGTTGAAAGTAAAATGATAAAAAAGGCATATATATATATATATACACAAACGAAACTCGTCATCAAATCTATAGTATCTATAGATTTGTGATGATTTTTTCTATCACATGATCCCTAAGAATCCTAAAATCCTCGAACCTGGATATTTTGAGGTCCCCCCCAAACACACCCCTGGTATACAGGGTTCATTCACCCCTCCATTAGAGCGTCCCAGCTGATTCTTAGGGCTTAGGGAGGGACAAACTGCACCAGATCCAAAAACTGGATGATCATGTCTCTAGGTGAACATAAAGAAATCAAAGAATCCATGATAAAACCCCGCAAGAGGTAGTTTCTACATACTGTAGGGAAATCTAGATCTATGTTTTTTGCTGTAAATGTCCTTTTTTGTGTAGAATCGACTTTGGATAGTTCACCCAGATGATACTAGACACCTTAGGGGAGGCTTCGCCGTTACCGTTGTGTTCTCTGAGGTTCATTTGTTGTGTGCTGTATGGTTTGCATGTAGCACCATACATTATTTGATTCTTGGTTTGCTGAAGTTTTTCTGGTCACGCACAAACATACTCCCATGGGGCAAGTCGAAAGATTGTTCTGAAACAAAATTGGCATAGTACTGGTTGTCAATTTGAATGTGTTTTTTTTTTGGCAGGCTTCCTACCCAGGAGGGATTCGAGGATGAACAATGGTGAAAAGCTTTGTTGTTTCAAATCAATGCACTGGGTTTGGGATTGGGTTTCCCCACTAGCAACTCCCTTTTTGTTGTGCGACTATGTTCAGAATTTGGTTTAGCCATACTTGGGATGATGTTCAGTTTGGAGTACCTCATTAGATTTTGGTTCAGCATCAGCATCTTGGCGTCTTTTCTTCTAACGATGCTGCAGAACGGACAAACCAAACCCCAGGCTGTTCGTTTGGTTGCCTCTGTAGCGATTGTTCGCACATTAGGTTTTTTATCGTCCCTGTCACTGGCAAGCAAACATAAGCCCACATAAATCGACGTTTACATAGGCTGGGACGGTGTGGGTAAAATTTTGCCGCAACCATACCAGGTATTTCAGGAATGCGGCCTGTGAACCCATTGGAAAAAGAGTGTGGAATATAAGTCGGGTCAGGGATTTTCCCTTCAGAATAAAGTGCAGTTAGGGGGAATTAGGAACTTCCTAGGAACCACCTTCCGAGAAGGGTATTGGAACCTCAAGACTATGCTGAGATGATTTGTTACGCCAATCCTTGACAATACGACTGGATGCCTAGATGCAATTTGCCCACATTTTTTTCTTAGCTGCTAAGGGCGCAAAGTGAGCAGTGATAAAAATCCGGGTTCTTTGCTTTTACTAGGGGATGATTTATCACCTGCAGTTATTTATATAGTTTTGTTTGAACCAAAGGAATAGGATCCCAACATAGAACCAATCAAATATAATCAAATAAGATGGACTGTCATGTCAGGGTCTTGTTGTCACTGCACAATTAGCTATACCCACACCCCAAGTTGCAGTGGTGTTGTGTCTAGTTCTCCACGGATTTGTTGATACACCAAACTCCATAGAACAATGCAACTTGTTTCATGGATGTTGTTGTACTGAAAACTGCTGCTAAGGATATGGATTTTGTGTAAGAGAAGATGTGCATACAAGTATCAATGAATCTACAAAAATAAATAAGTCTTTCAATTTGGAAAAATAGGTATGGGTACACCCCACATGCAAATGTCCAACAAGTCTCTAAGAAGCGTGAAGCAACCCACCGAACACAAGCTCAAGGGTGATTCCAGGGACCCCCAATAGTTGGACCCCCTTATGGTAATCTTCCCATACTATTCCCATACCCTTCCCATCCCTTCCCATATCTTCAGGGATTCTTATGGGAGTGGTATGGGAATAGTATGGGAAAGGGGTCCCATCATTGGGGGGTCCCTGAAAATCCCACTGGCAAGCTTTATACACCTCGAAGTTTAACAGTTTGCCTGTGAAAATTATTGGGGCCCTAAAAACAAAGGCTTCACGCGCCTTACGTATTGTACTAAGTTCCAGCCAAATGTGCCTGACAACTGGAAATCCTCATGCAACATTGCTGATCTTCGTAAAACACAAGGACAGAGTGTGAGAATAAGGAGATGACTTGGGGTGTTGATCCAGGCGCCTGATTTTTGTTGGGTCAGGGCCATGATGCTGATCTTTGAAACGAAGAAGAAGGCAAATATAGTTTGAAATATAGTCCGTTTTATTTCGAAATAGTTGCCAAATCTGCATGTGAATGTTGCTGTAGTTACTTGGACTTAATTGTTGTTGAATTGTTTTTCTATTTTGGCATTTGTACACTTTGAACACTAATTGAACAACATTAGATATCAAGCTCTTCAATTTTGGTAGTGCAATCTTACCACCATTTTTGGGGTTTGGATTTGAAAAATCCATCAGCAGTTTTCACTTATGGTTTACTAGTTCAGGGTGAACCTCCAAAGACGGCATATGCGGACTGCTATCACAGGATGAGCGCACGAAACAAAAAAAACAATGGATACCGGAAACAAAAATAAAGTATCCCCCATTTCAAAAAGACTACTGATACTGAGTATTAGAATGTACTATTCATTTTGAGAGATTGCCAGACTTTTGATGTGATTTGCGTTTTTAAACTTTAGACTTGGTTTTTGTTGTTTCTTGAGTCACTTTGCTCCCAGGCTATGACAGATATGTCTCCATTCCTTCGGCCATGTACTATGCAGCTTGGCACCACTGGGGACTGATAACTGGGGACGACGCTTGAGGTTTGTTACGTCTCTAATCCCTCTTGACCTTGGGTTATAAAACACAATTTTTGATCAAGGTTGCTTGGAATCAAGTTAGCAACACACACAATATCACACACTTATATATTGACATATACGATATTTGTTTTGTCAATGAGATGTTTATGCATTGTGTGGATACTGCAGCAAACACTTTAATGTACTGTCATGGAGTGTTGCATTTTGTTTTGAAACTGTTGATCCAATTGGCTACGAGGACATGGGAGCTCCAAAGTTTCATCATCTTTGTTTTGGCCGAGAAATTTGGGATACGAACAACATGGTGTTTCACTCAATGGCTGAAACCTATATACAAGAATTTGACCTCAAGTATTAAACAATAAAAAACAGACGACACTTATTTTCCAATCATCTATGACTTGAGGTCTTTTGTCAATGCTAAAAACAACGTTGATGTATACATTATAAGGATGCTTCCCCCTCCCAGTAGCAGTTGCCACCAGGAACATCAGTTTGGGGATACCTATCTATTAACCTTTGCATCATATGGTTGCTGGGAGGCGGAACATCCCCAATCTAAACAGATTGGGTCCCGTCGTGACCTTTGCAAACGCCGGAATTTGAGGCTTTGATCGATTTCAATGGTTTCTTGGTCGGAAACAAGTGCGAATCCAGTTGTGATTTTGTTTCAAGGCGGTGGTTTCAAACACGTTTTATGTTCACCTCTACTTTGCAAAAGGATCCAAATTGACTAATATGTGTCAAATTGGGTTGAAACCACCAACTAGGGTTGCTTTATTCGTCTCAGATGGGAGAGGTTCCAACTGATAAGATATGTCGTATTTATTTACTTTGCAAACAAACAAACGCAGGAAATGGATGAATGAAATGTTGCTGATGGTTCAGGAATCTAGCGATCATCCTCACGGAAAGGATCTAGAAATCCCTATAAACGGTGCTTCAATGCCTTTCTATTTTTTTGTTGTTTGTTTTTCGTCTTTGGTTGAGATTTTTTTGGGATACTCCCCAAGCAAAAAATGTCCTATGGTCCTTTTTATCTAGGTGGTGGTTTTATATACGTATATATATATACATAAGTAATATGGTGTATTTTCACCCCCACTTGGGGAAGATTCCCATTTTGACTAATGTTTTTGAACTGGGCTGAAACCACCAACTAGTTATGGTATTTCCTTAAGAATCCAAACCCCTCCCTGGAAAATGTTTTGAAGGTTCCAATCCCATCCTCAGAATATGATTCTGGGTTGTGTTCAAGTGCAATAATAGTAAGGCCAAGAATATCTTCCAAGGTATACGGAATTCATCTGTGAAAAGACTTCCAAAGTTGATGAAGTTTTCCGGGGTCGATGTAAAGATGAGATGGCTATCAGAATGGTATGGGTGCAACGTGATATCATCATTCTCTAAAGATATATTTGATAGGAATCTAAGGTATAACCCCCCAGAAAAAAATTCAACCAGAAGTCAACTGTATTTTTTCTGGGTGGTGGCAACTCAAACATTTTTTATTTCACCCCGAAAATTGGGGAAGATTCCCATTTTGACTGATATTTTTCAAATGGGTTGAAACCACCAACTAGTTTTCTTTAGATGGTTGTGAATCTCAATCCCATACAATCTATGTATATATGGCATATATACCTACATTTAGTTGATATTAGGGTAAGTTGATACAATGCGTTCCCCTCAAGGCCTCTTGCAAAAAGGCGTTACTTTTTGCCTTTTAGGTGAATTTCCCAATGCCGACGAGTTCACGTCGCCCTTGGGTCGGCTCAATTCCATGGTGTCTTGGAGTGGGAAAAACAGACTATAGACCAATCACCACGGGGTTCCCCCCGCGTTTCCTTCATTCTTAACCCATAGGATCCATGTATAGTATATTATATATACCTACATTTGGTTGGTTGATTTTTATGGTAAATGTAGGTATATATACACCATACATGGATCCTATGGGTAAGAGCTACAACCCCACAGTGTTAGGGCTTAGAACCGGCATGTTTCATGGGTTTTGGGGGTCCAAAGAACACTTTCATAAGATACCCTCCCCGAAAGTAAGAGCTCACCGCTGAACACTTACCATCTCAAAAGGACAGGTGTCTTCCATCCGGAAGTGTGCCAGATTGAAAATGCTATTTAATATCTTACCAACGGGTGAATATGAAGGAAATGGTTCATATGTGACAGGGGCCCTGCTCCAAACCTTTGTCGCTGAGATTAAAAGGAATGATATAGTTGATGAAGAAATCCTGCACCACATGGGATGTATGAAACCCTGTATGGGATATTTTACCAACCTCAACTGGTGAGTTAGCCGGATGTTTCCTTCGGTCCAGTATTGGCGAGATAATTTTGACATAGCATTCACGGGCCTCATCAGTTTCACCAATATGATTTTGTCCATCATCTAATATGACAGGGGTCATTAAATTACCCATTTCGCAGGGATCAAACAATGGCAAATGTATGGTAATTTCCAGGGATCCTTTACAAAGGGGATTGTTTGGGTTGGTAATATAATGACCCCTGTATGATTGTAACATTCTATTTTGATGGTTACTCACCATACGTTGTTCCAAGTGTAAATCTCTAATAGCGGATGGTCATTAACCCTTTTTAATGTCATTTCACGTACACCGCCAATAAACAAGATGCCAACAGTTCTTCATACAGTAAGCTGAGTGATGAATATACAGGTGCGCCACGAAAAAAACACCCTGCTTTTCATTATACTGATTAGTCAATAGGGATCCTTATAATGGTTTATTTTAATCACCATATAACATCGTATAGCTGGGTAGTATAATCTCCTATATACCCTAAACAACCAGGTCTTTTTCTATTGCTCAGGTGTCGATTTGCCAGGGTTTCCTACAGAGATTTTTTTGGTTTGTCGTTGGATAGTCGACGTATAACATCGACCAAATGACCGTTGGAAAACGAGACTATAGGTATAAACCCCCTACCGTTTGGATGCCAGTCAAATTACAGTTGATTTGTTTCAGGGTTTTTGTTGGTCACTTGGGTCCCTTTGTGTAAGAATGGCAACATGTTTATACATCGCGAGACTGGGATACGCTTCATATCTGTGCAAATTGTGAAGAAATTGGGTCCTGCATGATGCCTTTTAGCACAAGAATCACCCGCTTGGTTTCGGTTTGGGTTTTTTCCTATCCTTCCGGGACCCGCTCTCAACGGCCAAACGGCACCATCAACCGTTGTACTGAGGTGATTTGCTTGGTGGGTACCTATATCCTTAGCATTCCTGCAGGTGTTCTTGGGGCAGCTTTTCATGTATCTTGGATGCAAGGGAGGGCGCTTTGAAGGCCGTGGATTCGAAGCCCTGCTTGAGTTGTTCAACGCCAAAAATTTGGGATACCTTGAAACTTTTCCCCAAGCAGTATTCCAGTCACCACAGGGATTATGAAGCATTTTTAGGCTCGGGAATCCCAAGTACTGAACCTTCATTTGTGACGATTGCATGCTGGGGCCTCGGGGGTAGACCGAAGGTATACCGATACCTGATTTTTGAAGTTGTTGATGCAGTTTTGGTGAAACACTTTCCCTGTCCCCTTGGAACAAGAAAACCAAATTCCAGAGCTTCATTTCGGCAGGTTCCAGCCGTTAGATTTTCGATAAATGTGGGATGGTGTGATACAGTGGACGCCAGGTTTCAGCACTCAATGATTCCTACCCTCGTGTTGAGGAGGTTCGGGCTATCAAATTTGCTGGCCAATAGTTGTTTGGTGCTTTGGCCGGTTGGTGGTTTTGAATATTCTATAGAGACATATTCCCAAGATTCTCCATGTATACGAACACCCTTCCTAACGTTTTTTTTGGTTTCTAGACACCCAAACGGCCCATCCATTGACCAAACGTCCCTCAGGACGCCTTAAACACGAAATCCCCCAAAAAAAAACGTTTCCGCAGTTGATTCGGAACCGAGGACCATGTGACAAAGAATCACAACGCGTGTTCTACTTCTTGGGAACGTCTCCAGGTGCTTTTTTTTTTTACTGCCCCTAATGTTCCACATGTTTGTTATACACTCTGGTGATTCCTAGCATAGATATGGAACATGGACCCAACTTGAAGATGTATTTCCTATTGAAAATGGGGATATTCCAGCCAGCTATGTTAGTTTACCAGAGGGTACATCCCTTATGAATAGATATTTTGGCTCCCCAAACAAGTTCTCAGTTTCGGCTTGTACGGCTTCATACCTCCTCAATCACCGGTGTTGAAAGATGTTGCAACAAGGATCCCAAGCCATTTCAGAAGGGATACCCGAGTTTGATTAGTTTTGATATTTGCAATCTCTGATTGTTGCTAAAATATTTATCTCTAGATTCTTTTTGGTTCGGGGTACCATGGGGGACCAGGGATATCCATTCAACGCTGTATCAATAGATGCTGGAGTGGGAGGGTGGTGAAACAATGAGATGGGTGATGTTGGTGAAACTTGTAAACATTGATGGCTGAGGATGTGACCCTGTAAAGAGAATAGTCCAGGTGGATTTAGAGAAATCCTCCCAACATGTCCAAACACATGGATCATTGAATTGCCCATATTTGGAGGATCAAACGAGCAACAAATCTATGGTAGTTTTGAGGGGCTTCCAGTCAACAGTGCATGGTTTAGGTTGGGTAATAGAATGACCACGGTAACGCATCAACAATTTGGTTCTTGAAAAGAAATGACATCAAATAAACTTCAGCGATGAATATGGTCAAATCACATTTTCCTTGTTGAACTCATGTAGAACTAGATGCAAATCAACATGGTTTCAACAGAGATACACTTGTTGATGTTATAAGTAAAACAAATTCAATATATTCAATGCATAGATCGTTTGTTTCTTGATGTGTGTAGATCTGACTGTCAGTGTTTTGGGCAATCATGTTCGCCATAAAAGTTAAAGCAGCCGTTTGAATCCAATCTACTGAAACAAAACAACACCTATATGCCAGGTAATTCAAGCCGTGACCTGTTGATCCCCTATTTGGAGGTCACTTAACCTTTTAAAGGGTCACGGATCACCACCCCAAAAATGTCTTTGTCAAGTAGGTGTTGTTTTCAAACATTTGTTTTGCCCTGAAAAAAAATGCATGGGCAATGATTCTTTTTAACGAGCATATTACTCAGGTGGTTTGTTTTTTTTTGGTTTGGAATGAAAGCCAGTGGATCGTTGCAAAAAGCTCCCAGAAAAAAAAAACTTCACTGGCAAGGCCATGGAAGCAGCCAGAAGACCTTCCAAATTCTTCTCAGCGGTTCTGATTAGCTTAGTGGTTTCTTTGGTGACAATTCCTTTGTGGTGGGGCAAGTTTCAAATCTAGTGAAGTTTGAAGTTGAGTGAACTTTTTGTGGGTCATTTCCATGCCATGTGTTCATGTTTTTGCGTGTTGCTGAAAGGCCGCAAAAAGAACATAGGAAAATATATTCCTTCGTTCTTAGCTGAAAGGTGGTCAACATTGAATGAACTTGAATGATCAAAAGGGTTGGAAAACCAGGAATCAGTCGTGCATATAAAGATAACAAATCAAACTGGTGCAGAAAAAACGGATCTATATATCAAGTCAAAAGGCGCTTGGTGGATGTTGATGTGTCAAGTTATTTTTTTGGTCAGAGCTTTCCAAATTCTACCATAGTTTATCCAATTTGAATGAATGGGGGGGTCGGGTTGAAGTCCTTCTCAAACAGCACTTATTTCGATATTTTTTCTTGATCTACAGTTGGACCACTTTATTTTCATCCCTCTTTATTAATCACTTGAAGGAGTAAGCCCACCTCATTTACCCTCCCTGAAACCAACACATCCCTGAAAACTGGCACCTGGAAAAGGAGATTCCTATTGGAAAGCATCATTTTTAGGTGCTATGTTAGTTTACCGGAGTGTACGACTCCTTTATTTATCACAGTATTTATCACTTCTCCACAATTCTCCATTGGTAGGTTTTTTCGCTCTATGAATTTGTTGGGATCCTTTTTATATAGAAACAACCGATCTTTGTTTTCTTCAACACAGAAAGTGCCACCTTGAACATCTCAATTAAAGTTGACCCTGGAGTTTGACTACATATTTTGCGCAAAGCAGCACCGCCGCAGTGATTGTTTTTGGATGTTGTTCTTGAAATGGACTGAAGGTGTTTCCCCGCAAGGTGTATGTCATAAACAGGACAGCAGATGAAATCGCGTGGTTTTGCGATTACCCAGAATCATTACCCATATCCCAGCTAGCCGCTCGAGGTATGTTGGCTGACAGTGACAGTTTCCCGAACCAGCCAGTTAAATACAGTATGACAATTTGATATCTATATATAAATATATATATACACATTTCCTAGGCATCCGGTCATATTCTCAGCTGATGATTGGGGTGTCCAATCACCTCCTCAGCATTTGGGTTCCATTACCATTCTCAGAAGGTGAGCCAGGATCCCCACAAAAAGATGATGATATGCCAGTATGATTGTTTGACAAGATGACGATATTGTACATAAATTATCCTTAGCCCTAAACTACCAACGGCAAGTAGACTCAGGTTTTGTCCGCGGCCAATTTCATTTTCCTCACCAGCATCTATCAGATGCCCGTGAAGGAATTTGAAGAGCGAGGCCCTTTTCAATGCCACGTGTGTCATGGAAGGTTGTGAATTGAAAACAGTTTCACCAATTTTGGAAGCTGTTCAATTCTAGGGATCAAACCGTTGAGTAGTTGAGTCATTAAACTCTTCAATTCTGTCGGACAGGTGTACCCTCCCTATAGTCTGAACGGTTCGCCCCTAGAAATGGTGGGTTTCCAATAGGAATCTCCCTTTCCAGGGGTCTATTTTCAAGGGCTATGTTAGTTTCAGGGAGGGTATTCAATTCAAACAAGTTGGTAGTCGAGAATGTTTGTTTGCCTTGTTTGCAACCTAACATTGCAACATGACGGGCTTAAGAAAAAAAAACGTAAGTCTTCACGACATGTTGAACTGCTCACAGAATTTCCTGGATGCGAACTTTGATTATTTTCGGTCTCAGAGTGTGAGCTAAAAACCGACAATTCACTGATGACCCAGATTATAACATGATTACTTGGGGTGATTCTGTTTTAAATTGTGTTAAATGTTCACCCCAAAATGAAGCCATTTTGACAATGAGGTTTCAAATTGGTGTTCCAACCACACATTATAGATCACCTTTCTTTTGCAGTGACTCATCATCATTTGAAAACTTCACCAGGCCAAAAAAACAAAACACACATCCCAAAAAACCGGCAACAAAGTGACTCGACGAGTCAGGTCCAGGAGAGACCCAGCCACAAAACGGACCATCCTCCACAAGACTCGCAGATGTTGTGAATGGCCAAAATGCAGAGTTTCCTAATAGATGTCCCTTTTTCGTGGTTAGTTTTTTTCATCATCATCCTTGTTGGTGGCGAAACAGAATGATGGGTTTTTTGAACCTCCACCTGTTTTTAGTGTTGTATTTTCGTTGGAGACAAAGGCAAACGGCTTCAACCCTGAAAGGCTATGCTTATATGCCTGGTTCATGGCAGAGATCCTTGAACCTCGGCACGACTTCACCCAATGGAAAAATGTCGGGGAACCTGTAACCCATGAGATCAATGGGACGCACGGTATATTCAACCTACATTTTACCCACAAAAATAATCAAACTGAGTTTAAACAAATATACGTATAACATTGAGGGATTGATCCTATAGGTAAAGTAAATCACCCGTCCTTCAACAAAAATTCAGGTAGGTGAAATTAGACTCAAAAATTTGCTCAGATACCTTAGTTGGTGATCGGCCCAAAACATTCATGGCAAACTAGACCCAGATGCAATGAATGCATATATTGTGCAGAAGATTTACCTACTACCATGGGAACCCACAACCTGCATTTTTTAGGGGTTATAAGTTATAACATTTATAACTTATAACTTATAATCCATGTATTTTTGGGGCTGAAAGCCGTGGTTTTTCATTGGTATGGGGGTCCGAAGGTACATTGACAATAAGAATTCCAACCAAACATGTACTTAGGTAAATCTTCCATACCTTCTGCGAATATATTTGGGAGGACTAGAGGTTTTGCTTGGCAAGAAAGCATTCCAGAAGCATCCACTTGGAGGATCGTCCCAGTTAGTAAGTGGTTAGTCTACCCCCATCTATAAGCCATTTAGGCCATTTGGAAGGGGACAACCCTACTTAGGGGACTTACTAACCATGTTATTACCACGTCGCTTTTTGAAAAGTCGCGATTCAATGGTTAATTGGTGGCTTTGGGGCCCGGTCGTTTGGGATTCCAGGGATATATCCCCTAAGAATCCTAATTCCTTTCATTTTCGGGGACCCTATAGGAAGTCAAACCACCAGGCCCGAAACCATTAGTTGATTCAAGGATTGCACCATGTCGCTATTTCGACATCCTGCTGGCCGCACCTTTCTGCTATTTCTGGGCTTCCAAGCTCTTACGTTCTGCGTTTCTCGGTGAAAGATAGATTTCTTCAGCAGAGGTTGGCTGAGGTTGGTGAATTTGACTAGGAGATGGAATTGGAAAAGGTATTTGCCTTTCAAATACTGCGTTTGTTGGATATTTGATATTTTGTGTTAAATTGAAAGGGGTGTTTTTAAAAAAAAATGCCTTTGAATTAGAAACACATTCAAAACCAACCAACTATTGTTTGATTTTTTTTCCTGACATTGGGTCCTAATGAATACCCCCTACGTCCTCTACTTGGATGATCCTGGGTGTTAGGTAAGCGAAGTAAAAGAGGTGCACCCCTAAAATTTAACAAATGGATACCCAAAAAGGTAGTGAATAGTAAGGGAATTTCTTTGACGGCTTAGGTTGGTGAAATATTGTTAATTCAAAAAATCCCGCACCACTTGATGTATAGCAGATATCTAAGTTTTGTCAGGGTTCTATACATCCCAGGTGGGGCCCGATTTCTTCCATCAACAGTATAATAACCCAGATGAATGGATACCCCTGATAATTTGAAATCGGAGTTAGTTTTTTGCACGGCGTACCATTTTATTGTTGTGGTTTCAGTATGTAAAAGTATACAGGTTCATGGTTGAACTGGAAACATTTTGGTGGATGGGAATGCCTACTTTAAGCTATCAACAGTATGAAGGATGAACGCAGCAGGATATATGGAGAATAACGGTTTGGGAGGAAAAATATGTAAGCCAGGTGTTGGCATTTCTGTTCGGCAGATGTCGAGGAAAGGACTTGATCTTCGTGAAAATATCAAAAATGTTAAAGCAGCAGCACTGTGTGGTTCCAACATCAAGGTTGCAGATTTGTCCCGTGTACATTTTCGGAAGGAAACAAGCCGGCACAGATGGTACCAAGCCGCATCTAAATATTGGTGAATCCGAGGTTTGGTGGCTTGATTCAGGGCCAAATCTACAACCCTGAATTATTTAGGGATTATAACGACCTACTGTTGATGGTTCAGAAATCCTGCACCAGTTGGGATGCAAAAAAACTTTCAAATAATGGGATAAACTACTAACTTCAAATAATGGGATTCATGCATCTCTACTTTCACACATTTTTGATGGTTCAGAAATTTTGTAAATCCGTGTAAATCATGGGATAAACTATAGATCAATTGGTGCAGGAATTCTGAAGCATCAACAGTAGGAACCATGTATTAGTATACTAACTTATGAACTACTTACCATACGAATAAATTTGATTAATATGGCTAGATATACCTGTTCGTCCCATGTGAATCTTATATTTTCGTTTTTGAAAAGGGTTTCATTGTGCTTTCACGAACCGATTCGGTTCAACCCCCGCGTTCATGGGCTGAACAACTTCCTCAGGGATCTTCGTAGATATCTTCTCAGTACGGCCCACTTGGTCTGGGTGCCCAGTGCGAAAATCGTAATCGTGCACATAAGGTAGGTATCATCATCGATCACTAGCTGGTTCAAACAAACTCTGACAACTCTTCGCTTGAAGTTTGACTGCAGTCCCCATTTTTGTTTTGGGAAAAATTCAAAGTCCAGAGATTCGTGTTTTTTGTTGGGGGGTGTCCTGGTACCAGGGACTTTTCATCCAGGTAGCCACCAACCCCATCATTGAAAATGAACCCTTCTCGGAAGGCCTTGTGGCCTTCTGTGCCTTTTTGTTTTTTTTTTCTTAGCACCAATATAGCTTTTGCTGCTTAGTTTGAGGGAGTGTAGCTTTTCCTAGAAATCCAGCATGATTTACACATGACTATCACACGTAGAGATCTAACATCAGACAACCAAGAGAAGCTTGTGTAAAACATCCGAAGCTCTGAAGATGTTTCAGCCACACAGCTTGTTTAAAAAAGAAGACAACTCACCAGGTGATTATCCAATGTTTGATAAGACACATATCTATCAATGTGCATTGTTTTGAATAGACAATAACCAGGATGCTTCAATTGCTGTTGATTTTGGTATTGACATTTCATGTTCATCCCGCATCGGTGTCGAGAAGTGATTTTCTGGGTGCCAAAATCCACCTTTCCGTTTTTTGGAAAATACTCGGATCCTTGGAAATCATCACGGTTTAGTGGAAACTCGGAAACTCCAATGACTACCCTCTGGCAAACAAACATAGCAAAGGAGATTTTCCTGATGTTCAATAGGAAATGCATCTTCAAAGGGTTCATTTTCGAAGAGAATCCCCTCATTTCATCAATGGGTACCCTCCCTAAAAAACGAACAGCAAAAACTCTGAAAATAGGACAGGCCGCAAAATGAAATTTCATCTTCCGACCAATGATTTTTAGTGGCAAGCTGTTTGTTTTAGGAAGGATAAGCTTGGCAATCAGTAGGATATTTTTGTTGACTGTTGAGGTCCAGTTTCTCTAATTTGAAATTCATGAGATTTCCAGACATTTTTGGAAGTTCATGAATTGGAACGCCAGTTCCCCCCAATGAAAACCTAGGACCTATTGCCCATGAAACATGCGATACAAGACAGCGAAATCCCATGCTGCAGTACTGTACTAGGTTGACCTCGGTTAATGGATGTTTTTTTGCTGAAAAAAACCTGTACTCAGTTTAAGTACACCAGCAAAGTTCAACAGTTCGCACCTGAAGATTGGCAAGGGAAAGGAAGGTCCGATCCGGTTTCCGAAAGTAGATTCATCGGTGAGATTTGCTGAGGTGGATGTTTGCGCTTGGCTTCCATCCTACTTTCTCTTTCAGTCGATGATTATGCATGGAAGCTGCATTGTATCTCGGACCATGGAATTACTTTTGGGAAAAAAACACATCACGGAAACAAACGCCAAAAAAAACAACACACTTCATACACACAAAAAATAAACAACATAAAAAGGTAGCAGATACCATTAAAAAAACACAATCCTCATGGACAAAACGTTGTTTTTTCTTCAGGAACTCTTCATCTGTTTTTTGTAAGGATAACCTTTGTTTAAGTGCCAGGTTATGTGTGTAGTTGAGATGCCCTTTGGTTCAATGGAGTTCCAACCCAGAACGTATACCATATTTTTTTCTTTAGAAAAAAATCAAGAAACATCCCTCCCCAACTTGGGTACTTGGAAGATCATCCCATTTAGTAAGTGGTAATAACCATGGTTAGTAAGTCTCCTAAGTGGGGTTGTTCCCCTTCCAAATGGCCTAAAGGGCATATAATATAATACATGAGGATTCCTAGCCATTTACTACCTGGGGCTTCTGGGCTTGGATTTCCTGGTTAAGCCAAAGATGGGGACCAAAGATATCTCACCGGACCCTGGCTTGGATTCTTTGGTAATCAGTGTTTTTTTTGGATTGTACCATGGGATGGAAATCACCATCAAAAGAGATGTTTTGCACATAATTCCAAGCATCGAACTTCAGCAACTTCAAGTTTGGATGGTTCCAGCTCCAATATGTAACCATGGTTATAACCACAGTTACGACATTGACAAGGCCATTTCCCGAAGGATCCACATATGGTATATTTATATACCTGCATGAATGGCTGCTTTGATTTACAGTAAATGCATAGGTAAATAGCAGTCCCATGGATCCTATGGGTTTTTAGGGGTTACTTGGAGGATCATCCCACTTTAGTAAATGGTTAGTAATTAACCCCTATTTCTGAAGCCGTTTAGGCCATTTGGAAGGGGAATAATTAACCCCATTGAAGGGAACTTACTTAAATCATGGTGTATTAACTATAAATACTAACTGGGATGAAATTTTCCAGGTAACCCCCCCCCCCAACTTTCTAGGACTCCGTCAACTCTCCAAGGAGCACACTGGCAATCAACGTAAGAGCGCAACGGCCAAAACGCAATTGGCGACCTGGCGATAGCGGTGGTGGGAAATTTTCACCAGGTCAGATGCTGATGCTGCCGTGGTATAGAATATTTTTTCCTAGAGTTGGCAAAAACACTCCGGTAATTCCTAACATAGCTGGCTGAAACATGGACCATTTGAGTCGATGTATTTCCTATTGAAAATGGGGATATGCCAGCAAGCTATGTGAGGAACTACCAGAGGGTAGATGCATTTGGCAAAATGTTTTTTTGCCATTAAGGAAGTATCGATCAGTTTCCCCATGAGATACGAAGTTCCCTTCACTACATTTGATGTATGTTACCCAGTCTTGTTGGGGTAATTTGCGGTCCCACTTACACTAGTTTATTGAGTTTATATTTTTTCACAAAAGAGACAAAAGAGAGGTATTTCAAGAAGATTTTTTTTTGCAGATCCAGAATATCAAACAATCAGTATTTTGTAAGGTTCACGTCACGTTTGGGGTATTGAAGATTGACTTTTAGGTGTTTTTGAGCGGTTGGGCTATCTAAGTTCCCTTCATGATGGACTGCGATGGTTGAGCTACTGCAAGTTGGGTTCAGCACATCAAGCGCTCGGTGAAAGAAGTAAAATCAGTGCCGTTTGAAATTTATAGATCTCCCCTAGATAGGCTCTATTCTACCCAGTTATATAATCCTGAAAAGGTGTTTTTGGTAGCTTTTGGGGGTCCAAACATCTTCTCAGGACGTGATTGGATGTCTAGATAGGCATTAGGACCCATTGCTCCAGACCCCCTTCACCACACTATACACCTTTTTGTAAGCTACTGGGCTAAATTATATTGGGAAAAACCTCCTAAATATTTATAGTATATTTATATATTGTTGTATCTCTGGAAAACAATGCGGATTTTCTAGTCCAGCTATCATGTTTGACTGGTAGTATCAATAGATCAGGTATTTTTCTTTTCACTCTGGCGAAACGTCGTCGTTTCGCCAAGCAAGGCCTTTCATGGAATGTGCATGTTGCGATGGTTCAAGCTTGATAGTCGCTCGACCTTTGTTCCGATTTGTGTGTTTCGGATGGACCAAGGGGGAGGGCATTTTTATGGTGGTTGGGGCCGTTCCACCGCCAAAAAAGCTGGCCTAATTAAGGGGATGATCTGAGAGGGTAATGAAATGGCCATGGTGTTGGAAGGAAGGCGATAGATTTATTCAAAGATGTATTTGTTGTTTGTGTTTTGTTGAACCTGGGGCGTTTAACCAATAGGAGGAAATGACTACAGTCTGTTTCACCACACGAATTCAATTGATTAATATTGATTATAATTGTGTAAATTGTCTTGTTGACTCCGAACGTGGATTCGTCTAAGGCGATTTGTTACTTTATACCATGGTAAATCGCCATAAAACCACCATTTGGAAGAATATGTTTACTTTTTCCTAGCATCTTAAGTAAATCCAATCAAAGGGGCTTGTTACTGTTTCCTTGCAAAACATGAAGAAATACAAATACATCATGATTTAGGATGAACACTAGTTACTTTGACTTAGATCTATATGTTGGAAGAACAAAAAAGGCCCACAATTCCCTCCCAAAAACAAAAAACAGTTTTTACCCCCCACAAATAGGCCAACCTCCCAAGAGGAATCCTGGAACCCTATAGTTTTCCAATTACATACCTCGGTTTCGAAAGTTTCCTTACACGGGTAGCTTATACACGGGTTGTGTAAATGATGGAAGCAACTGACGCAAATATCTTGGAAAATGACATTGACAGATAGGATGTCGCATCATTTTATCTATTGTAGAAGAACGCTAAGAAGACATAGCAAATACTGACCCAAATTGAATGAACAAAAACCGCGCTAGGGTGACATCAGACAGTTGTTTTTATCCCATTTCGTTCGAGTCTTGGGAGACCAATATGTGCTTTGAAACCTAGAGATAGCTCTTAGCTGTTTGTTATGAAGGGATTTTAGATAACCACGGGTCTAAGCTCCGTTCCAAGCGCCAGCTAGTAGATTAGTTTTCCAACATCATCCAGTCATTACCCAATAGGTTTGGAGCTGTGAGTTTTTTGTACCCCCCCCAAGATCGGTTGAGCCTCCAAAATCTGTTTGGAGGTTTGGTGCATTCAAACAAAATGCATAATGCAAAAATCAAAAGAAAAGCAGTTGACAAATGCCGACAAATTGTCTGGAAAAACCCCATCACCCCTAGTCTTCCAAATAAAATACCTGCTCAGGTAAGGTCTTGAATGGGTAGGTGACGTTAGGGTGTTAAAGGTGGGTTTGGATGCCTCGCCCTACAGCGGAAAGTTTGGCTCGGTTCAGGTGTATTTGGTGGGATGTTTAGGCAGCTACAGTTGACGCTGGTCGACAACAAGGTGATTTTCAGGTGGGAGTCGCGTTCCAACGGGGAGGAAAGGGTGGCACAGGTTTTGCGGTGCTTCGCCATGGACATATAAAAATGCATCGGGAACACCTGCTGACTGGGGCCATTAAAGGTTGTATGTTATGTTTTGTTGGTGAATCCGACCTTTTTGTTGGGTTTCAAGTGAAGGGAATGATGATGTTGCATTGTTTTCAGGAAATGAATTGCTGAACATATGTCCTAATTGTTTAAAAATCAAGCAACTAAGTTTTATATCCTGTCATGTTTTTTTTAAATAATATTTGCTTGAGGAGATGTGATATTCTGCAGAGTTGGGGGTGGCTTTAGGTCAGCTTTAAAGAACCCCTCACAACCCCAAAAAAAACACCATGAAACAACGTCCACGTCCATGGGACGTTAGACACTTGACATCAACGTCCCGGCAGGATGTCAATGATTATTGCAACGACCTTATGGCTATTGGGTTCGGTCTTGATGTATTATGCTGAACGAGAAAATCCTGATGAAGGTGGAGCCCGGAAAAGACAGGGGGGTTCGGTTTTGGCGCTGTTTTGGAGGGAGGCCTGGCTGGGATCAAGAATCGAGTTGATGGATACACTCCGCAAGATTAACATGGAACCTGAGAATATACCCCTGGAAAAGGAAAATCATCTTCCAAACCATCATTTTCAGGGTCTATGTTAATCTTCGGGGGTGTATGTTGATCAATTTTCTTGTTGGGGATGGATATGTTGGGTGTGGCCTTCTCCCAGGATGGATACATCGTGACAAGTGGAGGTTTAAATATATGAAGTGCAAATCCTGGTGATCACTGTTTACTGGGAGAGGGCCTCATGTTTGTTTGTTTGTTTGTTTGTTTGCTTGCCTGTTTGTTTGTTTGTCTGTTTGTTTGTTAGTTCTGGAGCTGGTGACCCTGTTTTCTCATAGAGGTTTTGAATGGTTGAACTTTTTTGTGGACGCTGTTTTGGTTGGGAAGTTAAACCGATACCTGACTCAAGGCTGCCGGAAGGATTTGGTTTAGTGACAGAGAAGCACGGGACATCCTGGGCCCTCATGATATGATTACACTTGGATGTCCCGGGACGGAAGTTAGGATCAATGGCTAGTAAATGGATTATAACTACCTTCTTTTTGATGGAGCATATTGGGGGTTATAACCCATTTTGTAACCATTTACTAGCTTCCTGGCACATTCAAAGTATATGATTCACCCTTGGTTCCCCGCATGGAATTTTGCATTTTGAGGACTGATTTACTTCCCAAACCCCCCTTTGATACAGGAAGTAAGTATTTTACAAATCCCATCATGAATCAACCAGGATTTCTGGGAGTTTTGCCATGGGAATGTTTGGTGCATTTTGAGCTGCTAAGATTTGGCAACTCCCAGGCACACGGCAACATTTCAAGATGCTTGTCCCGAAAGCTTGAGGTTGGCCGATCTGTCGGATGGTTTTTTAGGCAAATTCTAGCGACCAAACCGTTACAATAACCGCCGAGGGAATTGCGCGGGGACGGGAATCCCCCATAAAATCCTTGTCATTCATGTTTAGGAATTTTATTAATATATAATCTGCGCAGATGGTTTGAAACCATGTTTGTGTGTTTTTCAAAATCTTTGAAATACAATACCTTCCCTGAAAAGTGACATGGGTAGTCTGGTATTATTGGAATGTTCAATCAACACGTCTTTCATCTACCGGGGTGGACCTAGAACCTCTTCGGATAGTCAGGGTACAGACCTTCGCCAAACCGCAAAAAAACGGCCCAAAAGGAACTGTTCATCTTCCAAGCATCAATTTCAGGTGTGTTTGCTGTTAGTTTCAGGGAGGGTAGTGCATGAATTTGATGATTTGTTCCACCTTTGGTTTGATTTTGTTGTGTCTTTCGGTTCAGGAGCAATG
Source organism: Breviolum minutum Mf 1.05b.01 (assembly GCA_000507305.1). Lineage (NCBI taxonomy): Eukaryota > Dinophyceae > Suessiales > Symbiodiniaceae > Breviolum > Breviolum minutum. The sequence continues at coordinate 29,662 of DF239043.1, forward strand.
ACTTCCATCTTTTACATCGCAATCAAATGGAACCTGTCACTGTTGCAGACGTTTGCTAATCAACCCTCAATGGCAGAACAACCCTACACTCTTGCGTGATCCTATTCTGTGTATATGGCCATCCTATGTTAGGTACTGAATGTAGTAGTCTATCATGCCCAACATTCAATCAAAAAGTTATCTTATGTTTCTTTTCAAAATAGTTCGATTTCGTATCTGCTCCAGTCAGAATTTGTTACTTTTTTGTGCACGGTATGTCTCTTCAAGATGTTTGTTCGGGGTGCACTTTCTTACAACTTCACTAACGACCTTGCACTACATATCTACTGTGTAGCTGTGCACTTTTGGCAGTTTTTCCCCAAACATATCAAGTCAACTAAAACTTCACATATAGCAAATGATAAGAAACAATATGTTTATCAGTTTATCAGTATCATCTTTTAAAACATCACTTCTCCAAATTGTTCAGTAGTTTGTTTGTACATGTTATTCATTTTTCAGTACCACCAAGGACGTTGCCTGCATCCTTTTGGATGACAGCTTTGGATTTTACCAGTGAAGCACCCATCAATGACCATGGTGCTCAGGCGGTGTTTTTTTACTTGAGCAATGAACACAAAAACCTGGTTGGTTGGGGTATAATTATAGGGGATTACTGTATACTACCCAGTTTTATTTGGATTATAATAAACCAATATAAGGATTCCCATCTACCAACCAGTATAATGGAAAGTTGGAGTTTTTTTTCCGTGGCTCGGACTTTGTACCATGGCAAATCAAGCCACCATTTCTAAGTTTTTGTGTTTCAAACATCTTAAGCCTGAAACCTTAAGCAAGTCCTACTTTCGTTGACCTACAATTTTTTGGAAAACATTTTTTGCGACCATTCACCGCCGGTTGGGTCACCCCATAAAAGGTGGTGAGAAGGACCAGGGAATCTTCCTTGAAAATGCCCTGAAACATTCACGTTTGGGAATTGTTTGGGAAAAGCATGCCTGGATTCTGGTTGGTGGTGGGACCAATGTCTACAAATCACATGTGGACTTGTGATGTTTGTATGTTTTTTGGACATGCTGTTGATGGAAGAAATCCTCCACCACCTGGCAAATATATAAAAGCTTGTCAATACTTGGGTAAACTACCTATCAATTGGTGCACGATTTCTTCCATCAACAGTATCACAACTTAAAAAGCAGATATAATTTACAGAAAACAACAAAGCAAATCAAGGGAACAAAGAGGCAAGATTTGGGGAAATTGCTCAAATTCACGTAGCATATCTGCTTTAATGGCCTATTTTCAATGATAAATTTGTTTTGCTAAATATGCCTCACATGAATGATATGGGCTTTCAGAATCGGTTGCTCTTGGTTGTGGGGTTATTTCGGGATGTTTCATCACCCCATCAAAATTCAACCTCAACCAACCAGGATTTCATGTTTGGACTTTGGGTGTTTTTGGTTGTGACCGCAAATATTGTGGTCTCAAAATGTCAGAAAGACTGCGACCAAGCATTTTTCTTCATGCAATTTTTCACAACCTGTCCATTCTTGTTTCACAAATGTGAGGTATGTGAGGTACCCTAAGAATCCAGAATCCAGACCCCTCCCTGGAGTAGGATTGATGGTCTCAATCCCATCCCCAGAGTAGGATTGGAGGGAAATCCCTTGACTAGGACATACCTGTATACCTTAGCGGTAATGAAGTGACAGGGAAAGTTCATGAAATATAGATACGCTAAATAGTTCAAGAGTCAACCGCTTCTCGCATGAGAACATGAAGAACAACAAGTAACGAACTCCATGAAAACCCTGCCGCTTGAATTTTAGCCACAGCCCGGGGAAATGATCCAATTTGACTTGTGCATCTTTTTCAAAGGGGTTGGTGAAAGACCACCAACCACTGATTCAAGCGCCAGGGAAAAGCTGTTCATGCCATCATCATGCTCTTGGGCGTGGGTCTTTTCACAGTGCCTATGGGCTTATTCGCATCTGCCTTCCGCGAACGTGTCTTGAAGGCCATTTAAATCGCGACCTTCCAACCCGCCGGGAACGGTCACCCAAAAGGTAGGGAATAATTAGTAAGGGAATCCGAGCTCCAAAATGGCCTGATCATTCAGGTTAGGGTTTATAATACCCTCCAGGAAACTAACATATCCCCCAAAAATGGCATTTTGAAGATGATTTTCCTTTTCCCAAGGTGGGATATGTTAATCCCCTGGAGGGTATATTTGCCAGAAACATGTCAAAACAGCCATCAATCTGAGATGAAGACTTTATGGATGTTTACAGCTTTTGAATGATGCTCCGGAGGTTTTTTAAGATATCTTAGATTGTAGAAGGCTTTAGATGTTTAGCTCGATTGAAATGTATGGAAAAAATCTCTTCCCAAAATATCCCTCCAACATGTTAGTAACATGAATATTCCAGTCGTTGAGCCCGGAAAACTCAGAAAAAATCACGCTGAGAATCCTCAAAAGCTCTCCTGCTATATGTACCATGAGCCACCAAAACCATGAAAAATAAAGGTTTGGAGTTTTGGCCACCGAAAAAGCAGGTTATGTACCATAAGAAACCCTCTAAAAACGTAGGTTTTTGGAGCTCATGGTATGTATGCAATACCATTTACTGGCATAATTCAGATATTCAGCCTCCAGAAGCAGCCGTGCATTCAAGCCAGCTTACGGCTTACGCCAATGCTTGTATGGAGAAATTTTCCTTTTGCAAGCCTTGGTTGTTTATGGGTATAATAACGATTCATACTGTTGATGGTTCAGAAATCCTGCACCAGTTGATATGTAGTTGGTCCAATTATTTACAGGGGTTTTATATACTTGCCAGGTGGTGCAGGATTTCAGCCATCAACAGTATCACAGGCTTCCAAACTAGCAAAGAAACACAACACAATTTGGTTGGGAGTTTTCCTCGCCGACTTTGACTCTCATTGAATAAAATGTGATAACATGTTAATGGTGTATATATGAATATAATATATATATATATATGTGAATTCTAAAATGAAACATGTGGAACAAACTGGAAGATTTGTCAACGACATCACCAAGGTTTGGATGAGATGCATGCAAAGCAAATCAGGCCATGCATAGCTTGGGTTTTGTTGTTGCCAAGATGCCTGGCACTCCATTCCCTGCGGAAAAAAAAACACGAAAGTCATAGCAACCTCGCATGGTTGTTGTTTCATGTTCAGGTACTCACCTATATGTAAGCAGTAAGGCCAATGGGAGGGAATCCCCACCCCAAAAACAGCCTTATAAGATACATGTACCTTTCGTGCCTTTATTTTAGGTACCTGAATACTTGATTGTTTTCTTGTTTCTCAAGTCTACCCCCCAGCAATTTGATCGTCAGAATCTTATCATTCACACCATATATATGTATATATATATACACATATGTTTGGGATATATCTCAGCATGGTATTTCAGCATGGTAGCATTGCTATCTTAAACCCCCCACTCTGGATATCAGGCTAATAGCTAGTATTTTTTTGATCCTGAATCAACATGTTTATTGGGCATTTCTGGATTTCATGATGTTGAAGCACGCCCGGAAGATATTTCCAATTGGTTCAAGTATTTTGTTCAAGAAAAATGGTGGTAGCTGGTTGTTCATCCTACATACTTCAAATCGTGATTTAGGAGATGTCACATGTGTATGTCGCACATCTTCATCTTGGATTTTGCTATGCTTTGATGATTTGAACTTCGTGTTTCGAATCCGTGGGAACATGTTGAAACCTTTCTTGGAGTTGTTTAAGGTTGGAAATTTTTGGGCGGAATATGTTTGGCACCTTTTTCCAGCCTATCTTAAGCACACTTTAGGATTTGGGGATACAACTACACAATACCCTAGGGATCCAATCACCTTCTGAGGATGGTAATAGAACCTGAATACCTTGCATTTCGTTTCGGTGATTATACACCCCAATTATCATTTGATGTTGGGTGAGCCAGGATCCCTAGGGAATATGTTTAATCCAACCATGGCCACAGACAAAGTACACAGAATGTACTTCAAAGTTCATGGAGTCCTTTCTTAAAAAAAATCGTTTCACTTCAAAGTTCGGGCGTGTAAATTAGGTGTTTCCTAGTCCTGGAAGATTGGGAACTTCTTGGTCGTAGAATCAAAATGAGGGAGCGTTTTTTTAGACATCAAAGGCCCCATGGTTTTGTGATAAATCAAGATGGGGCAATGGATACTGTATAGCCACTGACACTAGATCAATGGATTGGAGCTGGCTCAAATAACATGAACATTGACGAGTATTTTGTTGCGTCTGAAAGATTCGAAAAAGAACTTCAGTATATATAGGTCAATGAAGGTAAATTGTAGTGACAGCACACGACCGCATGACACCCCCAAAAAGGTGGCGAATAACAAAAAACAGTAAAATAATTTGGAGGCCATTTCAGGGTTACATATAGGTTGGTAAGATCAAATTAGCCCAGACACAAGGGTGGCAGTTTCAACTATTTTTATTTTCGCCCCGAGCCTCGGGAAATGATCCAACTTGACTCATCTTTTTTTTAAATGGGTTGAAACCACCACCTGTACTTTCCATGCTTTCCATTCCGAGACGTTTTGATGGCTAGGCCCTTGTTGCGTGGTATGGAACGCCTGGAACGCCCTACTCATGGTCGAAGGGTGAGCGAAACGGCCATGGTCTTGGCACAGGACAAGCAAAGTGGATGCAGGGAGGAGGGCTTTATGAACCCTCAATCTTCGGGAAAGAATGCTGAATATACATATTGCCAAAGGAAAGCAATAAGAATGCACCCTTTTCCAATGGGAAGTATGATATGTATGATATACAAAATGAATCAAACTGGTCCTATTGTGTCTTTAACAAATTTTCAAACAAATTTTCGGGAAACAGTGCTGGTAGACATGGCAGGGTTACATGGTGTGTTTCCTGTAATAACTCGGCAAATCTTATGGAATCGTTCCTGAAATCCATAGCCAGCCCCTTGACAAATGTGGTGTTTTTGTTCATGTAACTCTAACTAAAAGGTGCTCAACCTTTAGTCCCGGGTTCACCTGTCAGTTTTGCCTAGCTTTGATGAAACTGATTTCAGAAGGCAATTTGTTTGTTTCTTCTTTAAAGAGGCGAAGTTTGTTCCCCGTCCTGTGCCGGATTTTTGTAAGGCATCGTGGACTTGAGAGAAAACCCTTCAACCAAAAATGTCAAAGTATGAGGTTGTATTCCTCCACATTCTCTCCGCAAAACCACTATTGACATGTGCAAAGTGACCAAAACCCCGGTTGATTGCTGCAGCTGTATATAGGGGATTATACATATACTCCCCAGTTTTTTTTTGCGATTATTTCATAAGCCGTTACAATCAGGATCCCGGAACCTGAAGCAATCAGTATACTGGAATGTCATATGGGGTTTTGATCGTTGAGGTCAGGTGAAAATGGAAAGCATTAGAGATATCAAGAGTGTTGTGACTCTTTTGTCCTTCCATTGTACCGGTTGAGTAAGAAAACTTGATTCGACAGAGTGAACTAGTTTTGTTTGAATTCTTATAGGTATATACCTATATGTTTTGTATAAAACTATGACGCCAGTGCTTTACAAAAATTATCCAGAGTGAATTAGGTACAATAGATGGTGCTTTCAAACATCTCTTCTTTCACTCTTGGGGAATATTTCCGTTTTGACGCATATTTTTCAAAGGGCTCGAACCCACCAACTAGAATGATATGTTTTTCCAAGAGACAGGTGTTTCCTTCCCTTTTCTCTCAAAACTGGGCAGAAAGTTTATGGTCCAACTTTGCTGGGGATCCACCTGATTTGCGTGTTGTTTTCGACGTTTTCCTTTGTGAAATCCGTAATGTTCTTGTGAAATCTAAATTTCCCTCTTCCAAATACCTGCTCAGGTTTGGTCTTTTGGCTAGGTTTTTGGGGTCCTAGGGTAGCCTGATAGTTTTTGGAAGAATTAGAGTTTGTTGTCCATGTTTGGTGTTTGGAAGCCTGGGGTATGGACTGGATGAATTAGAGTTTGTTTGCTCACTCCCAGATGGTCAATCTATGTCAATCTATATACAGCATGTTTGCCTACATTTACCCCCCCAAAACTCCCCAGTTGTGTAGGCAAAAAAGACCAGCCCTCATTGAGGAATCTGGGGATTCTTACCAAAAAATGAAGCAACACAATGATGCCTTAGTTCCAGGATTTTCCCTTCCTTTCAGAAGTATGGACATTTCATGCCTTTTGATGCGACGTAAATCCTGATGGATTTGAAGATTTTATTGGTTGGAACGCCAAGTCTGCCATTCATTTCCAAAATGGATGCACGCAGCTGGCGCCAGGAGCAATACGCGAGCATGATTGTACCTTGGTACTGCCGCTGTATTAAAAAGACTAGGTGGTGGCAACTCAAATATATTTTCTATTTTCAACCCTAATTGGGGAGATGATCCAATTTGACGAATATTTTTTCAAAGGGGTTGAAACCACCAACTAGAAGACTTTGATTTTTCCACTTGAATGATTTTATGACTTTATGTACTGTACTTTTGTATTTCCAGTTTTTTTTTCGAAAGATTTGCCAAAGAAACCAGGGCAACAAACTGAGTTTCCTTTAAACTCAGTGGGTATTAGTTGTTTTTATTCCAATAGTAGAGACTTATCTACCCGTGTCCCTTCAACAGAAGCTGAAGCCCCAAAATAGACCCATCACAGCTTTATTTGCATAAAAGTTTCCGTTCAGATCCATCGCGAACAACATCGTTCAACCAAAAATCCATGGAAGTGATTGAGGGCACATCGTTTTTTTGTCGGCCAAAAGCCTGGAAGGTCAGGGGGGGTCAAATAAACCTCGTCTATCGAGACCAGCATGCTGGGGAGAAGTCAGTTTTCTCCAAGTTCCGCGATGATTGACACCCAAACTAACATGTTCCCTGAAAATAGATGATTGGAAGACAAGCCTTTCATAGATGATAAAGTTGAGCTTGTATGTTTAGCTTCTCTGTGAGTTGTTGTTTGATGTTTGATGTTTTTTGTTTGAAGAGGCTTTAAGATCGACAAAAAGCTAGGGAAATCATATGGCCAGTGAAAGACTTCGACTAAATAGTAGTCAGCCAGCAATTAGACGAAGTGTCATCTCAAGCCGCATGTGCTGACAATATTTCTTTTTGGTTTTGCAGCTGAGCAAGTCGTGTTTTTTTTCAATGTAAAGCACGGTAAAACCTTGAAAAGGGTGATCCTTAAGGAAGGGGAAGAGGTGTTCAGGGATGGGGGCATCCCTAATTTTCCTTAGGGTTTCCCCGGTTGGTGGCAACAACAATCGGCCACTAAGAAAGCGTTTACCAAGCTGGAAGAGGAACGGCAGCGAGGCATTTTTCGATCCTTGGGCTTCAGAATTCGGCCTCGCTTGGGCAGGTTTTAAAGCCCCAGGCCTCCAAAAAAATGGGCACCACCGGGGCGTTTCAGGGGGGAAGGAAAAATGGGGGTTTTGTTTCAGCTTGAATCCATTGCAAAAGTTTTTGGTCTATGTTCCATCTGAGGGTTTTTGTCTTTCAAGGAAAGGGAGTGACAGATATCATGGCTCGGAATTTGAAAGGAGGCGTGTATAGACTATGATGCATAGTGCGGTATTGCTGCATTCTGCATATGGTGATGCTTTTGTATCACCCAACTGGCAGTGTATGCGCGTCATATTTATGAAATAAACATCCTTCCGCTTCGCCAGTGGAGTTTTTTAAATGTCATGATGTTTTTTCCCCGGTTGGGTCGTCCTAACCGATGCACATGAAATCTTTCTTGCGCCTAAGGAGATATTCTTGACGTGCCTGGCTTGCAAGAAAGGCAGTTGTTGGGACATCAGTTGGGCAGTTCCCCTCGGTTCCCCCTCCAACAAAGATGGTGCTTTCGGATTCAGGGAATCGGGGGTGAATGACATGTTATCCAAGCATTCCCCAACCATCATTCTTTAGGGGATGGATGGGAATTTGGACCTCTCCTAAACCATCATTCACGAAGTTGAAGTAAACCCCTGACTTCCGGAAGGCGCGTTTTTGGAAGCACCCTAACACCCCTGGCACATCAACACTGACTATTTTGAGCCCCTGCTATAGAGGTTCAATCCCCTCCATTGAAGGGTCCCATGATTGATGAAAGGAACTGGAACGTGGGTTGAAGCCTTCGTAACGTATATCGACTTGTTTTTTCTTGCGACACTTGTTTGTTAGAGTTGTTTTTTTGATTACAAGGATGATGAAATACACATGTTACGTGGTAAGTTTGAGTGACACTGGCCATGAAATTCATGCATTGTTTGGGTTGGCAAGTCACACGGCCTCTGCAATCATTTCCCTGGATGTTTGATTCAATCCAGGCCAGCAATCTCAGCGTGCTCAAGTGGCTTTAGGTTTTAAGATGTTAGATATGGCCAATGTGTTGGGCAAAGGGAAATAATATCAAAAGCAATTTAGATATATACACATTATATATTTTCAAATATTTATATATATGTATATCAATTAGAGATACATAGATTCTATGTATCTATCTAGATACATAGATATGCACGTGTTCTTGATTTATTGTTGTGGTTGATTTATGTGTTTGTGTTGTTGCGTCTTTGTTTGTTTGTTCGTTCAAGCACCACCATTGCGAACCTTATTGCTTACTTGTCTCCTTGGGGTTAGAGGGTTGTTACATCACAAGGCCGTTGCACGTATGTACTATACCTATTATAGACAAGTTTTTTTTAAATTATATTATATATATATATATTTTATATTTATTAGTTGCATATATTTAAAATATATTTAAATTCTATTGCATTTGCTTCATTTATGTAAGGGAATGCACTACCCGGTCGCAAATGGATTGTACTGGTAAAAAAACAATATAAAGGAATTCCCTATAAACCAATCAGTATATTGGAATGTCCAAAGGGTTTTGAATGTTGCTCAGCTGAATTTTCGAGTCACCAAACTATGACACGAGGTGGACGATGACGATCTGATGGAATTGAAGCCCGTTTCTTGGCATTGGACAGTTCATGCGGATGGCAGGAAACAACCCATTAAAAAAAACATGATCCTGTAACTCAGGTTAGTAGTCAATTAGCGTAGTTTTCATTCTAATTTGAAAGGTTGGTCTAATCATTATGATTCTTTGCTGCCATACCGATGGATCAATGGATCACTACATTTCCATCTCGTCTTCTCCAAAGTATGATGGGTGTGTTCCTTTCCAATGTGTTTTTTTTGTATCGGCGATCTCAGCAGGCGTCATGAGAATCACCGGTTTCACCACTTCATAAAACGAAACACTGCATTGCCCTTCCACAAAGCAAATGGTTGTTAGACCAACTCGTGTTCCAGAATTTTTGAGTTGTTTTTTGTTGCCTTTTTGGAGGTCATATTTTATGCGATTTTTTGTGGAATCTAACTTGAACAATCTTGAACATACTGTTGATGGAAGAAATCCTGCACCGGTTGATAGGTAGTTTATCCCATTATTTACAAGTTGTTTTTAATAAAGCGCAGGTGGTGTAGGATTTCTTCCATCAACAATATTTAAAGAAGTTGCACTTGTCCGATGTGAAAGATCATTTTGGCAGATACACCCAACATCACCCATGACATTTTGTCGGACGCCATCCTACCGAGTTGAGCTTCTTGGAAATGATGTTTGTACCGGACAGCAATGTCAAGTCACATTTACATACTCTTCCTCCCACAATCATGGAAGTGATTGTAATGGGTCCTTCCAACAGTAGTTTTTGTTTTAAATATTGCCATTTTCCACTGAAGCATGATTAGAGGAAAAAAGTGATATTCATAGGGTGCTGATATTAAAACAATGGCTTTTTTTGGTCCCAAAAGTGAACGTTTATGTGAACATGTATGTGTTTATCAATCTCGGTGTAGGAGTCCTCATCACCCAGAGTTTCGGGTTGTGTCAGTTCACAAAGCAGCCATTTGCATCCCCATACCATCCATGTGACTGGTATATTTGCCTACATTTGCTTGTTTTTAATGGTGAAATATTTTAGTAAATGGACGTAAATATACCGTTCCTCCCATGGATGCTATGAGATCGTTATCAAGGGCTCCTTGCCTTATCGTTGTCATCGACTCCTTTTGGGAAAGCGACATCCAGGCGCTTCAGGGGAGCGTCTACACAGTAGCAGTGGCAGTAGTGTTTTGTTGGTACAGGTTGGTTATACAAGGTCTGCCCCTACCAACTTTAACTAGGGCCCCATAGCTCCACCTATAGGGGGGAAATCACCCCAGTTGCCCATTTATAGGGCCATATAACTCCATTTGCAACGATCAGCTCGGGGCCCACCTTGTACAATCTTGCCATGTCGTTTGCGGGTTGTTGTAGTTTTGGCCATTTGATTTGAGCGCATTATGAAATCACAGTTCAACCAAGCAAGTAAATCAATGAATGACACATACTTTTTAACTACAACACGCTACATTTGTTCAAACGATATTCAATCAAACAAGATTCAATCAAGGAAATACTGTAACATTCAGAATTTGGTTTCTTATCTAGGTTGTGGTTTCAAATATGTTTTATATTTACCCCAATCCTTGGGGCAATGATCCAAGTTTGACGAGCATATTTTTCAATTGGGTTGAAACAACCAACTAGTTATCAATGAGAAACATGTCACGATTTCCTGTCGAATTTGTTGAAGCAATAGGACCGCCCAAAATTGCTGAGAGCGATCCTGCGATCCAACATAAAAATCTCTTTGTTTCGTGATACGTTTGGATTGGTTCACAAAGTGGGCCTCGTCTAGTTATATGTAAATTCTCTTGGTGGTGGTTTCAAATATTTGTTTATTTTCACCCCTACCTGGGGAAATGATCCAATTTGAGGAGCATATTTTTCAAATGGGTTGGTTCAACCACCAACTAGTCATACATGGATTTGATTTCACCCCTTCAAATGAGTTTCGCTGGAGTGACTTCACCCCTATAAACAGCAGCTATAATCCCAAAAACCATCTCGCAGGTCCATACATGTTTTTTGCTTCCAGGGCGCAACAAAGAAGACTTGCGAGCGGATAAATTCTCAGGTACTATTTTCTTGTCTAGGACCTGAGGAGTGGAATTTCTTTTCCATGTATCTGGATACCAGATTTGATACACCCCCCGAAATTATAGTACGTACGTAACGTAAAGTAACGTACCGGTAACGGTAAAGGTAACGGAACGTTACGTTAACGTAACGTAACTTTAACTTTTACGTTACGTTACNTAAGTCCCTGGGAAAGGAAAGTCCATTTGGAAACCATTATTTTCAGGTTCCATGTTAAATTTCGGGGGTGTATTCAATGTTGTTTTTGGAAGCAAGCTTGTTTCTTCATGTCCATTCTGTTTGGACGACATGAGTCTTTGGTAGTTTCATGGCGAGGTAATGGCTGCGTCGCTAGACGCTTGCAAGATTTCATTGTGGTCAACACATTTTGGTGTTGCTTAACATCCTGCTTTGATGCTTGGCAGTTACAATATGCATCAATATGCAATTGTTTCATATTCTGTGTTCCCTTTGTTTATTGTAAGTCAATTGGCATAAAGCCAGGAAACATAACATGATAATACAGATGCTTTTGACAACATGTTTTTGAGCCGAGCCAACTTCTCTAGAATATAGGAATGTGGTACATTCAATTTTCAGTATCCATAGGTCCAACTACAGGATCCAATTAGAGGGATGTAAAAAACTAAGGCATGCAATATGCAAAATAATCATGGTTGGTAGAAGGCAACCTTTCACAGAGCAAAGCAATATTTGTGTTGGGTCATGTCATGTTGGCTCTTTTTAAAGGAAAAACACAGGGAAATTTCTAAGATGACTGGTGATTCACCGCTTGATCCTTTGTAAGACGCTTGCAGTGTGTTGTATTAAAGGGTACGAGTAGATTTGCAGTTCGTACTCCACATGTGTTGGGGTCGATCAACTCCCATTGGTTCCCTGTGGTAGGGGATAAACTCATCAACCTAATAGTACCCTCCAGGAAACTAACATATCCCCAAAAAATGGCATTTTGAAGATGATTTTCCTTTTCTCAAGGTGGGATATGTTAATTCCCTGGAGGGTAGTGTTTATACACCCATGAAAAGGGATTCCAGTCATCAAAGACTGGGATGACCGTCTCCAATGAAATGAGTTGAACGACCCTGGCACCCATGTTTTTACTTCAGGAAACCTTGCCGTATTTTGCCACTCGGCCTTAAAAAAAAAGATGTTGAGACCCGGGTGGTATGAAGTTAAATGGGATATGAAGTGTAAGCGCAGGTTTATGAGCAGGGTTTATATTGAACGTAGTTGAAACAGAGGGAAACAATTCAACTGATACTTGCAAAACATACCTATATACATATTTGATAAAAGGTAGAATAGGCAACTCACTTGTATAATTATATAGAATCTATAGATGATGACGCAACAGTATCTATTTGCAGCGTATCCCAATCTTACTGCTTGTGTTTTCTCATTTGTGTTGTGGCCCTATGCGTAGGGATTGGAGGTTGTGGTTTGCATCAAGGATTGGCTACTTGGATGTCCCAGGATGTTAGGATCAAAGGCTGGTAAGTGGATTATAACCCCAATATATATCAATATATCCCATTTATAAGTAGGTTGTAAGCCATTTACTAACCATTGATCCTAACTTCCTGGCACATCCAAGTACCATTTCGTTTTCTTTTCGTTTGATGAATTGAATGGTCATTTTGGATTTGACAAAGATATCTACCTACATTCATGGTCGAAACCGGGTGGCTGGTTTCGGAAGTGGCCCAAAATCTCATTGGTTTTGAGTATCATGAGGATATCATGAGGGGACCCACCTCAATAATCACATAGGCTTTGGGAAGTGAAAAATTGACCTTCACTCTGGGAATACTGGGAGTGGATCACCAAATCAGCTCAAAATATGTTTTGTCAAAGTGGCAGGAACTCTGAAAATCCTGAAATTGTTGGATGTCCCAGGAAGTTAGTAGATGGTTAGTAAATGGCTTATAACCTACTTATAAATGGGATATTTTGGGGTTATAACCCACTTACCAACCTTTTACTAACTTCCTGGGACATCCAAATTGAACCCTTGCGTGGACATTAAAGGCCTTTGTGGCCTATTTTCTTGTTGAGATCGAAGCTTTTGCTTCAGGACTCGTGCGGTGAAGAGACAGAAGACTTCGACACTGAGCTGCAGCGGGCATCCCACGAGAATGAGCCGGTCTTTAATCAAACTGGATGAATCCTTATTTCTGATTCGTGGAATCATGTTTAGAAGATAATGATCCAGATTCTTATGATTATGTTCTTATGATATTTTTGAGTTGTGGAAGGGTGCAAATCGTACACTAAGAATTAAGAGTACCAAGAAATAACCTATGAACGTGGAACGAATTGGAGCCATGATTTCAAGAAATCAAAAGGCTTCTTGTCAATACCCCAAAAAACACTTGGGGCACCACATATACTCATCAATATCATCTCCTATAGTTACGTGAAAATACTTGAAACAAACACAAGCAAAAATCATACCCATAGGATCCATGCGACTGGCATATTTACCTACATTCATCCCATTTAAAAATCACACCCCTTCATGTAGGTAAAAAAATACCGTTCGTCTCATGGATCCGTCATGGGATAGTCAATCAATGATCAATGTTTGGCACTCAAATCATTTGCACCTGTAAGTTGGATGTTGCACCTGTAAGTTGGATTTGCACCTATTATAACCCCTGAAAACTTTCCGATGGCTTTCTGGCCGGTTTTTTTCACCCATGATTTTTGGCCAATAGCAGATACATCGACTCAAACGGTTGTGTTTCGACTGTCATGTTTGTTTTTGTTTGGAGGGGTACTGGCCCTTCTTATTTTTGCGAGTTCGTTTCAGCTTGTTACTTTCAGAGAGGGTTTTTTTACCTTGAATCAAAGTTCTTATCAGGAGGACATCATGTGACATCATTGATTGAACTGGAAATATAGTTAGTGCATTAATTGTTGTTTTCTGGATGAGGTTAGTAGTTCAGCCAATTTCATGATGTTTTCTTGTTGAAATGATCCTTTTTATTCATAGCATGAGATATACCTGTAATGCCTGAAGCCCCACCACTAATGAAAGAAAGACAGAAAGTAACGGGATCAATGACAATAAATGAATACTTGAATAAATGCATATGAAATGAATGAATCTTTTAAAAGGCTCATCTCCATCTCCTTCTTTTTTGGACATTTTTTACATTTTTTCGCATCGATCAGGATCTGTTGGGTTTGACCTTTCCAGCGAACATGTGCAGCACTTACGCCACACAGTTGGCACTTCTGGCCCTGTCGCTCGTTCAGCGCGTTTGGACTTGGTCTTTCAGGTCCCAGGAGGTTGTGTTTGCTTGAAGACGGTTTAGGACATATGTGTTTTTTGTTGGTGGAAATCATAAACTGTATATGTAAACATCATGATCAAACTTAGATAAGTTAGATGATATTTGATGAGGTAATATCATCATATGTGGTTCTCTTTGTTTGGTATTTTCCGTATACATCTAATATTGACATGACATGCTTGTGTATCCGGCATTGACCACCATTGAAGTTTCGCATTTTTTCAAACGTCATTGATCATATGTTGTGTTTTTTGTTTGTTGTGGTGGTGTGGTGGTTGTTGTTGTTGTTGCTGCTACTGCAATGAAAGTAACAGATGCTATGACCTTCAAACAATTTCGTTTTATACATCTGTAGGCTCCCTGCTTTTTTTGGTGTCTAAAAAATCATTGGATACCTATGGGATCCATGCATAGTATATTTCCCCACATTTACCAGTACCATCAACCAACTGTAGGGAAAGATGCGATACATGAATCCCGTGGGATAAGTATATAGTATATATAGTATTATTCTCAATTTTTGTAGCAACTCACTTTAGAGGAGCCGTGTAGAGGGAACACATCAGCTGTGTCCCCTAGGCATTGTGGCGTACAAGAGTACAATACCAACCTTTCCCTCCCTGAAACTAACGCAGCCACTGAAAATTGATTGTTGGAAGACTACTTTCCTTCTAGGTGGTGGTTTCAAATGTTTTTGAATTTTCACCCCTACCTTGCAAATGATCCTGATATTTTTTTCAAATGGGTTGAAATCACCAACTAGATATTTTCACGGGCCAGGTCAGTTTCAGGGAAGGTAACTTTAAATGAATTCTTGCTTGACAAACAGCTACTGTCCCCAATGAAACATAGAGTGCTAGATAGATCCACCAAGACTGTTTTCAAGAAATCCCCAAAAAGTTGTTTGAAGGAACTCAATTCATTTATATAATTCATTCCTTTTAAGGCCATTTGCCTCAATCTTCTTTCAGTTTCCCATTGCAGTGACGCAGTTGAATCCATATCTTGATCACACTTCCATCCATCCCAGTATGAGCTTTCCGAGCCATCCCAGGTTTTCGATGTTGATTTTCCTCGCTGAGTTCGTGGCACGTTTTTCCTCACATCCACATCCACGTAAATTGCTGCTGCATCCTGCAAGCACCTCGGAACTGATTCAACGACGTGCGTGGGAGTTCAACGACGGTTTTTCCGGGAGTGACGGTTCAAGCACCTTATTTTTGACCATGGAACATTGTGGAATATCCCACCAGCCGGTCGAGAAGTAAGCTTTATCACTCAAAAGTGCCTTTGGGATTGGAGTATTTGTTAGTTCAAAGTAAGAATGCTCCAAAGTTTGGGGAGAAATAAGGAACAAATAATACTACTACAACGTGCTCGATCGATTTGGAATACTAAACATCCAGATCTCACTGGGTAGATCAAACACCAGCATGCTGAAACTGCCAGCAGTGCACTTTGGGTGAGGGAACATGCGAATACATACTTGTTTATTCTCCATAAAATGCATTCAGATGTTGATGATTTCTCAGATTCTTCAATGTCGATGCAGGATCTAGACTTGTTTCTCAATGTTTTCTTCCTTTCAAGTAAAGTTATCACATTACATGTTTTTTTGATGTTAAATCCCGTTGGAAAGTTTCCATCAAAAGTTGAATGAGACCTTACCAACGGACCCATGAGTAAGTTGCGATCGAGATATTAGATACTCAGGTTTTTTCGGGATCCGTTCAGTGGGTCCGTTCGTTGGAGATATCTTGGAAAGTCATTTGTGATTCATGTTGATTTGCAAGTTGTCCTGCAATGATGTGGAGACATCATGAGATTTATGAGCTTTCCCGAGGTTAAAAGCTGTCCCCAAAAATTCAGCAAATTGAGCCATGTTAAAACGTGGACGCATCAATGAGGTTTGGCTGATTTGCTCGTGCTCATTGGACACTGGGCATTGGAATTTGGGAGAACAGGGGGGGTGATCAGGTGAATTTATATGCTAAACAGGAGGTATTTCTTAAAAGTAGCCAGTGAACTCACCATGTTAGTCAAGAAATGAACATGATATATATATATATATATACATATGTTTTTTTCTTTACATGTCTTCATTTTCTATGTCATTGTCATTCAATTTATACAGTTCAAAATAAGCCATTCTAGCGATCCATATAAATCAATCAGTATTTCATGGTTCATGTCATTAATAAAGGTTTTGTTGCTCAGGTGCTCAATTGTTGATTGGAAATTTGTACATATGCCATATATCATCCATTGGGACCTGACGGCAACGAGGTTCCCTTCCTTGCACAATAGGCTATCTTGCAGGCCCGGGAATCAAGGGACAAGGACGGGTGTACCCCTAACCCAAAGGATCCATGTAGGGAATATTTACCTGCATTTCCCCTTGAATGGAGCATTTTTCACCTAATGTAGGTAAATAATCCATACATGGATCCTATGGGTAACAGTGTACCCATGCTATTTAGCTCGTGTTCTCGTTTCGGGATTCTTGGGGATTATAACTATAACCCAAAGGCGGCCCACCTTGGGATCGGGGGTACATCCAACTATCCCCTAAAAAATGGCTTGGGATAGGGAGCCCATGGGGTGATGATGGACATGAAGAGATCCCTTAGCCCCTTTGCACCAAGAGATGGTCATACTGTTGATGGCTCAAAATCGGGCGAGAAAAAACCAGTCGAGGTTAGCAGTTTCTCCCGTTTTTTTTACAGGGTTTTATATATATATATATATCCCAGGTGGTTAGCCGGATTTTTGAACCATCAACGGTATTTCAGACTATCAGACATGGGGCCAATGATATTTTTCGGCGAAAAAAAGGATGGCGGCTGGAACTTGATTTTTGTCAGAATGGCCTTAAATGATAACTAGCTTGTGGTTGTTTAAATATTCTTTATGTTCAACCCTACTTGGGGAAATGATCCAATTTGACAAATATTTTTGAGATGGGTTGAAACCACCAACCAGACTAGAATTGTTTGCTGTTGATGGTGGTGATTTTGATGAACATGGTCCCATAGTGAATACCTTGCCCTTTGCCACCATCTTACATTTTACATTTTTTACTAGATTCGGTTTGAATGAATGTGGCATGAATTGTCCGTAAGACGTTTGGGAGAGCTCTGGTAAGTTGAAAGAAACGACACAGCTTTACCCGGATGAAACTCACTTGCAGAGACCCCCGAAGATAATGTTTGTTAACCTGGATTGCAGCATCGTGTGAAGAGCACTATGGTGGGGTGGAACCATAACACATCTTGCAACACGACAGTCACATTTAGATGCAAATGGCCCTTCAAGATCTTCAAGTAACAAGCCAAACGACTTATGACCTAGATAGACAAAACAAACTACAAGACTGGTGAATGAATCCTTGCTCAAGGGAGATCCGAGCTGTTTACATTGAAAAATCTTTTTCCAAGGTTGGACCTATTTTTGTCGATGGTGGTTCATGGGGGGTGGTTGAAGTGGGATATGAGCAGCTTCTTCATGTGATTGAAGCAGAAAAAATAATGAGATGATAATGAGTCTCCTGAGTGTCATGGTTTTTGCGACAGGTTTGCACATTTCTGCTGTTGTCTTGATTTGTCATGTTTTGGCAGGTTTGGGCATTAGCCCCAAAGTCATGAAATTTACCAAAGTGGTGCGGCTTTGGCGTATCTGGGACGATCATTTCAGAGTTTTTTGTTGCATTTTGGGACTCCGTATAAAATATCAAAATGTATTAAAACATCACCAGGAATAAATGGACAATCAACGTTAAAGGATCCACCAACATCTTTTAGGTGGTGGTTTCGAATATGTTTTTATGTTCAACCCTTACTACTTGGGGAAGATTCCCCAATTTGACTGTCATATTTTTCAACCTGGGTTGGTTCAACCACCAACCAGTCTTGATTTGTTTTCCCCTCAAAATCACTGACCTTGCACATCAAGAAGATCTCACTGGGCTACAAGTTGAGTTTGACTATACCTTGAGATGCACCTCCTCCCAGTAACATCAAGGGTGATTCCAGGGACCCCCAATAGTTGGACCCCTTTATGGTAATCTTCCCATACTATTCCCATACCCTTCCCATATCTTCAGGGATTCTTATGGGAGTGGTATGGGAATAGTATGGGAAAGGGGTCCCATCATTGGGGCGTCCCTGAAAATCCCACTGATAACAACAGGAGGCGTTCATATTTAGTTTTGCTAAACCTTGCTACTGGTGATTTTGGGAAAGGGAACATGAAAGAAACCGACTAATACTGTGTATAGTATGTACCTGAATCCTCCAACCTTGTGAAATTTGTCGCCCTTAACCACCAGAGATAGACCTGGGAGCTGAAATTTGATACCTTCTGGAAGGTCTAGGTACGTATATTATGTATACAGAGCCGCGTTTTGAACTCATTTTTCTGGGAAGACCTCCAGACTCAATCCAGCCTTGGTTTGGGGCCTGGTGGTTGGGATATGTTTGGATCCCCGAAAATGAAAGGAATTGGGATTCTTAGGGGTACCCTTAGAATCTCAAACCACCGGGCCCCAAACCAACAATTAACCATTGGTTGATCAATGCCTGGACATCAACTATATACAAAAGTAAACTACAAAATGGCTGCAAGTGGATGTGATATGGGCACGGTGGTCGACAACATGCTGGAGGTGGTTCATCGACGAAAGTCTTGGAAATGAAAGAATGTGCTTTGATGAGGTATAACAAGCGATACCAGCAGTTTCGGACAAGATCATGTGCAAACAAGGAGCGGAAATTTTCACCTCAAACTATGGAGTCGATCGTGGAAAGACGGTGTAAATTTTGTGGTAGACAAAAAGTGAAGCAACAAGTTCATGGGACTTGGATGTTTGAGATCCGCAAATGAACTCAAACCCCGGGTAGGGAGTTTTCGTTGTTGAGGAGAGAAGTGTAGTGAATTCGTGGTGCGGCTGGATCTTGCATAAGTCGTTGAAAACGCGTGTTGTCGAATCGTTGTTGAGGAAGAGTACTGATTTCTTGTGACATTTGATGGATGTGTTGCCCAAGACTACCCAACACACATAGGATCCCTGTACGATTTATTTCCCTACATTTGGTTGATTTTGTACATTTGGTTGATTTTGATGCTACATGGACATGAAGGTATATATACCAGTCCCATGGATCCGTAGTGGGATATGATTTTTCATACGAAGCAGCCAGAAACGACCCGTGAAGTGGGATGATGTCATTACAGTTGATGCTTCAGAAATCCTAACCACCTTTTGGATGTATGAAAAACCATGTCACTGTAAGAAAAGTCGGGATATTTACCATATATCAATATATCAACTGGTGATCGCCAGATTTCTGAAGCATCAAAAGTAATGTGACTGTTTTGGGCGACCGTTTGGTTCAGCTTTATCAGGCTCTGTTGATGTACCTTTGGCTTCAATTCCTTCACCTTTAAATCCATCGTTTTGCCTCGAGGTTTGTTGGCTTTGGAACGTTACGTACCAGCCTTCCACGATGTCTTGCAGGTGGGTTTTTGTTGGGGATATTTTTGGGGATAATTTTTGGCACATAGGTACCGTTTGGAGCAGGAAAAGATTGGAATGAATTTGATGTACATGTCGAGTAGTTAATAGCAGTGTCTTATTTCTTTTGGTTATTCTAGTGTATAGAGATACGTATAGTTATGATTGCCAAAATTATTATATTCGGAGATTTTTTTCAATCTTAAGCCTCTATAAGAATCTGTATGAATCAACCAGTATTTGACATGTAAGAAGCGCATGCAGTTGCCACTGCTCCCATAGTTGAAGATGTGAATCTGAAGGAATTTGTTGAATGGACTTGTAGACTGCCACTGGGTAGGGATGCGACCCAAGATAGGATCATGAAATCAATGAGAGAGATGCAAACATAATGGTCCTAGATTGAACGTCACCTTGATTAAGGCAGAAGATTTGGACAAGAGTCATGTAACACTTGGTATTTTCTGCCATATTTTTTTCCAACCTATTTTTGTTAAACAACTACATGCACATGTTGTCAAAAGCACACAGAAATGATGAAGCAGCCAAACATCTTGTTGTGCATTTTGTGATTTTCTAACAAGGTGTATCCAGAAAGTTCACATACCAGACTTTGCCCCTTGGTAGGATCGGGAATCCTTGCTCCATGCATCATCCTAAAGACCCTGTTTTTTTGTGTTATATACGGTCCTGGCACTTCTGCTCCTGGCCCTTTTCTTGTGTTTGTTGAAGGTGATTTTTAACTTTCTACCGTGGTAAATCACAATTAAACCACCATTTGGGAAATATTGTGTTTTTTTTCCAACTACTTTAAGCAAATCTAAGTTTGAAATGCTTAAGTGCCCTTTCAAAGGTTAAGTGACCTCCAATTCGGGGATAAATAGGTCTGAATCACCTCGGTACTCGCGCCGGCCTCGCTGAAAAGATTTGGGGTCTCAGTTTCCCGCCCCGAGAAACGAAGAGTTGGAGCCCGGAAAATGCTTTCCCGCAAAACCACAGCCTGTCCAAGAAAATCGAATCTAATATATACCCTCCCTGACGGCAAAAAAGCACCTCAAACTTTAAAACTCTGGGGTTGGAAATGGGTTTCTTTTCGGCAGGCCCATTTTTACGTGAAGAACCATATTTTAGGTTCACGGAAGGTAATATGTGAAACTACAAAATGTTGGGGCTTCAACTGTTTAAGCCACTGATTTTTTTTCGGAAAATGTTGAGTTTTCGGCTATCAATCAGACAGACCCCGTTTCTGGAAATTGTAGTACCTTAATTTTTGTGTTTGTTTAAGTCTAAGATTTTTTTCACTTTCTACTATATATGGTAAATCATCATTTTTCACCACCATTGGGGACTATCTTTGTCATTTTTTTTAACCACCCAACAAGCAAATTTTAATAAAGATTTGAGTGGTTTTCCTTCACTTGGTTTTTTCTTCAGCTACTACATTTAAGCAGGGGCGATTTGGGTAGTACCTTATATGCCTCCAACAAATTTTTGAGAAGGATGTTGGGATGTTGCACCCTAGGGATCCTGGCTCATGGGAGCATGGAACCAAAAAAAAAAACTGGGCGTTTTCGGAGAAGGTGATGAAGGACCCTATCATTATCTTTTGAGAACATGACGATTTGATGCCTAAATCTGGCTTGGATTTGTTTATTTGGTGATGTTTTTTTTATGGATTCTACCCATAGCAAATCACCATCCAATCACCACCATTTGGTGAATGGATCCCTATAGGGACACCAAATTCATCTGCAGACTCCCACCCCAACGGCGGCCATGTCAGGTGATCATGAGTCGTGGATATCAAATTCTGTAACGCGGATCCGGAATGTTTTTGGGTGATGTTTTTTTTAAAGGGTGGAAACTATAGATTTGATTTTGGGAAACTGGAACATGTGCAATACACCCAAACCGGGGGTATGTTTTGAACAAAAAAGGGTTTTATGTGTTAAAAATATTGAAGATGAGCAGATGATTCCGTGTATTTTTTTGGCATGAACCCTAGGCTTCCAAATCCCTGCTGGGAAGGTGTTTTGGGGTATGAAATTCGGGCTCCAAATACCTCCTAACAAGGTGTTTGGAAGCCCAGGGGAAGTGACTGGTGAGGAGAAGTTTGGTGGTTTTCAGGGAACCATGTTTTTTGTTTTTTTTCCAAGTCATCCACACGTAAAGACATGTCAACAGAAACACCATGTGGCTTTTTTGTTTGCAAACTCAAAGACGCATGTATTGTCAATTCGTTTTTGAAGCCCGGTTCACTCCGTGATGTCAGAATTTCATGGATGATAGAGCATTCAACCAGCCAACTTGCCAATCATCATTGACATCATTGAGTGATCCAAGTGTTTCCAATCAAAAAACTCCACTGTGCAGCCCAGTGAATCCTTTTTGTTGTACGTGTGTGAAAAAGAAACATTTCTGCCTTTAGAAAAACAAATGGGGTGGCCCCGGTTTTCATGCCACCTGCCAAAAACCTCGGGTGTTTTTTCAGGCAAGTCTTCTATGTACTCCTTTGCTTCTGGTTCTTCATGACGACGTGCCTCAAAAAAAACAACTGGCCGGATGGGAACCTTTCGCAAATAGGCGGCTGAAGTAACCCGGAAAATGTGTAGGATTTGTTGTGACCGTGGTGTTTCTTGTATAGGTGTTTTGGTGGGAAGGATTCTAAATTAGTGAAGGCGTGTGGAAGTCCAAGTTGCCCGGGTTGTCTGTGATTTTTTGGTCATGAATTGGAGCTTTTCAAATGTGCCTAAAAAAGATGGGTTCATGTTCAGCTCTCTATCCACTGTGGTGCTGTTTGTTGGACATGGTTTGCAAGTTGAATCCTTTAAAAAGCAACTGCCAGTGGTTGCAACAAAAATTGGGAACGGTTCCATGATGTTCCATGCACCGAAAATATGTACTTACACTATTCTACCAGGACCTTCAAGGGGTGACAACCGCATCCGGGATGGTGAATTGACACACTGGTTTCACGGAACAAGAGTGGCCTAAGGCTCACCCTCAATTTACAGTAGGGGAATACCTTTATTTGGGACAAAACCCTGAAGAGTTTGGGTGGGTTACAGCACATTTGCTGTCCCCAATTTATGGTTTTAGACGCTATAACCAGTGATATGAAGAAAGGAGCGATGAAGATGGGAGGCATTGTATAAAGACCAATCGATTCCGAAGGTCATGACTGTTCTGGAAAGATCTGGAAAACATCATATCTTTGTCAGTTACTTCCTGTCCATTCAGTAGATCAAATCAAAGATGATTTTTTCACTACCTAAAACAAACACACCTCATGAAAATACGCCTTCCCAAAAGGGACAGTACTTTCCCAAACCATTTCTTAGAGGCAAACTGTTAGTTTCAGGGAGTGTTTTTGCGCATTTGTCGCTTTTTCTTCCAGTCCAAGTCCAGTGTCCTGTCCATGGTCAGGGTAGAGCTACTGTTGATGGAAGACATCCCAAACAACCAGCAGGGATGTATAAATCCCTGAAAATAATGTGGTAAACTACCAACCTCAACTGGTTAGCAGGATTTCAGCCATCAACAGTAGGAATCAAAATTCATTCTAGTATTTTATGCACATGTTTTGTTCAGGGTTGTTGAATTGTTGAACTTGAGACTTGTATCACAAAACCTGATCTAAATACAGTACTGGTAATTAGGCAAATTTCAACTGGTCCTCAGCTTTTTTAAGCATCAACAGTTTGGATAAATGTATTCATGATTTTTGCCTGACAACCCGGCCCGCAGTTTTCAAGGTACAACTGGTACTTCCTCCATAGCGAGTTTGAAGTTAAGAGTGAAGATCAGACCTTTGCATATTGGTACAGCAACTATTGGTTCCTGGACTCGATAGCAGCATTCAAACGGTCCCAAAGAAATTGAGGTTTTAGGATCAAGGATAATATTGATGTCATTCACACAGAATCCGTTTATATCCTAAGAAAGCAAAAACGTTTGTTTGATGGTATTGGAACCTTGAAGTCTAAGAATGGCTTTGGATTCTCACAGATTGTTTATTTAGACTACCACATTTCGCTGCGTTAACACATCATATAGGCATTCATAGGCTTTGTGTTTTCGAAGATGTCGGGGATCCCTCCGTAGATTCGGTCAACATGTTTGATCCGTGACCTCGGTGTAACAATATACCACATAGCCTTTGGTAAACTAGCATAGCAATGGAATATCCCCAGTTTTATATAATAGGAAATACATCTTCAATCCGGGGTTTTTAATAGGAAATACATCTTTTAAGGGGTCCATTCTCTATTGCTATTGTTAGTTTACCGGACCGGAGTGTAATGCAAATGTTCCTGGAAGAACTTGTGTTGCATAGCTACTTTTAGACGAGTTTCCAACACCCTGGCACCATTTTTTCTGGGCGAATATGTCCCTGACTTGCAGGGTTACATCAACTCAAAAAAACTGATTAAATGACTGTGAGATCCTTTTATTTCAAAGAAATAGAGGTGCATAGATTACAATTCACCCAGATGGTTTTTCTGCCAGAGTCCCATCACATGAAATTTTGGGAGAATGATGAGACTCTCTTTAGACGATGATTTGCCGGGAAACATGGAAAGTCTCATACTGTTGATGGAAGAAATCCGCTAACCACCTGGGATGTGTAAAACCCTGTAAAGAATGGGAGATTTACCATATCAACTGGTTAGCCGGAGTTCTGAACCATCAACATCATGTCCCTTCAAACATGCTGTGCACCTTGTCATGGCAGATTTTGTTGCAAATCTCAAACACATGTACAGCATCAAGGATGGTTGGTTGACCAGTAACCTCAAGGAAACGAAAAGTAGGACTCCATTCCAATTTTCGCCCCATACCAGATACCACTCCCAGAAGTAAGCCGGGGTAACAACCTGGAAGTATATTAGGGAACTTATGTGATTTATGTGGATCTGAGTCATATGGGTGTTTCCGAAAATGGTGGTACCCCCAAATCATCCATTTAAATAGGGTTTTCCATTATAAACCATCCATTTTGTGGTACCCCTACTTTTGGAAACACCCATATTTGTGAGAGTTTGTAATATATTCCTTTAGACTTTAGTCCCTGTTGCACTATAGGAATTGGTCACTCTTCGGCTCAGCATATTTGGCGAGCACCAGTTAACAGTTGAGAAAGGTTCCGTTGTTTTGCCAGATTGGAATGTCATCAATAATCAATAGTATGACATGATCATGATTTGGTGGTGGTGGTGGTGGTGGTGGTGGTGGTTGTGGTTGTGGTTGTGGTTGTGGTTGTGGTTGTTGTTGTTGTTGTTGTTGTTGTCGTTGTTGTTTTCTTTATCCTCATTCTCGTTTCTCACCTGATTTCTCCC
Organism: Breviolum minutum Mf 1.05b.01; assembly: GCA_000507305.1. NCBI lineage: Eukaryota > Dinophyceae > Suessiales > Symbiodiniaceae > Breviolum > Breviolum minutum. Next base: position 54,907 of record DF239043.1, read on the forward strand.
CACAGGTTTGCTATGCAGTTTTCGTTTCTTCTCTTGGAATTAAGCTCGCATGGGAGACAAGTGGTGATTCAGAAAGTTGCTGTCAAACTTCCTCTGGCAATGCTGGTAGTTGTTTGCTGATATTGCTGTTTTTTGGAAAGGAACGATGAATGGAGCTGCTGGGGTATGTTGCATCCTTTTTTTATGGGGAGAGATGAACGGAGCTCTTTATAAATGGGGAGAGATGAACGGAGCTCTTTATATTACCAGGTTCCTATGTACATCTTCATTGCTTCACCACCCTAGAACCGATTTATTGCCTAGAGAAGTGTAATTCTCAAAATAGCTCATCCAAACTAACCTTTTCAATCTGTGGGAAGTGACAAGTGTTTTTTGCTTGTGGCAGGAAAACGATGAAAACTAGAGGTCTCTATCTGAAGGTTTAGCCACCTACAGTAAAGGGTTGGCTTGTTTGGATGTGTTTTAGAGAATAAAACTGTATACCCGTAGGGTTTGCAATATCAGAGAGGTGGTTTCTCAATGATATTCACCCAGTACATTGAGATATAGACTTGGATATAATGCCAGGTATTTTTTTCACAAATACTTATGTCCAGTTTATACCAGTAGTTGTTTTTGCGCAGAAGATGCAATGAGGGTAATTATCATTGTGTGTGCCTAAGATAAGATTGCTTTCCTGAAGTTTAACAGCATAGCCCCTGAAAATAGGCCATCCCAAAAGGAAAGTAGTATTTCAACCATCATTTTTCAGGGGCTATGTTTGTTTTGCGGATGGTAGTAAATCCGCTGGGTCCTAAACCAAGATTTCCCTTGTTTGGCGACCACTAAAAGTCATTTCGGTCGAATCCTATTTCCACCAAAAAGCGGAATACTACCGCCAGACATGAGGGGTTTTTATGACGCTAAAAATTTCATTGAAGCACCAGGTAGTCCCTAATGAAATCCACACAAAAAATGAGAATTTCTTGCTAATTTTCCCTCAGCAATGGATTTGTTTTGCGGGGAGCTTTTTGGGAACCACAACACACTGACGGTGATCAAAAACGACGCCTGACATGGTGGCAAGGGCTTAAGAAGGAATTTTGACAAGCCACTATTAAATCTATTAAGGTTCCCTTTGATGGGTACCAGGAAATGTCACCCCGGTATTGACGACAAAAACAGAGCCTTTTATGAGCAATCAATCCCATATGCTCCATGTAAATTGTATATTTACCTACATGAAAACCATAAAAATCAACCATTCATGTAGGTAAATATACAATCGTCCCGTGGATCCTATGGGAATTCTCCAGTTTTGTTCGGATGGATTTCACCATGTCCATTGTCGAACATTTTGAGCCTCAGGAGTGCTCTATCTATTGGATCTCTTCCTTTCAAAAGACTCCAAATATCTCCAATATACATATAGATAAATGATGTTATATATATAAGGATTTTTTTACATTTTCCATTGAATGTATATATACATGGATGTATATTTACATAATAATATACATGTATATATACAAATTCATCCCTAGTACCCTCCATTTCGGCACTATCCGTCTCCAGACCTTCCACTTTCACTGCTGGATTCGAGGTTGATCCACATGAGTGGAGACTATCCCATGACGGAATATCCTGGAAAAGTTCGAGTCATGCATATTTTTTCCTCGCACAACAAAAAGGATGATAGGCTGAGAAAATTTCTTGTGGATGCCCCGGCTGACCACTTTTTTGTTGGATACATCCCGGAAGATTTACGGCTGGAACCTGAGAAGACACCCCTGGAAGAGTAAAATCATCTTCCAAACCATCAGTTTCGGAGGTGTAGATGTCTAAAACGAATACATTTCCCTGCTTTAAGGCACTCTTTTTGCGGTTGGCATGTCTTCATTGAAGAGAGCGATCAACGGAGCCAGGGATAAGCCATATATCTTCTTGATCCGAAATGTGGAACTTTTTTTGGGACTTTGAACCTCCAATGTGTTACTTAAATCCATACTTGTTGGGGTGTGTGCATTGCAAAAACATAACCTAGGTGGTGGCCACTCAAATATGGTTTATGTTCACCCCTACTTGGGGAAATGATCCAATTTGACTAATATTTTTCAAATGGGTTGAAACCATCAACTAGATAACACTGGGTAGAAGTGGAGAAAGTTTTTCTCTTTAAGTTTCAGCCGATAGTGTTGCAGGATCTCATGCTGAAAGAAAAGTTCTCAAATAGACAAACGAAAATAAGCCCATAAGATCCATGTATGGTATATATTTACCTACATTTGGTTGATTTTTATGGTAAATGTAGGTAAACATACCTTACATGGAGCATATATGGGAATCCATGCAACTAGATAACAAAGTAGTGTTCCGAACTCCCTTCATGAAGGGTCCCGTGACTCATATAGGATCCATGGGACTGCTCTACTTACTTATGCGTTTAGGTTGATTTTAGGGCAAATGATGGTAAATGTGGGGTAAATATACCATACATGAATCCGATGGATGATAGTAACTCATCAAATCATTGGTTGAATACTACCCCTTGGGAGTGATTAAAAGCTCAACTTACAGCCCATGCCCTGCAATATTGGTGGAGTTTCCAATCAAGTAGAACCAGTTCGAGTCACTTGAGCAATGGAAAAAGGTCCCCTGCTTGTTTTAGGTATGTAGGGGATTATACTACCCAGTTATATGGGTTTTCTCTGGGGTTATTTCAAATTCACCCCACAACAAATGACTTAAACCCACATTTTTTTCAACCAACCTTCCGTGAACCAAATTATGATTGAATTTAGAATCTACCCTAAGAATCCTGACCTCTCCTATGGAAACACCAGACCCTCCTAATGACACCCCTGAGGCCTTAAAACAGATGGTTTTGACACCCCATGACATCCCATGGAGCCTTAGGGTAGGATTGTTTTTTTACCAAATCTTTTCTTGCCTTCCGGAGGTTCCTTGTTCTCAGCATGGGCTTTTGTAACGATGCCCGTTGCCATGTTGGCTGCTGCCTTCCACGATGCCCTGGAGAAACGACGTTTAGTTGGTGCCAAGCGACGCAAAGAGGTCTGTTGGTACCTGCCGTCGATTGGAAGATGGAAGCTTTGGGGAAAACCCCATGGGAGTTTTGGGGAATTTTGCTGGCAGAATGACAAGGTGACAAGGGGTTTCCCTAGGGATCCTGGAGAAAACGGAACGTCAAGAAATGATGCAGGGGTGTGTAATCACTTCCGAAACGCAAGGTATTTAGGTTCCATGCTCCCATTCTCAGAAGGTGAGCCAGGATCCCTAGGGAAGGGTTATTAAATTTCAAGGGTGATTCCAGGGACTCCCAAGGACATGGGACCCTTTTATGGTAAGCGCGACCCATACTATTCCGGGATTCTTATCAAAGTGGTATGGGACTAGTATGGGTAAGGGGTCCCATTCTTGGGGGTCCCTGAAAATCCCAACTGAAAATTTGCCCATTTTTGGGGGGATCAAACAAGCAGCAAATACATGGCAGTTTTTGAGGGATTTCCCTCATAAGTTTTGTGCACTGTTTGGGTTAGCAATATGATGACCCCTGAATGTGGCAAACATGTGTGAATGGTGTCATTTTCTACAGGTGCTCAACGGATGTTTGTAGTGAGTGATACCAAACATGAAGATCAGAGGGAGTGAAAGGACCCCTCACAATTCACTTTTCATGAAAGGAATGAGCCTTTTTATTGGGTTCCTTTCACTCATGCCTCACATTCGGTATGACTGGAGAATAGCTACCTACCCTGGTGACTTTCAACATCTGAACTTGAAGGTTCCAAAAAATATTGGGAGTGAGTAAATCCCCACGAATTCGGGTATTGCCCCTCTTGATGTCACTTTTGGTGCTTCAGAACCAGGGCAACTTTCGATAAGCAGTTGAAGCTATTAAAGCAACAAAACCTAAAATCTCCCAGTTAAGAATAACATACCATATTGTTTCTCAGTCCAGAACACCAAGAATGTTTACAATGACCAGTTGAGAATAGACAATGAGATTGAGATTCAGATCGTCTCCATATTGTTTCACCAGAGTTTCTGAAACATCAACCAACCTGCAAAGCATTGAAACATGACCGGTAATCACTAAAACTGGGCCGCCCTCACGTATTTCAATGTGGTTTCGATGCAAGGGCAAACTTCCAAAAGGATTTAAGTTTGGTTGGCGAATTATTTGGGCAATTATAGGTGGTTTAGTAAGGAAATACTCTTCAAGTTGCCTTTGTTTCAGGTTTAGGAATTGTATAGTAAATTTGCCCAGAATTGCAGTTTACTAAATAGTTTCATTCCTATCCTATATTTACCTACTGAATTTGCCATTAAAAAAAAACTACTGTATTCATGCAGCTAATTATGCCATGGTCCTACAAGATCGGCCCCTACTAGTTATGATTTTAGTTACAACCCCTATAAATGGCCAAATATCAATGGATATCCCTGTTTTTTTTTCCACCCGGAAATAAGTGGAGTTATTGCGTGTGCCGGTACTTCTAACTGGTGACTTTGCGCTCATTTTGTATACAAGGCGGGCCCCTTTACCATTTATAAGGTCCGGGGCCCATAACTCCACTTATAGAGGTGAAACAACCCCCAGTTAGGCATGTATTTTCGGCCATTTATGAGGGATGGGCTTTTACTACCAAGCTCCATCTATAGCGGCGGCTCGTTGGTCACGGCATTCGTGCCAGGCCATGTCCAAGATCATCCGACTCCTACGGGGAATCTTGTTGCGGCGACGCTTCAGGCGATGTTGGGAAGGACCAATTTTGTTTTGTTTGGGCGAAGAAGACACGATTATATAATGCTTTTGGGAGGAATGAGATCTGAAATCCTCCCCAAAACCTAACATATTTCAGATAATTCAATCAACCATTGGTTTTTTGTCCTTATAATCTCAACTGAAACTACCCTCCTGGGAACTAAGAGATAAGCCTTTTCAGCCGGCACTTTTTGAGCTGATGATTTTCCGAACGTCCCGTGAAAGGTGGGATATGTTTTCTCCTTCCCTGGAGGGTTTTTCCTGCTCGCTTCGGCCTAAGCATGCATTTCTAAGAAGGGAGCCCTTCTCAACCTTCCGTAGTTTTCTACTCCGCCTCAAACTAAGATGGTTCACATGAAAAAATCGCCTCTTTAAAAATGAAAGTCATCTGAACCAAACCTCAATGGCTTTGGGTTTTTCACATGTTTGGGTTTCCAAGGGTGTAATAGATGTTTTTAAGGATTTTTTTGATGTTTAGTTGTATTGAAAGCACTTGGTAGATGTGGGCAAGGGATGCCATGTGAAACATTAGAGTATTAAACGCATGAAAAAAACTTGTTTGATATGTTTCTTGGTGACTTCATGCAGTACATCATGTATACTAACCTGCTGAGGGAGGTGGTGAAGTGGTTGCTTCACCTTCAGCACCAGAGATCCCAGCAGCTTTGGAGGGTGAAGGTGGCTCGTCCTCTCAAAAAGACAGCACTTGGGAATTGGCAGCTTGAGCTTTGGGAGCGGGTCGGCAAGCAGGCACCTTCAGCTGAAAAAATCCGAGTACAAGGAGCCCAGTGATACCTGTACAGGAGTGCAGGAAGTGGCAACCCTAACCCTCAGTTTCGGTTTCAAAAAAAAAAGCGAAGACCTGAGAGTGGTGAAAGGACCGAGAAGGCACAAAAGAAAGTGTCCCTTTGTGAAACCTGTCAAACCAAAACAGGAACCAGAGGACTTGGAGGAGGTGCAGCACCCCCAAGCCGACGACTCTGAAGCAGCTGGAGAAAGCACAGGGTTCTAAAAGATCAATACTGTAAATAATAAAATAATCATTTTTTTGTTATATTTATATTTATAGATGTGTATTTTTGTAATGGATAGATATATTCATAAGTCAAAATGTTAGTAGGAAAAATGAAGTTTGAACTCTTTATTTCATGGTCATTTGGCTGAGTAAGCTACATATCGGTCAATAACAGACGTCCCTGCTGACAGAATATAGTTTGATTCTGTTTTTGGAATTTTTGGACCTCCTTAAAAAACATGGCCAAACAATTTGAGAGGGTATGACCGGAAGATTACTAGGGTGTCCATGTAAGTGATCGTAACTATTTAGTAAGTAGGTTCATTTCACCTATTAAATAGGAATTACAACGAACTACATATCAGGGGTTATACTCCATGTACGGAGTACCGGCAGGACACCCCAGTATGGTATGATGTTTGAAAGGCAAAATCACCAGGGTTTTTCGATGAAGAACTCCTGCTTTTTTAGGGTTGTTTTAAGAAATCACCTTCCGGGCCTCTATTATTATGACATAATTCACCTGTTTTTTGGAGATGTTTGAGGGGGTCCTCGCAAACCCTGGGAATTTCTATGACGTACTTTTTTAAAGGATACAATCTAATCTTAGCAATCGATACATTGAGATGCAAGTTGGAAAGCCCAAGGTTTTTGGCCATTTGGTGCACCATACCCTAGTCTTCCAAATACCTTGTGAGTAGGTGTTTGGACCCGCAAACACCTCCTGAGAAGGTCTTCAGGGGGTCCAAACATCTACTCACAATGTATTTGGAGGATTTTGGAAGACTAGGGATAGTCATAGGGAAGCTTCTGCCTGACCCCAAAAAGATGAATGTGTTTCCTTTGGGGACTCTTCAGGGGGAACAAAACACCAACCACAACCACAACCACAGCAGCAACAACAGCAACACAACGAATTGGTTAACTAGGTGGTGGTTTGAAATATGTTGTATTTTCACCCCTATTTGTGGAAGATTTCCAATTTTGACTAATATTTTTCAGATGGAATTGAAACCACCAACCAGTTGATAGACGTGAGGGGCATGACGGTCATGTGACATACTGGTGATCCATCCCGTGAGGCAAGTGGTGGACATGGCAGTGGAACAACAACGTGAAAATTTTACCAAGGTGCGTTAGAAAAACAATCGAAACAGAAAATTCAGTGAGTTGGCAAATGGATATAAATCTGTGAAAAAACAACTTTGAGATTGAATTTGAGGATATTTGAAATAAGTTATCTAATTGGATGAAAGGTGATGAAATATCTGTAGATCTATACATATAATCATATACTGTATATATATATATATATTGTAGATATAGTATATATGTTCATGCTTACTTATGTTGGGGACGAACGAACCATTGCTTTGTAGTTGAATTTCTAGGGGTTGTTCCTTCCGCACAATGGAAGGTTTACACTTCTCCAGTACTCAGATGATGGATATTTGAATCATGTTTTTTGTGGGTGTTTCCTTAAATGGTGGTAGTCCCAAATCATCCATTTTAATAGGGTTTTCCATTAAAAACCATCCATTTTGGGGTACCACTATTTTAGGAAACCCCCTTGTATTGGAAGAAAGATCCAACAGAAATGAAATCTGAGTGTGTGGGCAAGCAATCAGAGGCTCACATATTCTCACGGCATGCCTCTTTTTGGCAATCCAAGCTGCTGCAGCTATGGAAAACACAACCTACCGCAATTTGAAATATGAGATATATCTTGACTCTTGACATAGTCGATGTTTCACTGTTGTATCAAATATTTATATATATATTTAAATATATATATATATATACATCGTTCAGGCCATTGTATGCGGGAGATCATTTGGTTTGACGAGCTGGGGGGAAAGGTTCAAGGTATGTTCAAGGTTTGTCAAAGGATTTGGGAGAATCATCCTCCACGCTTGCGTGGGCCCCGAGCCGATCGTCAATTTATGGAGTGAAATGATAACCCCTATGAATGGCCGAAAATACATGGGTAACTGGGGATATTTCACCTCTATAAGTGGAGTTATACCCCCACTTATAACTGGTAAGGCCCCACCTTGTGGAATGCCATAGAATGAAGATGAACTCGGCTACCTTGCGAAAGTTATGACATTGTTCTATGTGGAGATTACTATGCCTAGAACATGTTTTAATGATGTTTTTGACAAGAACTAGCTCAACCTTTGTTGATCTTTTGAGGAAGTAAGTCTTGACATAATACTTTTTGGAGGGGGCCGAGCAGTTCAGTATATATATATATATTCATATACATATAATATATACAGATCAAACTCCATTAGAGTGATGATTAGCTCCATCTACTTTTACCCTATAGGGTGTATCCCCAATCCCCAATCCACTTCTGGATATTCATGACAGGTAGGAATGGCACGGAAGAAATATCCAGGTGCCGCCGACGGGCTTGACGTTCAAAGAAAAAGTGCCATGGGTTTTGATCGGTTTTTTCGTGCACAAAAAGGATGGAAAAACTGCACTTCCAACAGAAATTCATTATATTACCAACCCAAACTTCATGCAGCATTATAAGGGAAATATCTGAAAATTACCAGCAACATTTGCATCACCTTTGACCTCCAAAAATTGGTAATTTAATGACCCTTGTCAAATTGTATTGCCCTAAAAAAAACAAAGGGTGTAAGAAGGAACTTCACCCCGCGACAGCTGGACAATAACATCATCTTCCAAATGTGTTGAAGCTCCATATTGGTGGAACAAGGGTGTAATTGCACTACATCATAACTGGGGTGCAGTTCAATCTATGTTGGTTCCTGTTTTTATGTTCATCTATAACCATGACTGTCTCAGTTACAGTATATCTGCAATATGCCGTTATACAGGGTTGTCATGTTTGGTGGAACAAGGCTTCTTGTTCTGGACGGAGCCATTTAGGTTTTATCACCAAAACTCCATTGTTTTAATCAACTTTGCTTTTGCAAAACCTTTGTTCTAAAGATGTGAAATTGCTTGGTTTTCGATGTTTGTTCAACATGTTCGTTTGTTGTTTTTTGAATGTTTGTATTATGAGTTCTAAATTCCACCAGCATTTGGGGTGTTAGTAACATCCCTTTTGCACCTTTCTCTTGGGGCTCCCCTTTTTGGCGCTAAACCTCTCATTCTGGAATTTCGTTTGGGAGGCTTGGCACGTTTGGTATGGACGTTGAACTCCAGTGAGTGACTTTGTCAAAAAAAAAGTGCGTTTGAAGTTACAAAAAAAGATGGAAACGGTGAATCAACATGTCGCAATGCTGAAGAAAAATAGTACAGTAAGCCTGGCAACGCTTTTTGTGACCTTTTTTGGGATGGTGAAAACGTGACCCTTTTCAATGGTGAAGTCAGTGACCAACCCAACGTTTTGGGGGAATGAAGTTTGGCTACGGCTGGGTCATCACCTGGAGGTTTTTGTTTAAAAAAGATCTTGTAGTGGTTCGATGTGGAACTTGGATGTCCCAAAAAGTTAGTAAAAGGTTAGTAAGTGGGTTATAACCTTAATATATCCCAGTTATAAGTATGTTATAACCCACTTACTAACCATTTACTAACTTCCTGGGACATCCAATAATTTTCATTGGTGAAGTTTATCGTTTGGTCAAATGTTTGTGCGACCTCCGGCATCCCAATTTTTTTGGAAGTGCACTCAAGATGAAACTGGTTCCAATTTGATCAGCTATCGATCAATTTAACATTTTGTTGGTTGGACATGAAGTGAACACCTCCTTAGAATGAAGTTATTGATGATGATGATGATGATGATGATGATGATGATGATGATGATGATGATGATGATGATGAGACTTGGTTATTTCATGTCTCATCTTTTTTTATGTGATTTGTTTGTCCCAAAACCTGGGGAAAAAACAATTGCCATAATTTGACGACTGCGGACATGTTTTTTTTTCAGATGGGGTGTTAACCACCACCAAGTCGTGTATGATTGGAAGGTAGTTTGAAGGTCAATCCTGATATTTGATCAAATAGTGGGAAATTGCATCATCATATCCATTACAAAGCTTTACAAAGCTATGCGCCCTTCATTCTTCACTACCTTTACATACCTGTAAGTACACGCACAAAAAATCAACAACACGCTCCTGAAAGATGATGTAGTTGGAATAGTATCATGTATACTTTTCTTTTGGGGCCCGGTCCCTTTTTAAAGGGCCTTTGCTGTCTTTGGAAGATCAGTTTTACACACACACACACAAAAAAAACAGAAAAAAAAACAGTGTTTCCTTAGCAATTCTGCGATTGTGTCCGTTGGTTGGGGTTGGTTATATAAGTGACCCTTTGACTGGTTATATGTTGTTGACCTCCAAATAAGGAATCAAGTTTGGTCACGAATTGAATCACCTCGTGTTTTTTTTCAATAATTTTGTGGGTTGTGCCCCCCTCCCCCCGGCAAAATGAACATATCCTTCTATGACAGGGACCATTTGAAAGGACATTTCATCTTCCAACCATCAATATTTCGGGTCGATATGTGCTAACCTTGGTGGAAAAGGGTGTAAAAACATCACCAACACGTGGCCTGTCTCTGCCGGCCTTTCAGGACAGACAGGGGTTTCAAGTCCAACAAAAATCACCTCCCACATAGGGGGAGACTCTGAGACTCCAAGTTACATAAGTTACACTTCTTTGGAAGTTGACGCTTTTGGTTGAGTTGATTTCTATCAACTACACCCTGGTAAACGAACATAGCTGGCTGGAAAATGGACCCTGAAAAAGAGGTGTTTCCTATTGAAAATGGGGATATTCCAGCCAGCTATGTTAGTTTACCATGAGGGTAATGGTTATTTGGTTGGTGCTTTGGGTTGATTGCTTTGGGATTCGAATCGGGGTGCCTATAAGTAACAAAAATCCCCTGTCATGAAAGGATCCTGGGAATCCAAACCACCAACCCACCCCAAACCACCGGGCCCCAAACCGTTACCAGCTTTTCCCCTTCAAAGAAAAGGACGGTTTGGTCGTGAAATCCTTCGCTGAGACGGCATCCCCCAAGCCACCCTCAACAGGGGTCATACCAACCCAAACAATGCACCATTAGCTGATTCTAAGTAGCGGTTTGGTTGTCACATGAGCCATTAAAAAAAGGCCCCCCTGGTTTTTTTAATGGTTTTTTAGTTGGGGATGAACAACTACCCATGTTACGTGGGGATTATCATAAACCATTATAAGGATCCCTACTACACAACCAGTATATGGAAAGTATGAAGGTTTTTTGTTTTCACATGTTTCCGTGTGTTTAATATATAAATATATATATACATATATTTCGCCCTGCATTGAAGCAAAGTCAAACATCAACTGAGGGGATATCTCTATGCCACTCGGCATTGACGGGTGTGCGAGCAGTTACAACAACCAACAGATATAGAGAAGCCGAGGGTCCGTTTGCATACTTGGAGGATCATCCCAGTGAGTAAGTAGTTAGTAATCCCCATTTATAAGCCGTCAAGTTCGGCTATTTGTAAGGGAATCACCCCAGTGGGGGGGGGACTTACGATCACCATGTTTACTAACCACTTACAAGTCCTGGGATGATCCTCCAAGTAGAACGTTTCGTGCAGAAGTTTTTTTTTGTTTGCACTCAAGAGTTGCATGCTGCAAAGTGGGTGGGCCCCGAGCCGATCGTTACTTAAATGGAGTTATGGGGCCCCTAGAAATGGTCTTATAAATTGGGCAACTGGGGTTAGTTATAACCCATAAAGTTTCTGATTTTTTTTTGATTCCCAAGATTGTGGTGAACTTATCGTTGATCTGGTCGCTTTTTTGGTTGTTTCATCATGGATCCATGAAGACTCGAGATTTCTGCAGATTTTGGGGGTCCTGTCCCGAGCCTGCCAGAGAGTCCCAAAAAATTTCAACTTTTCGTAGGGACTTCCCATAATCTTTTCTGGGATAGAGTCCATACATCCCCACGCAAAATGTCCGTCATTATGCTTCAAAAGATAGGTTCAGTTCCCCTGGTATACAATGTACTTTTTAATAAATGTCCATCTTTTGCAGTTACAGGGTCCCACAAAAAAATCCTTTTGTACGTGGCTGTCAATGCCAAAATGTATAGCCACCAACACAAGTGGTGTGATTTGTAGGGTTTTCTGGTGTTCAAAAATGCCCACTGTTAAAACACAATCCAAATGCAGGTCCTTTGAGTATGCTTGTGGGGTGCATTTTTCCAATAGCTGTTTCTGGTTCCCTTAATAGGTGGGATCGGTGATATATAATCACCCAATTGGCAGAAAAAAATACCACTTATATACCCCTTATAGTCCTTGCCTTTCTGGGGGGTTACATGCTACCGATCCCACCTTTTAAAGGGAACCAGAAACAACCATGGACTCCATGGGTTTTCATGGATCCCCCGGAACTTTTCAGTAAAAACTCCTAAAAACTCCCATGGATTGTCGGTGGTCCAGAGCCCTGCAGGTCTTGGGTTTGTGTACTTGCGTGTCTTGGCCAACAATAATAGCATTTTTTCAAAGCACGGGAAATCATGAATAGCACAGAGAACATGGAGGGTTTTGGGGATTTTCAGTCCAATGGATATAGATATGATTATGTATACGAATGTATATTTCAATAAATACATGCATATACATTTGTATATTTATTATATATATATATGTATATATTCATTTATATATATATATATATGTATTCATTTTAATATATATATGTATTCATTTTAATATATATATATGTGTACATTTATGTATCTATGTATGTATGTGTTTCTGTATACGGACCCATCCTGAAAATAACAGCGCGCCCGTGAAATGTGGCGGCCGGAACATGAGTTTCAGGGAGGGTATGTCATGTGGTAGTATCGGCATGGGAAGTAACAACATGACGGAGAGTTTGAAAACAAATGGCTACGCCAATAATAAAGGATGGCTCATGTGTCCTTTTCAGATGGCTAATGTGCTGTGTATCTTATAATTTATAATAGTACTTGTTGTTTAATCTACATTTGGACAGTGTCCGTGAATCGCAACCTTGTAGACGTCCTGCCTTTCCAGTGTTCTCAATCAGTATTCCAATAGTATTCCAGCTTCAAATGCATCTTCTGGAAGCTCTTTGGAAGATTGAAAGATCTTTGGATTTGAAATGGACACATACAAATTGTGAGTCAATTTGTTGGGAGTTATACAACTGCCCATTTTGTTTGAGGTTTTTTCAGCTGTGAGGGGATACCCTCCAGATATCTCCAGATACACCCTACCAGCCTGATGTTGGCCTTAAACTTGGATTTGGAAAGAGAACTCAAGTAGCCATGAAGAGCTACAAAACATCTTCAATGTGAACAGGCTATGAACAGATATATGAACCAATTGATTTTTCTTTTTTTCTCAAAAAGCCTCCATTTTCACACTCTGAATCTACATTTGTATATTGTATATGTAGTATTTTCATAAATTATGAACATTCTTTAAATCTATATATATATATATCTACATATATTTTGTACACTTACCCTATGTCTACTGAAAAAAGAGAAACATTCAACAGCGCTCCTTGCATTTTTGTGCCCCCCCAAAAAAAACACACATTATTTTCATCTTGTACCATCCACTCACGCCTTCCGCCGCTGCCCAGATGCACGTGGGTTTGTCCATGTTGCGAAGTGTTCCACAGCTCCAACCAGAGGTGCGGATGGATCGTGGTTTGCCGGTGGTGGCAACTCGAAGATTTTGTGGTGGAAACTTAACCAAAAAAGATACCCCCAATTTGGAGGTGGGTTACTAAAAAAAATGTCTGGGTGGTGGTTTTTTGATGTTTTTTATTTTCACCCCTGAGGAATTGATCCAATTTGACGAGCATATTTTTCAAATGGGTTGGTTCAACCCACCAACTAGGTATGGATTATGGTGAAAAACTATCCACATGAACAAGGGGAAATGGATGTAGGTAAATATTCCCTACGTGGAGCATCTGCTTTTTTTGGTGGAAAAACAACTTTATTGGTGGGGGTGTTGTGGAGAGAGATTTGAATTGGGAAATTTGGGAGCTTCAATATTTGTTGATGTTTGTTTATGGAGCAAATTGGTGGGTTATTTTTTTTGGGATGACCTTAAAATGAAGATAGATCAATTGCATAGTTTCTGGCAGTATCATTGGCATAGTAAGGATCTGGAAGATACAGGAGTTGCAAAAAACATATATGTTTTTGAGTGGTGTGAAATTTTAAACATCGCCTATTCGCGGCGGAACATCATGTTCTTGTTTGACCACTTTGTTAGCGTTAAACAGCGCAGGGGGATGTGAGTTATTATAGCAAACCCAGAGATACCGAAAGATGTAGGAAGTCATAGCCAGGCAATTCGAATGACATGATGGGTGGGTGAAGACAATCGCGACCTGAGGCTTCACGTCACCTCAATTTGGGTGTTGTTGTACATTGATTCCCCCATCCTCTTGATGGTTTAGAATTCCTGCTAACCAGAAGATATGGTAGATCCCATTATTTGCGAGGTTTTAAACAAATCCCAGGTGGTTAGTTGGATTTCTGGTAACATCAACAGTATTTCCCACTAAAACTTCTTTGTTACCTTTTGAGGGTATGGTTAAGTACTGTAACTGGTTAGAAGGCTTGAGATGACCTCCAACTAAACTAGGGGATGAAGTTGGGTGACGTATTGAATCAACTAGAACATGACATGTGTTGTTTCAGGAATAGTCTGGCTGGCGGGATAGTAGGGAATGAGCCCGAGAAGTAGCTTCATTCCCTTATTCACTAAGGGCCAGGCAGTTAGTTTGGGTTTGTGATGATCGAATCTCAGATCTAACTCACCCAAACATGAAATAGAGGTGATATGTTGCAGCGGAATTTAGATGCAGAAGAGTCTGCTTGAATGCGCAAGGATAATTTGCGAAGAAGTATAGTCGTACAGCGTACCTGGTATATAAGACTAAAAGGTAGATGACTTCCAATTGAGTGATTACATATGCCGCCAAGCCCACTTTTTACTATTCTGTATGTATTATATATACATTGTTAGACCGTACATCCAGTATATCCCCTGTAGGAGATTCTTTACCTTAACCCCATGAGATATGCTTGTTAATCACCATGTCATTTCTCAGAATTCCATTCCGTCAACTTGACAACCCAATGACAAATGACATGGTAAGAGTCCAGTGTTTCATGGAAATTGAAGGGGGCCCACCCCACCAATGCCACGTTTCCCCGAGGAAATAAGGCCTTATTCAGGGGTTATTAACCATCAATTATGGTCCCTTGATAATCCCTCCAAAAAAGGCGTGCCATTTCCTGGCAAAAACTGTGGCCCCTTTAGGCATTCCCAGGGGAAGTGTTTTGCTAGGAGATCATTTGGGATGTGGCCATGCTTCCACTGGTCGTCTTCTTCTTTCTGAACTTCGCAGGCTGAGAAAATATCTTTTTTTGGGGGGGAGTAAAAGGAGGCTGAAAAGTGAGAAATGAAAAAAGGGCCCCTGGTTGTTTAGGGTATATAAGGGATTATGCTACACAGGTAAAAAGGGATTATGATAAACCATTGTAAAGATGGAAAGTAAAAGGGTTTTATTCGTGGCTCAAAAGTGATGTTTTTTGGTGTTTTTGTTTTTTGTGGAAGTGAACCAGTGATGAAGAGTTTCGTTATGTAGAAGTCACCAAAATCTGTTGCGATACTGATCATAATATTCTCGGTTGCTTTAGTTAGTTCTTGTGCCGTGAAAAACGGATACAAGATTCAGCCCCCGTGAGGTTGTGTTGAGGGGACACTGATCAGATTCAGATTCACATCGAGATTTGGAGGGTTTTTCCGTGAACATATTTGGTGGGGAAGTGGTAGGTTCTGAAATTGGGATTGAATGCTTATTTGTATTTGTATTTGTATTTATATTTGTAATTGTTGTTGTTGTTGTTGTTGTTGTTGTTGTTGTTGTTGTTGTTGTTGTTGTTTAGGGGAAGTGCGCATCATTTCAACGCTGTGTGTATCACTTTTACTCTACGTGTATGTAACATGAAGTTATAACATGTGTTGTATATGTGCATCTATAATATCTACACGTATTTCTACACGTATTAAACACACATATATCATCATATATCATATATCTACATACTTGTGTATATTATGTGCATGCTTTCATAGTTATATTCTATACATATATACAATTTACACACATGAGTATGGATGTCAGTCCCTGGCAGTTTCCCCTTGATACGATAGGTTTGTACTGGATGGTACTGGCTTCGGCTGAAACATGAAGTGCAGAAATTAAATACCTAGAACCCAAATGACCCTTATTTTTGAAGGTCAACCCCACAAAACAAGGACCTTTCAAACCAAAACAAGGGGCCCCATTTGGGTTCCAGGTACCCATGGTTTTTTGCTGGACCTGATTCACAAAAATACTTTCCCAACAACTTGATTCTCATAGTGTAGTTGTTTTCGGAGATTTCTCTTCCAAACCATCATTTCAGGGATCATGTTGGTTTTCGTTTCGAGTGTATGAATGCTCTCTCTCTATTTGCACTACTTACTCGGAAAGGCTCATGAAAGAGCAAAAGACATACCCGGTAGATTGATATGAAGTCAATGAAGTCCGAGGCCCTCTGGATGGCCATGATATGGCCTTGTTGTGGGAATCTTTTACTAATTCATCTCTATTTCAAGGATTTTTCGGCAAACTACACTTCCCATCAAATCGCCAATTTTCTCGCGTATTATATAAACGTGATATTTATAAGGGATTCTCCCTTCCAAACATGGTCCAAACCTTTCTGAATAAGCTTGGATGACTGGTTCCCCGCGAAGGCCGTTTTGCAACAGCATTCATGAATCCGCTTTGCCACTGTTCACCGCGAAAATATATGTCTAGCACTTCGGACAGATGGCAACGGAGCTTCGAAGAAGCCCCCACATGGGGGAAAACAAACGCAACACGAGTTGGGCTGGGTACGAACATTGATGGTTGAGATAGGTATTTATGTTTAAAGTTTTATATGTGAATACATATATAGATGATATAGATGTATGAAAGGAAAAGGTGATTAGTATATTATTTTTACACTTGCATACAAGTTGATGATACATTGATCAGTAATTGTATATTATACCTAGAACCCAATTGACCTCTATGTTTGAAGGTCAACCCCGCAAAACAAAGCGTTTTCAAATCAAAACAAGGGCCATTTGGGTTCCAGGTTTGTCATGCAGAACTCCATGGCGTCAGATACATTTGTGTTTCATGAGTATTGCTGCGATCGGCACACAAATTATTGCACCACGGAAAAAACCTACGACTCAAATCGCCCATAGGATCCATGTATGGTGTATTTGCCTAAATTTACCATGAAAATCAACCAAATGTAGGTAGATATACCATACATGGATGATGGGATTAATTAGTAATACTAAGAAGAGTATCAAGAAGAACACAGATTTGGCTTTGTTGATTAAAACAAACTTTCTTGGGGTATTCCTCTTCAACCTAAGCACACCAAACAGTTTTTCTTTCATCAAGAAGGTCTCTATTCAGCAAACCCTATTTCTTGCATCGCAGTGACGGTTCGTTGATTGTTTGCCAGGGGTTTTGCCCCAAGACATGCAAGCAACAACAACATTGAACATATTCCAAACAACATACCCTCTCCCTGAAACTAGCAGTTCGCCCCTGAAACTAGGCCCGGCTCGCAAACAGGAAGCCTAACATCGTCTCCCAACCACCTGTTAGGTTTGTCTTCCCGTGTACTTCCCAGGTGCATCACTTTTCTTTGTGGATTTGCAAAAGAAAGGACAATTTAAGTTGATGCATATATTTATTTATATATACTAGTACATATGTCATATTATATATGTCTTAGCAGTGACCAAAGTCCCTTGAAATTTGCTGTACATAGGGGATCATACTACTGTACTGAGTTCCACAAGGATTTTGATAAACCATGAAATTAGGATCCATGTACAGCAATCAGTGATTCCTGGTTCATGTCATGTTAGGGTTTTGTTCACGTTGCTCATATATGAAATGTTTTTGTTACTTATCAAAATACATACACCAATCATCAGATCCTGAGTGTGTGATGGAATGGCTAAGAAAAATTGAAGAACAGTTTTGTTGATGAGGTTTCAATACTGAACTTTGCTGTTTTTTGTTTCAAACATTAACTTGTTTTTCTAGGTGGTGGCAACTCAAATATTTTGTTATGTTCACCCCGAAACTTGGGGAAAATTCCCATTTTGACGAACATATTTTTTCAGATGGGTTGGTTCAACCACTAGCCAGGTTTGTATTTTTCGTTGATGTTTTTGAATGTTGGTTTATTTTGGCAATTTGTCCACCCCGGGCTCCCTTCAAAAAATCCACCTCGAGTGGCACTCTCGGGTCCCACTTTTCGAACGAAACCCTTGAGGTGTTCAACGTTGGTGTCAGATTCTAGCAGTCTTCGTCTACGTTCTTTACCTTGTCTCTTGGCCCGAGAAGAAATAAACCAAACAAAAAACACCAAGTAAACCGTGGGGGTTCAATGAACAACACTCTGGGTATAACAATTTGTTTGTGGTGAAAAATGCTGAAATATTAGACTTCTAAAAGACAAGGCCAGTTTCTTTCAGCGTCATATGTTTTTTTTTCGTTCGGGTGTTTAGCAACAGTGCCGGCAACATCCACATTGAGGTTGAATGAAATTGCTCACACAAGCCGAAGCCGGAAGAATGATTTTTCTTTTTTTGGTGCAAACACCCAAAATTGCTGGAGTTGTTTTTTTGTTGGTGGCCTTACCTTAGTTGATCCAATGTTTCACCCTCTCCTAATTAATCAAGCTGATGTTTGAAATATATTAGTATCATAAAATCACTTCGCGAAAGTTGGGAAACGGTATGTTCTTTTTTTTTCATGTTTTCTTATATTGTGGAAACATATTTACCCTTACAAATTGGACTTTCTTGGCAATTGGCAACAGGATGTTCAGGTCATCAACATGTGGCCAGACCGGAAGACTCTTGAGCCATGGGATCATTCAAATTATCCAATTGTTTCGGTCATTTTGTGAGTGAAACAAGTTGCCCTTCGCCATACAGATTGTGAAATTAATACATCTCTGAAGTTTAACATCGTTTACCTGAAAATCAGCCCCTGGAAAAGGAGATTCCTTTTGGAAACCATCATCAGGTTCCATGTTAAACTTCGAGAGTAGATGGAAATGCATCATGAGAATCCGATAAAAAAAACAACGAGGTCACGTATGTTTTCATGAAAACTCCAAGTGAATTTTCTCGAAGCATCAGCCTCACTTTGTCACTGATAAGTTCACCGGAAAACATACAATCTATTTGGGCAAATTATAACGACCTCATTCCAGGTCACCTTAAATTGTGATTTAGTAAGAAAATCTCCTGAAAAAATACCCTTATAATTCAGGTTCCAAAAATCGCCATGAAGTTGGCATGACTTGCAGACTTACAAACTTACAGTTGGCCTGGTAGGCCAGAGACCTTGGAGTTTTTTTAGTTTTTTGGAGAGGCTAACGACCCCCAGCGTTGGAAAATACGGACAAAGCAATGCTTTGGAGCAAACCCCACAAGATAGGACACATGTATCATGAAAAGAAATTGTGTGCTGTTTGAATCAAGCGGTGGTTTCTGTTGTTTTTTTGGGGGGGGTTACCCTCCCTGAAAGTAACATATAGCAACTAAAGATAGATGCATTGAACACCAGTATCCCTCAGTATCCTTTATGGGATGGCCTATTTTCAAGGGCTAGGTTAGTTTTAGGGAGTGTACTTCCTGCTGCCTCCATTGTTGGAATTGGAGGTATCGCCGCATGATGAGAGATTGTCACTGGACTGCACTAGCTTTTCTTTCCAGCTTTTTCTGATGGCTGACATCACGTGAGAATATCCACAAGGACACAACGATAGGTTTTTTTGTGTGAAGCAACGGGTAACCACCCCTTTGGAAGCTTTTGAGCTTTCAACATTGTTCACTGTTTGAACGTATCCCATTTGCTCCGTGTAATAATTTTCCTACATCTGGCCCAAAGATTCATGGTCATGTAGAAAAATTATCCATACATGGAGCCTTTGGGTATCAGAAACATTTTACCCTCCAATCGTGCTTTCAAGAGGTTTTAAGCTTTTTTTTGTGCAGGTGGGACACCACATGTGCAGAGCGTTTCTGAGAGTGTACTGATTTCTGATTTACTGTCAAATTACGTTGTTCCTACTCGAACTTAAAGCACTCAATTGTTTCACTGTCAAATAGAAGTATATGTAGTCTTCTCTATTGCTGTCCGTTTATAGAAAACTAGGTGGTGGTTGCAAACATTTTTTTCACCCCTGAGGAAGATTCCCATTTTGACGAACATATTTTTCAGATGGGTGGGCCAACCAGCAACCAGAGAAGCATCCTGTGTGTCTGCATCTTCCTGTTTGAACTGGGTGTTTCCAAAAAATTGGGGTACCCCAAAATGGATGGTGAAAATAATGGAAAACCCTCTTAAAATGGATGATTTGGGATTTTCCCCCTATTTTTGGAAACACCCAACTGCAGTTTCTTTCCGTATCTCCTGCCCTGGCCCTCAGCAGCTGAAACTCCAAGGCTGCGATTGATGTGCGGAACGCAGATGGCTTGGATCTTTAATTTTGGGTACCTTAGCCTGCCCTAAGGGATCATTGAATGGGACCCATGTGGGGGTGGATCCAAACAAATGCAAATCTAGGTGGTGGCAACTCAAATATTTATTATTTTCACCCCGAAACTTGGGGAAGATTCCCATTTTGACTAATATGTTGCAAAGGGGTTGAAACCACCAACTAGTATGGTAATTTTGGAAGATGTCCCTTTAATAGTGCCTTGTTTGGGTTGGTAATATAATGACCCCTGCGTAATGCTTGGATGATTTTCTAGCTGGTGGTTTCAAAGATGGTTTATTTTTTCACCCCTATTTGGGGAAGGTTTCCAATTTGACTAATATTTTTCAAATGGGTTGAAACCACCAACTAGAATTACCCATGTGGGGTGGATCAAACAATGCAAATAATATGCTATTTGGAAGATGTCCCTTATAGTAGTGCCTTGTTTGGGTTGGTAATATAATGACCCCTGCGTAACTTGGATGATTTTCTAGGTGGTGATTTCAAAGATGTTTTTTCGTTCACCCCTATTTGGGGAAACGATCCAATTCGTATTTTGCAGATGGGTTGGTTCAACCACCAACTATAGCGGTCTTTGTTTTGCATGATGTTTTGTTGCTTTTCAATGAACAGAAACAATCAACACATACTTTTGTTTATCGAGCTAAAAGACGTGGTGGTTTCAAATTAATTTGTGAGTGCGCGATATTCTTTTTCGGAAACAGATGATTTACACACACGTGTATGTATACATACGTACATACATACATATATGTAGATATACGTATATACATATATCATGTAGGGTTAAAGTAACCAAACTCTCATGGACCCATGGAACAACATGTCTTCATGGGGATGAATTACATGGATGTTGTATGCTAAGAAATCTTGACAAAGCAAACAGCTCAGTAGTGACCAATCCCAAACCATTTCAATATACAAGGTGGGACCCTACGATCGTTATAAGTAGGGTTATAACTCCACTTATAGGGGTTTTAATCCCAGCTACCCATTTATAAGGCTACTTATAGGGGTTTCAATTCCATTTGTAACGATCGTAGGGGGTGCACTTTGTAGCATCTGCAGGTATTGAACAGGTTTTTCGGGAGGTTCAACATTTTCACTGCTTAGCTTCCGAGATCATTCCAGACATCCCCAGGTCTCAATATTTGGAAAATTGTTCGAAATTCATGGTTCTTGAGTCAATTGCCAAGAAGTCATGCTTCATGATGGAATCATATTTCAGAGCCACCAGAACATTCCTGCTTCCGAGATCATTCCAGGTTAATAGGGCATATATGCCAAACCATTTCCTCTTGTTCATGCGTCTATTCTTCACCTAATGTATGTATATAATTCATACATGGAGCATCTGAGAACGTGAGGCTGAGATTAAATTTGGAAGGTTCTTGAAAAACACCTACGAAAGAAAAATTGCCAACAAAAAGGTGACCGCTGCGATCCACCGCTGTTATTTAAGAGGAGCTGGAAATCATCAACAGTCAAAGATCCGGAACCTTATACTTGTGTTTGTTTAAACCACCATTTGGGATTTGGGGAATATTTTTTTCTCCAACCACCTTAAGCAAATCCAAGTTATATGATAGGGAACGATAATTCAAACAAGAAACAAACACCCCCTGGAAATTTCAGCCACATTTGTTGACAAACTTGTTTGAAGTATTCCTGGAGCTTTTTGGGGGTTCTGAATGGGACAATGAGAAACTATATTTCTGGGCAAATGATTATAAAAAGACCCAAAACCGCCACCCCAAATGATACAAAATTGCAAAAATGAAGTCTCCCCATTATGACTTTCAATTTAGGTGTTCGAATGATTCAGATTTGCGCAGACTATTCCTATACTTGATACATCCCAAAAATCTATATGGACTCGCAAGCTTCGCCTTTTTTCGAAGGGGAAACTACGACTTTCCAAATTGTCAAGGTTGTATGGTCTACAGTGTCAAATTTGAGGTATCATTTGCAAAGATCTCCCTTGAAATTCACACGTGTTGATTTCGTACGATCTATTCATGTGGGTCGCCTTCTTGTTCCAAAAAAACTGTTTTTGTTCCATTTAAACCCCGGTTATTCAAAGATCCAAAAATACCTCACCCTTGTGAACCGATAGGCGGGGGGGGGGGGGCGATGCTATGTCCCCTTGTAACACCTACCCCCTTGGGCCTGTTTGTTGCTGCTAAGGCAAATCCTTGGAACTAGCAGCTTGTTAAGTTTCCTGGATGGGAAAATGCGGATTGGGGGACATGTCGTTGCAGATGTGTCCCTGGAATACACCCCAGAAATTTAACATAGCCCCTGAAAAATGATGGTTGGAAGATGAGTTTCCTTTTGGGATTGCCTACTTTTAGGGGCTATGTTAAATTTCCAGGCTATGTTAAATTTAGGGGCTATGTTAAATTTAGGGGCTATGTTTTTGGAAAGAAAGCCGCCACAGTACATGATACCTGGGAGGATGATGCAAAGGTTTTGGCGGCGTTTCATTTAGGGCCAAATTTCTACAATTTTTTTGGGGAGAGGATTTGGGGCGATGGTTCGTTTTGAATTGAATTTCATTAGTTGTATTAGTTGACTAATTTTAAGCAATCCCTCATCTTGGATTTTTTTAAGGTGGATTTTAACGGATTCGATCTCATGGTAAATCACCATGAAACCATCATTTGAGGGAGAAATATGTTTGGGACATTTGTTCCTTTTGCATCGAACAAGCAAATTCAAGTATAGAGTTTAGAGGGCAAGGATAAATTTGAGGATGTTGGGGTGTTTTTTCTTGGGGAAGGGAATTGAATGAATTTGTTGTAGGGTTGGAATGATGGAATCGGTTTTGGGATTTTGTCTTTATAAACCTTTGTTGAAGGTGGTTCATGTGTTGAAAAGCTGTCACATCACCACACGAAGCAGAGTTTTAGTTGGACAGTTCAAAAGATGTACAGCACCAGCACCGGTGTTGAAAAAAGATGGAAGGGAGAAATCCACTAATCTACATGGGGTTCATGAAATTGTTTACATCTAATTACTATGATTGTGTAAAAAGATGTGCCGTGACGGTATTTATTGTTGTTTGGCGGGAAGTTCTGGAGGATTCTCTTGTTGTGAAAAACACTCCTCCCAGGAAGGGGGCTTTAGCAGGGTATAGATGATTGAAGGCAGGTTCCCCCAAAGTTTCAGAGCAATGTTGATAACATTCCTCAAGCATTGCATTTTATTCTTAGGATTTGTTAGGTGTTGTTTTTTTAACCTTTTTTTTTATCATGGGATTCATCACCGTTTAAATCACCATTTGGGGACCGGGATTTTGTTGATCTCAAGAGGGTAAACATCTTTGGTATACCATGAATGCATTGCTTGGAGACATTCTCAAAGCCATGAAAATGTTTACCTTCGTGTTAACAGACAGGAATCATGAATTTGCTGAAAGGAATCTTCCATAAATGCAGTGACCAACAGTGACCTCATAACCATTACCCTCCTTGAAACAAACGTAGCACCTGAAAATGGATGGTTGGAAGATGACATGTCCTTTTGGGGCCCGGCCTATTTTCAGGTGCGAACTGTTAGCTTTAGGGAGTGTATTTGCGCTCTATTCATGTAGTCAATGATGTCGTGACCTGTTTTTTGTCCATTTTGGGACCTTTGGAACTGCGTTTGGGCAGTTCGTTTGCACAAAATCCCAGGTTTGGTGTGGTCGGAAATCCGGGAAACCTTGTTCGTCATGACCTTTGTCATACTCTCAGTTGGCAAAAATTGAGATCTGATGGGTTGATTTTCTCGGCGATTGAGGTGGAAGCCATTGTGACCATTGAAAGGCCCCTTTTGTTATTTGCTTTCTATATGGCACAGTCATATAATATAGGCATGATAAGAAGCCTTTATTTAAGATATTTAAGGATCCCAAGAAGCCAACCAGTAATGAAATGTCACAAGGGGTTTTGATCACTGCTCACATCAAAAATGTTAGATAACCAGAGTGGTAGATTTCAAGACATAAGTTCAGTTGGTAGAAACATAGGAGGGAACACATCTTTGGAAGTTGTTTTTTTGGCACAATTCCCACCAGGGTGTCCATGGAATTTTGAAATTAATGCGTAAGTGGGGGTCATGTCTGTCGCAGTCAGAACCAGCCATTGTTTCGTCCGGTGATAACTAGCCCAAACTATGCATCGGATCGACTGTTACAACAAAAAAACGCCACCAAACCCTAGAATGTGTAGCAAGAAAAGGAAAAAAACTACCTGATATTCTGCGAGGTTTTAGGTGGTGGTTTCAATATGTTTTATTTTAATATCTATATAGGGGAAATGATCTACAGTAGTCAGACCAACATTTTTCAAATAGCCTGTTCAAATGGGCTGAAACCACCGTTTAGTTTTGGAGGGGCCATTGGTGCTTTGTTGAGAAAGAGATAGCCTCTAGTTGCGGGTCGGTAGTCAGACGACATGAGCCTTGTATTCGGGTGAGTCAACGATGCCAAGGTGACGGTGGAACAAGAAAACTTGAAAATAAAAGTCGGTTTGTTGGTGAATCTCACCTCTAATATTCTCTAATTAACCAAAGCGTTCTCCGGAATGTTGCCAAAAAGTGGTTCTGAACCCACAAAGGTCCGTGTTTCGGACGTTGTAAAATATGATCAGATTTATCTACTTGAGTATTTGAAACACGCTAATTCAGAGTGCCTGAATTGGAAACAAGGGATGTGAAGCTTGAATTTTTTGACTAAGCACAGCATCTCCAACAAGACAGGAGCTAACCTCAGCAGTGCCAGAATAACCTTGACTAGAGGCCATCGGGATTGTAACCCATCATGGAACTCGTAAGCAACCAGTATTGGATTTGTTTTTGGTATCTCATGACCGCCAAAAACATGTTTGGTACTTTTTACACTCAAATCATGGTAGTATTTGTTTGTGTGTGTGATTTATTTACACATTTAAGTCTAGCGTGACATTTGTCTAGCAAAGCGTGTGAAGGGAGAAACAAAGCAAATCATCGTCAAATTTCATGATGTGCATGGGATCATCATCAATTTTCGTTCTTTTGGGAAGAAAGCTGTGGGGCACGTTGCTGCCATGGCTGCCGTTGACCTTGACATTGTGGTGCAGAATCGTGTGCGGAGACCGGGTGGTATATGGTTTGGTAGTTGATATGTTGGGTTTAGAATGTGATAAGAACTTGGTAAATGGTTCTAGTTTGGTTTCCCTCCCCATCCAGGATGTTTATAGTCACCACCAGGATGACATGAACCATGTTTAGGTTCAGGGATCCCAACCTAAACCTTTATGAAAGGCACTGTTACTGTGTAGGGGGTAGAGCCAAGTTATAATAAAACCTCAAAAGTATCTCACCTGGAAGTGGACCAATAACTTAATTACTGAAACCAATTTGCAACAACTTCTTGTCAAAAAACAATATACCCTCCCCAAAACTAACATAGCCTATAGCACCTAAAAATGATGGTGTCCAATAGGAATCTCCTTTTGCAGGGGGTTACTTTCAGGTGGTATGTTAGTTTCAGGGAGTGTACAAAGTATTGCGATCTGGGCTTTTTTTTTGCAGATGTCAATCAAGGCATTTTGCTCCTTCAAGGATTTTCGTCAAGGCATAGACACAGAATGGTAGGTTCAAAAAGCAGGGGCGCCAAATTGTAAGCCAATACTCCAAGGATCATGAAATTACCCCGCATTAGGAGGATCAAACAAGTTGGCAAAATGTTTGGATTGATTATATCATATATATTGCATTGTTTGAGCCCTGCACTTACTTGGAACAGTCCCATCTGATGTTTTGTGTATCCTACCTGTATGGTCATACAAACCTTTCAACTTAAGCTCGGTAAATCATGAATAGTCACCCATCAAATTCAATGCCATTTTATTGAGTGGAAGCCAACAAGTTTGTCCATGAATTTATGACCATTTCTTCCCTACTGTTTTATTTATTGTTGTTTTTTTCTGTGAGTTTCATTTGTTGAGTTGACCATGTTGTTTCATATTGTTTCACATATGTGTAATCAAATAGCTCGGTGATGACATTTGGAAGGCACAAGTTACTGGGGAGTCCCCATGGAGGTTATGTTGTTCACCAGCTTCCCTCCCCCCCTTGCGCAACTAACTAGTTTACACATGAAGGGATTGTGTAAAGTGGCACCCCAGAAGTCAGAAGCCTTTCAAATTTCCTGGGGGAATGGTGAATTTTTGCTTAGAACACCTACTGAATGTTAGGAGTACATGACTTTTGGAGTTTGATTTTTGAAATGCCACAACTATAGTGTCATACACAAACTCACTCAGTTGATCATTTTTTTCAAAAGATACAATAAGTTTTATGTGGTTCAATTTTTTCAGAGTTTTCATGTAGAACCTACCAGCAGTTTACCTTTCGTTTTGGTCGAAGTGTTGAATTTGTAACAGCGCACCCCAAAGACTCGACGGCCTCGGCCTCGGGAAGGCCATGCAAGAGTTGAGCAAGCTTAAGAAATGGCAGAGTGTATTGCAACTTTTGTATCTTGGACGGCTTGATTTTGTGTTTCCAAAAAAAAACAAGGCAAAAATAGGTGGCTACACCAAGATATCCTGGTTCGCCAAATGTAAAGAAATTGAGACAAAATTGAGATGAAACATGTTGGGTCGACTGTTGGTATGTGTTGCGTTTCATTTTGTTGATGTTTTTGCGATGTTCTTGGGTATGAGTACAGAGGGTGTTGACTTTATGACGTGATAATTAAGTTTCAGAACCTTTATTCATTTTCAGAAATTCCCAACCAACATAGGTGAACATATTGTAAAAACCTTCCAGTCAAAGATTCTGGGATTTGCAATTTCATCGATGCTAAAGCAGAGGACACAGAACATAAGAAGTAGCAGTAGTCGTATTCGTATCCATGCAATTCCCGCACTGGGGTGCACAAAATTCCATGAATCTTCACAAACAATGAGATCTATGATTTTTGGTAGAGTAAAAACGACCCCCTAAGCAAATGGTGACTAGCAAGGGCATAAAACGACCAAAACGACCAGTATGTCAGTATGTCACCTGGTGAATCACTATTATCATCTTCATTTTTGCTCAGTCTTTATCTCAGTATAAGAAATCCGCAGTCAAATGCTGCAGGTATCGAGGTCATGTATTGACCTCATAGATGTGGCCCAGGAAAACTAGCGTAGGTAGGTAGATACATGTGGAGATTCCGTGGAGCATTTAGGGACTGTTGATGGTTCAGAAATCCGGCAAACTCACCACTTGAGGTTGGTAGGTCATCCGAATATTTACAGGGAATTTTACATTCCGGGTGGTTAGCCGGATTTCTTCCATCAACAGTATGGGTAGATTATTTTGTCCTTCCTGACTCTTGCTGTTATACCGAGAGCCACAGGTACGCATCCAAGACGCTGGGTAGCATTCGACTGGATATGACGGGTTATGTTCAAATGGATCAATGAAGAAAAAATATGGTTGTTTTAGGCTATATAGGGAGTTATACTACCCAGTTATAAAGCCATTATAAGGATCCCTATAAACCAACCAGGATTCAATGGAAAGTAAGATGTGTGGACTGTAACACAGGGAGTGGTCGCAGGATTTTGAGCACAGAAAGGAGTTTTCTTTAATCAAGGATGATATTTTGTCCAACAACAGTTCCAACAGTACGATACTATATAGGCAATGCTACCCTTGATGGAAGAAATCTTGCACCACGGAAAGTATGTTGATGAAATTATAAAAGCCTCTATCTTAACGTGGTGAACGCCGGATTTCTGAACATCTAAATACTAAGGTGGATAGGATATGATAGGACGACCATGATTTGAGAACCACAATTCTTGACCCATCGTGATTGTCAAAATTCCAGTTGTTGATGCTCTAAGTCACTATAACAGCGGTCAACGACGCAATATGTAGATGTCAAAACTATATGTGATACACATATCTAGGTGGTGGTTTCAAATTCAATTGATTTCAGTCCTTTTTTGGGGAATATGACCGGGTTGACCAATATATTTTCTTTTTTTCATTTTTCCAAGTGGGTTGAAACCACAAACTAGCATACAAATATGCCCACTAGGATTCCTATCAACAGGGATAATCTGTGTCCCTGTATTTCACATCTCACGGCAGATTTGCCTTCAAAAACCACCTCTGATTCTGTGAACCAACCAGGCTTTCATGGAACGGGATGCACATTTGCCTGTCATGGCGCCATGAAACATGTGCTTGAAGATGGATGTTCTTCATGAGTTTGATGCATATTGGAGGAATCAAACAATACAAATTCAAATGTATGGCAATTGTTTGAATGATTTGACCTTATTTGCTGACAATAATGTTTGGGTTGCTAGTATGATGACGCCTGTAAGATGTTTTTTTCTTTGGGGGGGTGATCTTTTTTTGGTGAAGGTTTGAGGCGGAGCAACATCCCTTCCAAAGTTTAGTGTTATTACTTGTCTCGCCGATTTTGCTCTCTGAAAATCTTGATCTGTTCCAAAAGGAAAGGAAATTTACCCTCCCTGAAACTAACATAGCCCCTGAAAATTGATGTTTGGAAGATGTATTTCCTATTGGAAATGCCTATTTTCAGGGGCTATGTTAGTTTCAGGGAGTGTAGTCTTCCAAAACAACAATTTTTCAAGAGTAAAAGCCTCAGGGGTGGGTGTTTGTACTGTATTGAGGGTAGAATCATAGGAATTATAGTTTGCTTCCTATCAAGGTTACCTGTCAGGAAACAAGGATTTGAATGTCGGCCTTACTTAAGGAAGTAGCTGGGGGTCAATGATGACTTATTCGATCCTAAAACTTTATATTCAGCAAAAACTATAAACCTCAAGCTTTTACTGAAGCCTCCTTTGATTATGTAAGTCAACGCCTGCAACTTGAGATATCGTTTTACCCGCAGATGAGGCCAAGTTTACTGTTGATGATTTATCACGAACTATTCCCATAGCTTGGGGTGATTGGTTGCATTACTGGGTTCAAACTTAAGCTAGACTCCAGACCTTTAGACTATTGAAGGTGACTCCTTGACCCCCTTGATAGTGATTTTTTGTTGCATACCTTGATCCTTTTTGATGCCTAAAACGTTTCAGCCAAGGGAACACAGTTTGCAACCGACAGTGGTGACCTACGTCATTGCCATTGGAGCCTGTTTCTCGTTGCGCAGATAGAGCTGGATGAAAGATAATGAAAGCGTGTGGGGCTTGATATGCTAAGAGCAAAATAAACGTATACCCTCGCAGCAAACTAGCATTTCCCCTGAAAAATGATGGTTGGAAGATGAAATTCCCTTTTCAAATGGTCCCTTTTCATAGGACATGTTAGTTTTCAGGGGTGTACATGAACGTGTATCCTCATCATCATATTTGCATGATCGGTTGAAATCACTTCTGACTTGTTTTTTTGTGTGTTGGGTGGTATCTTGGAAAGTTTAGTACTTTCGCTCGTACGAAATTTTGAAATTTCTGGATCTTTTGGGACCATGATACCCTCCAGTACCTTCCAAGACAACTTTTAACTCACTGAAAACACCTCCCAGAGATAGTGAATAGAAATGGAATTTGAATCCATATTTTTAGTTTTGGTGAATGATCATTTTGCTCAGTATTTCCCACTAATTAAAAGGAATCCATATAGTCAACAGTTAGGGATTATCCCACTTACGTTCCCCAAGTATAGCTTGGTGAATTATCAAATTTACTTAACACCTGCTAGTTGCCTGGTGCCCTTTTCTGCTTAAAAAATGCACCTCAGAAGATAAAGATGGAACCTGAGAATGCACCCCTGGAAGAGGAAAATCATTTGAACACAACCATCATTTTCAGGGTCTATGTTAATCTTCGTGGGTGTACCATGTTTTGCCTCTCAGGTTATGCATGGCAATTGGCCTTAGCAGTTTTGGAAGAATTCCAGCGGTCGATGTGTCTCAGTCCGAAACAGTGCTGGGTGTAACTTCCACCTTCGCATTAAAGAATCAAGCCCAAGTTTGACGGAAAAATGAACTGATAATTTAAGATAGGAATCAACCTGAATAGAAACAAAAATGGTTGTTTGAAGATAGGGAGTTATACAAATTCCAAAATTTAAATTATTCTTTCGGGAGTATGATTCATCGATTCATCGCCTCTCCCCTGGAAAAAACAGATACCTCCCTACACTACCCCCCCAAAAAAAAAAGTGAGACAAAAAAAAGAAACAGTGACATGTATCATTTACACCCCCGAAAACTAACATGACAATGGAAAAAACAACCATGAATGAAGATGTATCTCCTATCAAGAATGGTGATTTCCCATTGCCCATGTTAATTTTCAGGGGAGTATGGGAAAATTAGCGCCTACCACGGCCACCCCTCCTCTCTCTGAAAAGCTTTCAGCTTCCTATTCCCATATGTCTGGAATAATTATCCTCCCTGAAACTTACGGCAAAAGCACCTGAAAATAGGCTGGGCCCCAAAAGGAAAGTAGTATTTCAACCATCAATTTTCAGGGAATATGTTAATTTTAGAGAGGTTACCTACATTTGCCATAAATTTGATCTTATTCATGTAGGCAAATATTCCAGTCCCACGAATCATCTGTTTTTTTTCAGGGTTGTTCTTAGTTACAGGTAGGTCGTTGAAATCCAACTATAAGGATTATAACCTGGCCAACACTGGGGTGAATTGTGCAAGCAGATCAGAGTGGTAGTCAAAATGCAATATCTTTTTGCTCTCCGAAGACGGCATGTTCGATTTGGTCCCCTTTAGCATCAATTTCCCAAACATATCTGTTTGAAATGAACATGAAACATCTAGAAAACATTCCAACGTTTTGGGGATAAAGAGGTCACGGCTTGAATCACCTGGTAGGTGGTGGTTTTTCAATTTGTTTGTTTATTTTCAACCCGATCCCTGGGGAGATGATGAAATTTGACGAGCCTACTTTTCAATTGGGTTGAAACCAGCTACTAGTACGTAGAGAAATCACCCTTCAAAAACAATTCGGAATAAAAGAAACAACTACTGCACTAGAGTGTCCATGCAAGTTAGTGCCTAGTTAGTAAGTTGGTTTATAACCTATTTACGGGACCTATATATAACCTACATGATATAAAGGGGTTACAATCCATTTACTAAGTACCACGGACATCCCAGTAAGTTGAAACCATCATTTGTTGTTCATCCTTTCAGCTTGGAAGGGCCCTCAAAATATAAGAAGGTCAAGAGATACTGTTGATGATTCAGAAATCCTGCGTTCACCAGTTGAGCTTGGTAGTTTATCCATGTTTATCCCATTATTTATGTTTTGGGTATTCTATATACATCCTTTCGTTGGTGAACGCCGGATGTCTTCCAAACATCCACAGTGGTATCCTTCGAAGTCATTTGAGGCTTCAACATCACGTGAATGTGTACAATGCAGCCATCACGAGCTGCGACAAAGGTCCGTTGTTTATGTGTTGATGGGTTCCTTAAGGGGCCACTCTACCTGGGTTGGTACCGTAGTACAACTGGGGGTCAATAGTAGGGTTATTTGGGGGTGATATACTAGCGGGAAACCCCGATAGACAAGGATGACGCCTTGGGTATAGAAGAAATTCACCTTTGGACTTTTGGAATGCTAAAATCCCAAGGAAAAGTCTCCGGTTTCATACGAAATCTCTCGTGGAGATGCACCATGTTTTGGGGGGAATTGAATTTCAACCCGGGAGTGCAGTCTGTCGTTTTGGGATATTATGTGAACATGAAAGATGTATTTTGTCAGACATGTTGTGTATATGTATACTATAGTTCTTTAGATTGTCCCCCCGACTATCTCAATTAACAAGTGTCATGTCGTTTCCGTCAAACATCATCAACATCAAAATCAAATTGCAAAAACTAGACATGTATGTCACAAGAGTCACAAGAGCATCAACATTAAAAAAAGACACGCACAAACATTTACGTTGGACGTTGGTTCTGTTTCCAACACACCAGGTGGCGCATGGCAAATGGCCTTGCAATTGTTACTGCAACTGCCGGAGGTACAACTGAGAAAAGGAGGGAGATCCTTAGGGAAGCATCAATTGACAGTGAATGACCACGCACGTTTTTTTCCGTTTTTGTTGCTTTGTTTGTGGTTCTTTCGTTATATTATCCAGGTGGTGGTTTTAAATATTTTTTATTTTCACCCCTACCTGGGGAAATGATCCAATGTGACGGATAACTAATATTTTTCAGATGGGTTGAAACCACCAACTCGTCCGGCTGTAGATGTTGGGATCACAGGATTGACCTTAAGACCTTCGGCAAGCACGATGAATGTGGCGCTTTCCCGTTGCTTAGTGGAGGGGGTTTAGACGGTAGAAATCAGTGATCTTAAATGTTACCCCAGATACTCAATGTATAGTCAATTTACCTACATTTGGCTAGTTTAGGGGGTTAATAAATATACCATACACTGAGCATTTGGGTACCATACATTGAGCATTTGGGTATTACAATCGTAAATTTGGACCTCCACCATGTAGATGATTGCCATTTCCATTTGCCTCTAATGATTTTGGTTTGGGGTTGTCCCTCTAGTACCACAACCTTTCGAAGATGGGCTGCCTCGCCAAGAGTCTTATTCTGCCGTTCCTACCGGCAAACCCTGCGTGTAACTGATCGTCCAAGTGGCACCAAAAAAGTTCCCAAGTATTCAAAATGTGTTCCGGAAAAAGTGGAGGGGGTTAATACATGTTGGATCTACCCCCCATCCAGTATATAACAGTGGCAAATAGAGGTTAAAATCAGGATTCCTTAGTAAAAACGTTTCATGTCATCCTGGTCTTGGTGAGTGCATCCTGGGTCCCGAGGCTACTTGGAGGATCATCCCACTTAGTAAGTATATTCAGTAACTTCCATTTATAAGCCATGAATGGCCTTTTCTAAGGGGTCCCACAACCCCATCCTTTCAAGACTTATTAAATAACCATCCCTTGGAAACCAACAACCCATGCAAATTGAAGGTTTAAATCTTTAGAAACATGGGTTATAAATGTTATAACCTCTGAACATGAGGGAATAAAACGTGGGTTCCCATGGATTGGTTATTAAAACCCACGGTATCCGTCCGTCCCCATCATGGGTCCCATGATCCTCTGAGGATCCGCCCGATCCAAGTTACCAAGAAAGCCAGGTGAAGATCTCTCCTGATGTGATCACATATAACTCAACTTCATCTGCATGTGGGAAAGCCTCCCAGTGGCAGAGGAACGAACCCCATGGGACGTGCAAACTCCAGTCTGGGATGTGAGGTGGGGACCCTGTGAAAACAGCTAAGTATTAACTGTCGTATTGGAAAAAATGTGAGAATCAGGGTATAATAGAAAAACACATCAGAACAATAGTCTCCGATTAAAGGTTACACTTGACAAATAGGACATGATCAATCCTGATGTTGCTTGTGGTTGGTTTGTTGTCTCTCTTTTGTTTGTAGTGTTTATACACGTATCCAGGTGTTTTATTTGTCTAACCTATCTAGTCTATTCAATCGATCCAATCTATCTAATCTATCTAACAAGCCGAATCTATTGGATCGATCTGAACGATTGATCTAGTCAAATCAAAAAAAGTACTTGTCTAATATTATGAGTTTATTCAGTTAATCTAATCGATGTAAGCTATAGTTTTTTGATACATTGTCATATATCAATTCTATCTGGTTAACGTGAATATAAATTCCTCTATATATCTCACCATCAATCTATCTACCTATGTATCTATTCCTCTATTTACTTGTTGAATCTTTTTTGTCTTCTTTAGTTTTCTATCTATCGATCTATCTATACTATAGTTACAAGCCTACCAACCCACATGGATTGTGGATCCGTTTGTCTTTATTTGTTGGTTTTATCTTTATCCCTTTTTTTTTACATTTGAAGACTATTTGTTAGAAACTTTAAGTAGCTACCAGCTTTTTTGCTGGTGTTCCCAACCAAATCCTGGTTCTGGTTTCATAGGTCATAGATGTGCTATTCATCCGCGGGTCAGATGACTACTTCGACTCATACAGTTTTTTCAAGCAACATACCAGGCCTACACTTTCAGTTTTTGCTTAGAACCAGCATAAACTCATTGATTCGTTGTTTTCATGCATTAAGTACATATATCATATGCAACAAAACTAGTCTGGTACAACTGAACTTTGCACTTGAAGTGAGTAGTGGCATTGTTTTGTTTCAGCAAGCTGCAATTGATGGCTAGGAGTTTGCATTTACTGCAAGACATGCAGGAGCAACTCCAGGGAGGGGGAGAACGAGAGTTCTCACAGGTGGGGTGTTCAACACGAGGAAGATGAGACACTGAATATATACCATAGGTCCTGAAAAATTACCATCCCAAAGGGGAAAGGTTTGTCTTCCAAACATCATTTTTAAGGGGCTATGTTAGACTTCGGAGGTGTAACAACTTTGAACTCTTTTGTTTTTAGTGGTGAAGTCAGCATGTGACTAGGTGGTGGTTTCAAAGATGTTTTATTTTCACCCCGATCCCTGGGAAGATGATCCAATTTGACTTTTGCACAAGTTTCAGATGGATTGGTTCAACCATCAAGTAGTAAACATTCCATGTGAAAAGGACTCCGCTTTCGATATGATCTTTGGAGATTGTATTGGTTCAACTCAACTTCAATGAGTATATTTTATTGTTCTCTAGCTGGTGGCCTATTCTTTTCCCAATTCTATCCAAATTATGTTTTTCTACTTGAGGAAACTGTCAAATTTGACTGATTGATTCACATATCTCAGATGAGTTGCAACCACGACCTAGTTGACGAAGCTGCCTTCTTCCCTCCTGGGTATTTTTGTCCAAAAGGGACTTTCAAATCTCACCCCAAAAAAGGACGTCACCTCATTTTAGTAGAAGATGTTTTCCGTGCGAGGCGATGAAAAAGCCGTTGACCTTTTGATCCCCAATCGTTGAAGGTCACCAGCAACCTTTAGTAAGTGACCCACAAAAAGGTCACAAAGAATTGCCTGGTGGATATAATTAGGGACTCTAATTTGAAGACATATACCCATATTTTATGATCACTTGCGTTTACCTTCAAGGTTAGTGGCCAAAACAACACCACGTATGGTTGTGTGATGGACCCTTTAGAGGTTGACGGTTAGCTGTGCAAAGGTGGGACCAAGTGGATCACGTGTCCTCTTTGATAAAACCGGAAAGACACGAAAAAAAGAAGGATTCAACAAAAACAAGGACAAGAAGCATCCTATATGAACATTGTATCCCAAACTCATGATTTTTTTTGGTTTTGTTCTTCTTTACATGACATGGTATTCCCCCTCGTTCTCTCCACGTGTAGACGAGGAATTAGAAGTGGAACGCAGTGTTGTCAGCTACGGTGCAGCTTTATCGGCTGCTGAGAAGGTAGCATCCATTGGGCCAGTGACATGTTTCAGGAGGATCATCCCAGTTGTAGGGTGTTCCCAGGAAACCCTAAGGATTCTGATTTGGGAAGATTGGGGAACCTTAGGGAAGATTTGGGGAATCACCACCCCCACAGGTCTGCTTGGAGGATCATCCCAGTTAGTATATATATATATATATAAGTAGTTAGTAACCCCCAATTTTTAGCCATGAAGTTCGGCCATTTGGATCGGGAACAACCCGATCCTTAGGGGATTTATGATCTGATTTATATATTGTTAAACGTAGGTGAAAGTTTTATTTCATGGAGCATTTGGGTATATAGTTTTTTTTACATACTAATAGTGATGTAAGTAGATTTATATACATAATTATATATGTACATGTATGAATATATTATGCCGTGATATGCACTCAATCATTCAATATCGTTTTTGGTTCATTGTGGTCAATAGATTCAGATATACCTTGGTAACAAATCTCCGACTGTGCAGGATTTTGAACCTTCACTTGGTTCCAGAACGGGAAATTCCTACTAAGATTGAACAGACTACCCTCCTGGAAGTTTAACATAGGCCCTGAACAATTACCATCCCAAGAGGAAAGGATCACATTTTTAAGGGACCATGTTAAATTTCGGGGGTAGAACAACTTGGAACTTTTTTGTTTGCAAAGGTGAAGTCAGCGTGTGACTAGGTGGTGGTTTCAAATATTTGTGTTCACCCCTACTTGGGGAAGATTCCCATTTTGACGAATATTTTTCAAGGGGGTTGCAACCACCAACTAGGTGATATTTCATATGTTTTTTGTTGGTCCTTTTTTCAAACTGTTGAATATTGGTACCAATATGTTGGCAACAAATCCAGCAGTGGTGACCAAACATATCAGCACATATCATGACCCAGGCTCTCCCCCTCATACATATATTTATATACACACGATTCATACACATAAGATATGTATAAACGTGCACAATATACATATAAAATCAATGTATATATTTTTTGATTTAGATATACATGAACCCTGCCATCAATATACACCCCACTCTACGCCACAACTGTGTTCTCCGGAAGAATCCCTGTGGCTTTGTCAGGGACATCAATGGATGATTGCATTGCAATTGCTGGGATCGATGAAAGATGACCAATTGCCTGGTAATGCTTCTCATCACAAAGCAAAAGCAAACTTGGACACCGGATTATGATACTTTAACTTTTTAAAAAAATCTATTTATACAATATGTTCTTAAATTGTTAGGCCTTAAAGAAGAAAATTCTACACCCCGGAAGATTAACATGGAACCTGAGATGATGGTTTGGAAGATTATGTTGCTTTTCCTGGGATGCATTCTCAGGTTCTGTGTTAATCTTCCGGGGTGTACATGTTAGATTGGGAGTTCACAAGTTGTGGATACTGTTATTGGACAAAATCCTGCACCACCAAGGATGATGATTATCCCATTATTTAATAAGGTTTTAACCATCCCAGGTAGTGCAGGATTTTGTCCATCAACAGTATGTTGAAATGCATGGGGACTCTTTATCTTGGAAGCAGAGGTGTCAGGTTGGATGGAGCTTTGTTGGACACAAACCACCAACGTGGTTTACTCTAACCGAATGTCCATTGTGTAGCGAAAAGATTGGATATTAGCTACCTGTGTCTGGACATGATTTAGGATCGAGGGGACAGATTTCAACATGTTAGGTTAAACATTGATTTAAATATGTGACTATAATCGTTACTATAATCATATGATTATCCTCCCTAAAGCTAACAACAAAAGCCCCGGGGGCCGGCTCCCAGAACGAAAGTCTTTCAACAAACATGACTTTCAGGAGCAACACACCTTTGGAACACACCCCAAGCAACCTTTACCAACAGGCTATTTGAAGGGATTCCTTTCATGGTTGGGAAACAAGGGTTTGTAGGGATGTGCCGAAGGGGTGTGCGATATCGGGCTGTGGCACGAAACTTTCTTGGAATATTACAACCCTGAAAACTAACATGACAACAGAAAAACGAAGATGCATCTCCTGCTAAACAAAAAATGTGGTTTTCCATTGCCAAACAACCATGAACGAAGATGGGCCTGTTAAAAGTTAGGTGATTTTCCATCCTGCCATGTGGTTAGTTTTGAGCACGGGGTGTAAAGGATCGCAAGGTGGTTTCAGCTTCATTGGGTCATAGACCTTTTTGGGGAGCAACCCTCCCCCTGGCAGCCGTTGAAATTTAGGTCCTCAAAACGATGGGAATCTCTCACGACTGAAAAAAAAAAGATTTCTTCAGGGGAAAACCCTTCATCCCAAGGGTTTTTTTCCACCATTTTCCCTCATGAACAAGGTTGGTCCCTTCAAGTAAAGCGAATATCTAGGCAATGTATAGCGAGCTCACACAAGGTCACGAAAAAAAGGTAGTGAATTTAGTAAGGGACCCAAAATGGCCAAAAATATCCGGGTAAGGATGTATATACATATCTATATAGGTGAGCATGAAAAAATACCTGGTTAAATTTAGGGTATATAAAGGGCAACTACCTATAGTTATAAACAATTTTTTCAGGATCCC
The DNA here is from genome assembly GCA_000507305.1 of Breviolum minutum Mf 1.05b.01. Taxonomy (NCBI): domain Eukaryota; class Dinophyceae; order Suessiales; family Symbiodiniaceae; genus Breviolum; species Breviolum minutum. The sequence goes on from DF239043.1 coordinate 93,254, forward strand.
TGTTAAACTACCAGGATTTCATGAAAACTATTTGAGTCCTTCTTTCTGATCTTCATCCCCCAAAAAAGGTGGGGAACGATGAAGCCACTCATGTGAGCAAAAACAATAGTTTTTTGTTGAATGGATTGATTAATGCGGGGGTAAGATTCAACTGGGAAATAACACAAACTCTCTTTCAATGGATCATGGGCTGGGTTCAATTACCAACTACTTTGCCCCCACTTAGGATACGTGCTTAGTCATCAAGGGGGAAAGTTACAAGCCATTCATAACTAGACGAATCCAACTTAGGGGACGAAAACTGACCATAGTTATTAGCCACTTGCGTCCGTCATGGGATGATCCTCCAAGTAGAGTTGGCATGAAAGAAGTGTCAGCGTTTTTTGATGATTTTTGGGGTGTTTACAGCACACTTGGAGGTTCATCCCAGTTAGTAAGTGGTTAGGATCACCAGTATTTTCAGCCATGGAATGAAAGGCCATTTGGAAAGGAAACAACCCGATGCTTAGGGGACGAAAACTAACCATGCGGTTATTAACAAAAAATCTAACAGAAAAAACATCGAAACCTTTAAAGAGTTAAGAGTTGAACACCTTAGTGGTTGATTGTCATGGAAAATGGAAATCTTACGGTTGCCAACCACCCGCAACAATGCCAACCACCCCCAAAGAAATAAGGCCATATCAATTGGTAATAACCACCATTAAGGCCTTTATAAGAACACCTTATTTCTTTTGGGGGGGTTGCATTTGGGAGCGGGTGTTACCCTTATATTCCCATGATGCAGTTTCTGTTCACTGAAGTATCTTCTGGGCGGGTGACTCCGAAACAGTTGGATGGAGGCAGGTTTTGAATACCAAGCACAAGATCACCAACTGGCAAATTTTCGAAAGCAAACTCACTATCTGATCCTTAGAAGGGAGCAAAGGAGCAAAATTGGTATCCAAAATGACCTCGTAATAAGGAGCGAGCTAAGGAGCTACCCCCCAGGTTTCGATCAGCACAGTCTTAGGAACTCAAAGTCAGATATTTGTGTGGGATCTGAGGTCATTGTCTATAGTGCTGCTATCAGCGCTTGTGAGAAAGGTCCCAAGCCCAGGGAGTGCAGTTGTCGCAGTTCAACCTTACCAACCCTTGACAGGGTAGAAGATCCACCAGCCGATCCCCTGACTTGTCTTCGTCTAAGAATCTCAGCCAGCCGCAGGCTGAGCTAACAAAACTTTTTGGGGGGATTTACCCGTCCACTATTTGGATCTTTTCCACTGAGGATTTTATTTGTTTATTGGGATATATTGGGATTTAAAGCTTTGGGACATATTTATTGGGATTTTTTTCCTCCCATAATCATGGTTCAGTGGAAAACGGGTGGCTCCAATATGAGTTGCCTTTCATTTGGGGCAAAATTTTCCACTTCCATGATTATCGGAGAAAGGGTACAACCCGGAACACGGCCAACATGGCGATTGCTGGAAAATCGCCAGGCTTCAATAAGAGACACATCGACTCATTCATGCTTGTTTTGTGTTACATTGTCATGCTAGTTTTCGGGAGTGTACTAAGAAAACGATTAGGTTCATCCATGTTTGAGTATATCGCCCCAAATGGTTGAGTGTTTCACCTCAACTCATGGCTAGTCAACCTACCCCCACCCTGACGTACCCTCCCCTAGAAATAGGGTTTAACGAGAACGAATCATTAGTAAGCCCTACTTTGTAAGGCCTTATTTCCGGGAGGGTGGGGCAAACGTTAGGGCGGGCGTAGGTTGACTAGCCATAATCAACTTTATTTTCCATTGAACCATGATGGGAGCCAGGTACGCCACGGGGACATGAATGAACAGCTGGGCCTTTGTGTAATGCTGAATGACTTGAAACCTAACATTGATACTACTAAGAACAATAAAATCCAAATGAGTCTACAATGTGTTCGTTTAGCATGTGTTGTATTATTGTACTAGCTGTATTTATGTATGTTGTTTCATTTTGTGATGCATTCGTTAGATGGGTTCTGTTTTTTTCGTTTTATTAACACTTTTCCCATTTCCGTAACCCATCCAAAATCCTCCAGTCCTTCCTGGTCAGGAGGTGTGAGTTTGGAACCCCCTAAAAAGTCTTCTCATGTGATTTTTCTGGGTTCAAAAACGTACTCACCAGGTGGTTGGATGCCTATAGGGCTTGTAGGTAAAATGTAGGTAAATATATACCACCTTGCATGGATGCGGATAGGGTAATACCATGGTCCCAATTCTTTTTGTCATGTTTTGTTTTGGTCCTTTGTCGTCATTTCGCAATTTTCTCCTTTTCCCAGTCATTGAAGGGTAGGGCCTTTTTGGCATTTGTCTCGGCAAGGCAGTCAATGGCTTCAAGCAATGCAAGTCTTGGAAGATTTGAACAAGGCAACGGTCACCAATGGATCTGTTTGACGGGGGGGCAAGATTACTTCCTGGAAGTTTAACATAGACCCTGAAAATTGATATGGGTGTTTCCGAAAATAGTGGTACCCCCAAATCATCCATTTTAATAGGGTTTTCCATTATAAACCATCCATTTTGGGGTACCCCTATTTTTGGAAACACCCATATACCTTCCCAAAAGAAAGTAGTGTTCCAACTTCCAACCATCATTTTTCAGGGGTTATGTTAAACTTCAGGATTGTAAAGCACATCCTGATATCAATGACTGTACAAGAATTTCGATCACCACAGTCATACGAGCAGTGATCAAAATCCTGCTTTGTTGTTTTACATTGGGTAATATAAAACCCTGCCATTATATAGAGATTAGAAGAAGCCATGAAGCAAGGATCCCGTCGTGAACCAATCCCCATTGGCCACAGATTCTGTCCAGGGATTTGCCCACCTATATACTTGCTGTTTGGTTGAGCAAAATCATTGATGTGGCCCACACATCAAGATTTAGTCTGGTCAAATTATGCCTGGGCCCCTAAAAGGTAGCTTTTTGTTGAAGGGAAATCACCTATTTTCAGGGAAACCTCGGTTGGTGAGATATTCTAATTTGCCCAGATCTAGTGTTAAGATTTCCAAGCCGCCTTCAAAGTATAGTGGAATGACATATCCGCGTATCTGTTTTGGAACATGTAGTTCCTGTGGTCGAAAAATCTTTGCAGCCATGAGACCTGTCTTGCAGCATCAGGTTCGAGTGGAGTTGGATGTGGTCCTAGTGAGACTTGTCTCAAGAAAGATTTGTTGGCAAGAGATGTGGACCTTTTGGTCTTTTTTCCAAATCTTGATGCACCCCCAAAAACTAACATGGAACCGGAGAAATGATAGTCTCCAACAGGAATCTTCCTTTCCAGGGGCGCATTTTTAGGTTCCACGTTGATTTTTTTGGGGGTGTGCTCTTCAAATCCACTGGAAAGATGCGTTTTGTGGAAGCAAGCTATGGAGTCTTGGGGGCGTAAAATTCTGAGAGTGACATAATAATCATGACATCCCCCACGTGTTTTGGGTACTGTAAGAGAGAGCAAATGTTCATCATTCTATTACCCTATGGTAAACTAACATAGCCATGGAAAACACATTTTTTTCCTGACACATACCATCAACATGGTTGTAGGTGTACAGTAGCAGTTCGACTATAGTCATTATTGGTAGGCTGGCCCTGGTCCCTCAATTTTCTTTATTGGCTGTCGGAGGCTCACGGGTCACATAGAATCACACACTCGCCGCCAAAAAGACCCTTCACTTAGATTAAGAAATGTTTACCTTGGATTTGTTCGCCCGAACAAATGCAAAAAACACCGACATGTATTGTTTTTTTTGAAGAAACACGCTAGTTTTTTTTCGAGATACAACTTCATTTCTGATTCCTGTCGAGAAAACATAGTTCGTATTAGTGATGCTGAGATGAAGTCCCCTTTTTTCAAGGCAACAAAGCAAAGTATTATTCATATATCCGACATGTTAGACATTGTTCAAAGCACCACCCAAGACTAGATGGATTTGGGTGGATGTGGTGTTTTTTTTGTGGGTCTCAGGTTGAATTTTTAACCAAGAACAAAGCCCAAACCGCCAAATTCGTTGATTTCTTGGTGTTTTTGTTGTTGTTCCAACTAGGGGTGCCGTGGTCAGTGCATGTGGCAGCAGTGGGCAGTGGCAACAGGCTCTTGCTTTGCTATATCAGATGGAATTTCACAGAATTCAAGGTGGGGACGGATTTTGGGATGCTACCATCTGTGGTACAATCACCATGGTTAGTCTTCGTCCCCAATTCCTGGGGTTATGGGACCCCATTTTCTGAAATTAATGGGTGTGTGATCCTAACCACTTCTTAAAATGAGATGATCTTCCAAGTAATGTTCCACAATTTGGGGAGAGGAAAAAGATTCAACATGTGAAAGCACCAGCGATAAAACACCGTGTGAAAGGGAAGTTCTTAGTGGAAATGACTGATGCCAAGATGTCCGATGACCCACCAAAATTGGCGAATCATTAGGGAAGGTATTGAAATCCAACAAATTTTATCACTACCTGGGAGATGATCCAATTGGACGATGGCTCGAGCTAGTCATGTACTAAGCGTATGAACAAACTAAAGGGAAGACGTAGGTGCCAGGCAGAGTAGCCTAGCAGTTGTTTCCAAAATATTCCACGCATATTGCCCTATATAAGCCTTATAGTAAGGTTCTCTCCCAACATGACCTACGTTTTTCCTTTGAAAAACCAAACACAACCATTGATCATAAGTTCCACCCCGAACATCCTAAGATACGACCATCGCAGGGAAACGTGATAAAAACAAGGCGATCCCCATAGTTACAAACCCATTGGATATATGGGACTGGCCGAGTTCCAAAAGTGACCCACATATAAAATTGACCATCAAAGATTCAACCATTCATGTATTACCCAAATGCTCCATGTATGGATTATTTACATACATTTGGTAAAATATGGCCACATTCAAGGGGAAAAGGCGAACGGTCGGGGGGGGATCCCATGGATCCTAGGAGTTATACGGTATAACTTATAACGGTATATACAAGTAGTATGGAATCCTATGAACTTTTTTTTTCACTGCAATGCACTGTACTGATAAATCTTTTTCTCAACCCAAGTTTGGAGTGAATCAAGGTGGAGGCCAGGTAGTGATTTGAAAAAATGTTTTTCTCAAGCAAATTTGGGGAAATGATCCAAATTTGACTCATGTTGTCTCAATGGGTTCAAATGAACACTGTAACAGCTCGGTTGTGATAGATTCGAACCCTGGGCCCCTTCACATTACATGGACATGGTGGTTGCCCAATCTTACCCCTGATTCGCATCTTTCTTCCGAAAATAACATGTATACTTGATCGGCCTGCAGATCCACCCTGTAAACAGTGGGTAAATAATCTATTCTAATTCTTATGAAGGGAACCCAACCGTTCAACCTTAACCTTCATTCCTATGATCGACTGGGGACTTCCAGTTTTTTTGGCGTCGGACCCCAATGGAAAAACATATCACAACCGGATTTGTATCTGTGTGAACCAAAATCTACCCACCCACACAGGCGAGCACAGTCACTTCAACAGACTGCCTCTACCTATGTGACGCGTGCACCTTAAGGGTTGTGCACATCATCTTACACACTCCCCCCAGCCCACAGACCCGGCTGTGGGATGTCTTCCAAAGATGATGCCATGCTTCCCCCAACCAAGATGCCTGATGATGAGGCCGTTGGGCTTGAGCCACCGCACCAACTGTTTGGCGCCTCACCTTCTTTCCTGGATCAACCCGCATGCCGCCACAGCTGCCACACCCCTGCATGCCGCCGGTAGCTGCCATGCTTCTCTTTTGCACCGCCCACCTGCCTGTCACATGCCCTGTGCCGCCCACGGCTTGTCACATGCCCTGCGACCCAATCCCTAGATCCTTTTCAACGCTTGGCGTTTGGGCTCATAACCTGTGTGAACCAAAATCTACCCACCCACACAGGCGAGCACAGTCACTTCAACAGACTGCCTCTACCTATGTGACGCGTGCACCTTAAGGGTTGTGCACATCATCTTACACAGTATCAAATCCAACGCAACTGATAAACGATCATTTAACCAAACTCTATGTTTTTTTCCAACCAAGTTGATATCCTGAAACTAACAACTCGCACCTGAAAATTGATTGGTTGGAACATTGTATAATTTCCTTTTGGAACCCAACCTATTTTCACTGTTTTTTGCTGTTAGTTTCAGGGAGTGTACTCCAGGTAATCTCATCACCTACAACAGCGCCTTAAGCGCATTTGAGAAGTCTGGGCAATGGCGTCACGCTCTTCACTGGCTGCTGGAGGTGTCCTTGGAACAAGCCATGCAGTTAGATGTGACATGGCAATGGCAGTGTTGAGGTTATGGTATCTTGTGAAGGGCTTATTAACCATTGGTTTCCCTTAATTTTCTCAGGGGGTACGTTAGGGGGCGTAGGTTGACCAGTCGTTAAACCGTTCGTGGCTTTTTGCAGGGAATTTTTGAAACATGTCGGTGGGCGAGTGGGCCAGCATAGTTCATCACTTTCTGCTGGAAATGTATCTACAATATGTCTATAGAAATTTATACGATACAATCTCTATATGTACTAATTTTCCTAGGCATATAGTCATGGCAGTGGTTTTGCGGTTTGACAAAAATACAACCAAGCCACCAGAACCATCCATTGCTGTTAGTGCTGCACAGGTCTCAGGAGTAACCTAGTGAAAAAGACAGTAACCATTCTTCAGGTTTTATAAGAAGATGAATAAATTTCCCTGATTTGATAGGAATGCCGTTTCAAATACTTCATGAGAATTCTGGAATCCTGAACAAGTTTCTTTGCTATTTTTCTTGATAAGATAAACGAGTAGGCCAAAAAGAGAAGGTCAGATGAAAAGCATTGAACATCTCTTTTGAAAATCCATTGCACCATTAAAGTTGAGTGATAAAATTTGTAAAGACAACGAGTTTTTCAGCGTTTTGTGTTGGAGGGGGGCAACAAGCATCATCACAATCACCACTTGTCTTGTAAGAAGTTCTTTTTTTCACCTTCGACTATACTGACTATTGCTGGTACGGGGGACAACCCAATGTTATAATCAGTACCCAGATGCTCCATGGGATGGGAACATGTACCAAGCCATTTCCCCTTCAATGTAGCAACGTTTCACCTAATGTTGGTAAATATATTCCATACATGGAGCATTTGGGGTATAAATTGTTGCCAAGTAGCTGTCGTCGTGGGACAACAACCCATAGGAAAGATGCCAACTTACAATTTACAGCCCAAGCTCATCCTGGCCAAGGTGATGTGAAGAAAAGTTTAACAGAGTTAACCACAAACTGTGTACGGAAAGTATTCGGAACACAATACTGAATGCAACAAACAACACCCATTACTAATGTTGATGGTTCAGAAATCTGGCTAACCAGTTGAGATGTAGCTTATCCCATTATTTACAAGGTTTGTACATCCCAGGTGGTGCAGGATTTCTTCCATCAATAGTATAATTTGCAATAAAGGAATTTCCACCAAGATGCTACCTTCCATCAACTTCATCCCTCAGTCCAAAAACAGCAGGTTTTGACCCGACAAAACCTCGGCTTGGTGCATTTTTTGGGGGGGTTGATGTTTGGGATCATGTATAAACATACAGACAGTTGAATAAGTTTCCCCTTCAAAATGGAGTTCTTTGTTCAATCAGTCGCTGACTGTGTTCATGCAGAGTTGTTTATGCATGTGTATCTAGTTGTTTGATTTGTTTTGTCTATTTATTCAATGGAGTTTTGCTGTTCTTCTTTAAATCTATATTTACTTTTGTTGACCTCTTTATTAATTTTGTATATGTTTTTCCCCTCCACCAAAAACCGCGGGTTGAATCTTGGGAGTTGGGGGGAACAAAAACAACCATCTCAAGGTGATTAGCTACAGTGCAGCCATCAGTGCATGTGAGAAGGGGAATCGTGCCTCGGAAACACGGGGAGACCCTTCAAAGGGGACCCATCTTGGGGGAATCAAACAATCTAAGAGAACCCCAAGATACCCTTGGAGCATACCCCAAACATCCCCTTTCACCCCCAAATGAAAGGAATTCCTTCATAAACTGTTGGTTGGGGGTCTGGGGTATGTAAGGTTTGTTGGAAAATTCATTGAAACAGTACATGGAGATATTTACAGTAGGGATTTCCCTTACAACAATGCATTGTTTGGGTTGGTAATATAATGACCCCTGAAACAAGTCGGATTCGTGTGCTGCTTGTTACCCAAATTTCTCCATCAAATGGAAGACGCTCCCTGAAACTAACAGCGAAAGTTCTGAATAGGCCATCCCAAGAGGAAACTAGTATTACAACCACCCATTTCCAGGTGCCATGTTAGTTTCACGGAGGGTATTTGTCTACTAAGTTCTTCAAGTCGTGACCTCGTTTGGACCCATAAGTGACCTTATCAGGGCTGAAAACGTGACCTCCATTGGGGGAATGCAAAAGGTCACTTTGAAGAAGCTGGTGCATTCTAATTACCACAAATTCATGGTAAATGTAGGTGAATATTATATTCCATACATGGAGCAGATGGGTCAGGAAATAAGACGCACTAAGACGAGTTTTTTTTTTTGTAATTGTGATTCGTTGTCATTTTTGGTTTTCAATGAAATCGTTCAAGGGCTTTCTGGAATGATTAATAATAACACCAACTGATTTTCAACATGTTTCACTTTGTTCGATGTTTTCTTGGGTGGATATCTTGGTTGGATCCTGTGTGTGTTCATTTTTGTTGGAACTTGCGGAGGTTTTGTCAGTCGGGTTTTGGTTTTGGAAACGACACCCCAAATCAATCCCAAAGCGGTCAGCGGTCAGGAATAGATGTCCCGTTCTAATGTGAATCATTTTTGTTTATAAAGTTTGTTTGTAAACGTAGAGTGTCTGATTCGTGTGGGTGTGTTTTTTGTTCTAAGTTGAGTCAGTCTTGATCAATGAACTTGTTCTTGTGGTAGATAGCAAGCCAAAGATCCATCCATAATTGGTGGTCTACACATATGCACCATTTCTATCCCATATAAAGCTACTACATTACTACATTTTTCACCCCGACCAGACAAACCATTCGAGCCATGAACGTGAAGAGCAACTCAGGTTGGAAGGAAGCCATTTTTATCCTTTCTGAGCTGCTTAGGCGCACGGCACATGGAAATGAGCATGGCTTGTGTACCAGTGTACCATCCATACTGTTGATGGAATAAATCATGCACCAGTTGATAGGTACGGTAGTTTATCACATTATTTATTCAAGGTCTATTACATCAAAGTTGGTGCAGCATTTCTTCCATCAACAGTATCACATGATCAGATGATACTGTATTTGGGTAATTATCAAAGGTGTCTCACACAAAGTCAAGTCCACCTATGGTCAAAGTGGTTGTTTGTGGACATGATCATCCTCCATCTTGAACTTCAAATGTTACTACTGAGTTCAATCAATTTTCGGTGTCTGGAAATTGAAATTAATGTAATGTATCCCCTCCAGTAAAAAATACATGACGATTGCTGGAAAATCCACCATGTCTACTAGGAAATACATCCACTCATTCATGCTTGTTTTTGTTGCCATGTTCGTCATGTTAGTCATGTTAAGTTTTTTGGAGGGAACGTTTGATTTGCCCAGGAAGCGTTCCAGGGGGAACGTCATCACTTACAATGCAGCGATTAGTGCATGTCAGAAGCAGGGCCGATGGGAAGCAGTAACTCGGCGGCCGACAACTCCGGCTTCCATGAAAGAGTGTGGTTGTTGAATAGGGATCCTTGTAAATCTTATAATGGTGTACTATAATCACCAGATAATTGTGTAGTAATTTGATCCCCTATATACCCTAAACCTCAGTGTTTTTTCATCATTGTTCAGCTATAAGTAAGTTATAAGTAGGGTGAGATAATTTTAGACTTCTAGGGGGTATAACCATGTTACAACCCCAGTTACCCGTTTGTTCTTGGGCCATTTCTATATCCATTCATAGGGGGCCTATAGCCCCGTTTATAACTACGGGCCGCCTTTGGTAGTACATGGGGATTTTCCCAACTAGTACCTCACCAAAACCATTGGGTAAACCAGCATCTATCTATAGTGTCTCTTTGGGTATATCCTATGATCATTTGGGAATTTGGGATACCACTATAGTTTGGACCACCCCAACATATTTGTAAGGGAATCTCCGGGAGTTTTTTTTTAACAGAACATTCCAGTTGGTGAAGTATAAGACCAAGGCCCGATGAATTCGGAAAATCCAGGATGGGGTGAATCAATGGTTGGTGGGTCTTCTAGTGTTCTTCTGAGATGTTCAAGGTACTTCTAAGTAGATACCGATAGCTAGTGAGGTCAAATTGCCATACCACTTTTGGGAGATATCACTTGATATCGCCTATGCCTGGAAGCTCTTTGTCCAGTATTTTGGGCGAAACAACCCTCCAACAGAAGGCCCTTTACAATCAAAATAAAGGGTCGTTTGGGTTCCGTCTTTATATACACATATACCTGGCAATTCTGCCGCTCTGCTGGTGACCTTTTCGGGATGGTGATCCGTGACCCTTTAAAAGGCGAATCCTGACCTCCAACTAAGGGATACCAAGGGGTACAGCTTGAATCACCTGGTAGTTTACTACTGTTGGTGGAAGAAGTCCGGCGAACCACCTGGGATGTATAAAACCCTGTCAATCATGGGATCAACTAGCCATCAACATGGTGCCATCAACAGTATTGATTTACATTTTTGTACCCACTCGATAGGTCCAACCTCAACTTCCTCAACTGGAAACTGTTTGGGTGATTCCAAAGCACACTGCAAAAATAATACCTTTAATGGTGAATTTCACGATGTTGAAATGGATTCAAACGTTGGTTCAATCATTGTTATTTTTGCTTTAGCATGGTTTGAATTTGATAGGTTTTACTTTGATAGGTTTTAGTTTGATATTTGAATGTCTTTTTGGATGATTGTTGTCTTTTGTTTTTTTTTTGCAGGTTGGTGAATCATGAAAAACACTTGCCCGTAGATCCAAAGCCTGCCTAACAATCTTGACCCCGGACCCCTTGAAACACCAGACCCGGACCCTAATGACCCCCTGAAAAGGGCCCCAAAAACAGGTGGCAACTTGACACCCAATGAGATCTCAAGGATTCTTAGGGCGGTTGAATTTCTCGAATGAGATTGACATTGAAGTAATTGGGCGATTCATCATCCGGCATGATGTCTTGTTGGTCAGAAATGACGTTTTTCCAATCTGTAAGGTCCTTAAAATGTACATGTTTTCTCAGGGTACTCCAACCCCTTGGTTCTTTTTTTGTTTTTTTCATAAGACATGGATTCCAAGGAGTTTCATGAAAATTGACTTTGGAATGCCTAGTGACGGATGGTTTGAGATCGAGAACTGAACTCGAAATTCCATTGAGGCCTTGTATCTTCTTTACAGTTTGGAAGATCTTTATCTTGAGGCGGGATGTGGTTTTTGGTCCGTCCAGCGGGAGCAAGTAAGAACTCTCAAACAAAAGAGCATCTATTCTGCCGGCTGAAGCTTGTGATGTCACGTGATAAACCACCCCAAACTTGCGTAACTAGCTACCGGGATGTCCATCGTACTTAGCAAGTGGACTACAACTTCTATACAAGTAGGTATGATGCGTCCCATAAATAGGTTATAATGCCAACTTACCAACGATCGTTACGATCACTTCCAGTCGAAAAAAAAAAAACAGTAGGGATGATGAATGAAATGATGAGCGAAATAAGAGGATGATAAACCCCCACTTCCGAAGCTCTTAGCTTCTGATGTTTGTTTGTTTGGTTTACTGCTTGATCCTTCCTAACATGGGGTTTTTGTTCACCATGTTCACACGGTGAGTTTAGGTTTTTGTTTTTTCTCACAACCCATCAAGTTATCAAGTTGAAGAAAACACACCCTACACCCTGGACACCCTGATTTTTTAATCTATAGATATGGTGGATTACCCTTCCTCCCATAATCATGGAAGTGGAAAGTGAGGTCCTGGAAGATATGTTTAGTCTCCAAATGGGCAATTGTTCCACTTCCATGATTATGGGAGGAAGGGTATGGACAATGGAAACTCTTTTTCAACAAATACCCATGGGATCCATCTATGGTATATCTACCTCTTGTTGGTTGATGCTTATGGTAAAGTAGCAGTGTAAGTCTACTGGCGTCCCATAGTACTTGTACGGGACCCATTAAACTTGTTGGCTCTCAATAGGAGATGTCCAAACCTGTGGCTGCCCCCCTAACAAATCATACTATATGAACCATCAAAATGTTGATATCCCAAATATCCAAATATGTTGGTTCTCTCCAAAAAATAATATAGATATCCCAAATATCGAAATGTGGATCCCAAATATCCCCCGAAATTGCTATATTTGAACAGAGATACTTTTTAACCATCATTTTCCAAACCATTATTTGGATCCCATTCCATGTGGGACGAAAAGAACATGTACCTAGATGAATGGCATGATTTTTTTTAAAGCAAATGTATGGGGCAAAATTTCCATACACTGATCCTATGAGAATGGTTCCCATGTGAAGTTTCACCCAAAAATATTCCCAAAATATTTCAAACATTCCAAAACAGCCATATTTGAAGCCGAGGACATATTTTCCAAAGCATCATATTGGTGATCCATTCGGCTGTTATCCCCCCAAAAGAATTGAACGAACACGTGCTGGTTGGTGCCGGGGTCGCTATCACACCTTGGAAAACCCGTCGTGTCAGGCGGATGTGGTTAGCTACAGTTCTGCCATCAGCGCCTGCGAGGAGCACATGAATTTTGGGGTGCCAAAAAAAGCGTGAGAAAAATGACGTAAAAGTTGCCGAGTGTTTGACAACATGTTTCCCCATCAAAAAAGAGGGCTTAGAAGGAACAAAATGTTTAAATCATGAAGAATTAATGAAATATATGGTGCTTCAAACATATGTTCTGTTTTTTTTTACATATTTGTCAGGTTACTAGGCGGGTTGATGATTGTAATAGTCAAAGGTTCCAGAAAATGATGATGATGATGTTGTAAGATTCCAGATTGCTGACTTTCAGAAAATCCGTTGTTTGGCAAATTTTGGGCCCACGTTTCGTTCGTTTTGGGAGAGCGGTGTTAAGCCCAAAAAACTTTACAAATCACCTCAATTGTGTTCGTGTGTGTGGGGGTTACATCATGGAGTTCCATTCCATTTAACAAGACCACTGGCTAGGTGAAGAAGATGACCACTAGAATTGAAAATGGCTCCGAAATTTGTCCAAAAACTCCATGATGAAACCTAGAAATCCACACGTTCCTTTTTTCAAGTTGGTGTATGTTTTGAAGTCAACCACACTGATCGATTGGTTATTCATTCCATCCTCAAATTTATTTCACTCCCCCGGCATCAAATCACATCTACCATCATGGGAACGAAAGGCTACCCCCCAATGCCCACCCCTTTTCAAGAACTAAAGCCTGGACGCAAGAGATTATTTTCAGGCATCATGGTGGTTAGGTTTCCCCTGGCCCCATGGCCTTAATTCCTGGTCGGTTTGTGGCATTGAGACCCTTATAGATTCCCATGAGGGCTCCGATTCCAGGACGGATATCAGTGGCAACTTGCCATGTTACTTCTCGCAGAGATGTTGTCCCTCCGTATGACCACCAATCTCGTCACGTGCCTCGTGAAACAACGGGGTGTACCTTCAATGGATCATCGTAAACCGTTGTACGGTTAACCGTATCGTCCAAAGGGTGGTGATCCTCCACCCATGGTGCCACAAACCCCTTGTTTTCATGTAAGGATCTAGGATTGGATCGTATATAGCCGCCTTCAAAACGGAATTGTTGAAACATGTTTTTGAGAAAAAAAATGGTATCGCAAGTTGAGTGTTTCAATCTCACCTATATCATACTTGGTTATATTAAACAATAATATAATCATGTAATATATAATGCTAATATAGTTTCGTTGTAATTCCTATTATACTGTATGTATGTAATTATAATTTTAATATCAATTATAATATCCCATTGTCAGAATCCCCATAGAAAATCCCCAGGTACAACGCAGCCTGTGGTGCAGCAGTCGAAGCAGCTGCTTGGTGTCAGAGTGTGGCCTTGCTACAACAACTACAAGAGGACAGAGCCGGAGATCTCCTGGTCCAATGGTTACATAAGCAATGAAGAAAGGGTCCCTGGTTGTTTAGGGGATGTATACTACCCTTTATTATGGGGATTATAATGCACCATTATATAGGAATCCCTACTACATGAGCAACCCCAGGAATTGGGGACTGAAAAAAACCATGGGATTCTTAAGTTCTTAACCATAAAAATCTGTCTGTCCTGGGATGATTTTTTAAGGGGAATGACATACAATAATCAAGGTCCGAGGATTTTGATGAGCAATGAAAAGAAGGGCCGTTGGTTGTTTAGGCTATATAGGGGATGTATACTACCCTTTGTCAAGGGATCCTGGCTCGCCGAACGTCAGAGCATGATGAAGGGTGGACCCAATTACCGAAACGAAATGCAAGGATTTTTTCGGTTCCATGCTCTCAGTTTCGGTGAGCCAGGATCCTTAGGGTTTGTTATAGGGTTTGCAGAATATTCCATTATAATCCATTATAGGAATCCCTACCAAACAGCCGGGATTTCATGGAAAGTAATAGCCAGTGCTTTTTTGAGTCGTGAAGAGAAACAAATCCGGACCGGTTACGCACCCCTGGAAGCTTTTCCAAACCGAAAGCCACGAAAAATTGTCTTGTTCCATCAAAGGAAAACCTTATCCTTCCAACAAAAGCATCATAGCTTTCAGTAGTGCTTTTACTGTTATAAAAACCTTGGGGGGCTGTATTTGTTGTAGATAGTTGCTGTTAGATTTCTGGGTGGTTCAACGTACCAAGTCAACCATAGCTTGGTGATGCTAAAACACCCGAAAGTTGGGTTGCTTTTAAGTGGATGAGAAACTACACACCGTTATATTGGGATTGCAAGAAGAAGCTATTGATACGGAGTCCAAAATTACTGGGTGGTGGTTTCAAACATTTTTTGATGTTCATCCCTATTTGGGGAAATGATCCAATTTGACTAATATTTTCCGATGGGTTGAAACCACCAACCAGATTAACCCACCAGTACAATGAGATGTAACAGGTGTTGTCTTTTCAAAGCTCCCATGCAAATGGTCAGTGTGGGTGGTTGAAAGGTTGAAGGTTTTCCCTGGAAGCAATTGAACTTGTTTTGGTTATTTTTGCAGCTCGCGTTTGGCGGTTGGTTTTGTGGTAAATGTAGGAAATGTATGTAAACAACATACCAGACATAGATCCTATGGGTGCGTTATTTTGAGCAATCAATTGCACGACCAAAGCCCAGAGACCCTCCACTGTTTTTTGAAGAACATAGTGTTTCGGCAATGGCTGGAAACCCGATTGAACATAAATGGCCGGAACATTTGGGTGGATGAATCATTTGATGCTTTGCCTAGAATGATCTTTGCTTCACTAGCTGGTGCGCGGAATGAAGTGTGATTTCTTGTTTTTTCTTGAATGTTTTGAAGTTCAAAGGGTCTAAGGGAGTGTCGAGATACTATTTAGATTAGTCAATGGGTGGATTCTTGTTAGTTGTTCCACTGTGACGGAAAATGAAAAGAAGAAATCAGAAGAAACAAACAACCTTTATAACTAACCAACTGATTCGGTGACGCCCGGTGTGAACTGTTGATCCACAAGACCTTCATAGCCATGTTGTTACAGTAGATATGTGATAAGGACACAGTTTGGTGATGTTGCTTTAAAGTTTATCTACATCCCAAATGGTGTATTTTGATTCAATTCGCACAATTGCCTCTGAGGCTATTGGGTTGATGGAAAGTTGAATAACAGTTTTGTGGCAAATCTTTGGTTCATCATCCCTTATATACCCTAACAACGCCTTGTAAATTTGGTGGCTTTTTGTGCATGTAACTCACTAAAAGTTAAACCTTCAGCAGGGGACCGAAGTTTTGCTTCGTAGTGAATCTCCCATAGATGAATCGCTGGATGGCAGCCCTAATTTGGTATCCGAACAGGATGGTGTATATAGTAGGGGAATCCTACCAATATTTGTAGGTTGGTGAAACGTGATAATGTGATAGCACATTCACCCACACAACAGGAACCAGATGATCATAAACCAGCAAAGTTAAATGCAAAGTTGCATTTTTATTGCCATCATTTGTGTACATCACCTTTTTCTGTTGTTTTTTTCCGTCCCTTTCAGATTCTTGCAACCCAAAAATCTCAAGATGTTTTTTTGTTCCGCCAAAAAAGACTATGTCGGACACCTTGGACCTTTCCACCCTTTTTGGTTGTCCAACCCTTCAGTTTGCACCCCCAGACTTTCCGAAACCCCGACTACTTGTACACCCTGGAAGATTAACATGGAACATAATCATAGAGGTTGGGTTCAGATCATTTTCCAACCTCTAAAATGGGTGATTTGAGTGTTCCCAGCCGTTCATCTTCCCGGGGCGGAGGTCCATTCTTTGGGCCTACTCCAAAATTTTTAAGGGTGTAGGTGTTTAAAGCTTGGTCGTTTTTCCAGGACAATTTTGATGGCAACATCATCACCTACAGCGTGCCTTTTCGGAGCATAGGAATCGGAAGATCCCAAGGAAGCCCTGACAAAACAACCACGAGAGTCCAATGGAAAAAAAAGGGCCCCTGGTGGTTTAGGGCATATATTATAGGGGATGACATTTCCTACCCAATTATGTGGGAATTATAGCAAACCATTTTTTAAAAATAACCCCAATCAAACAACAAGGATTTAATGGAAAGTAAAGCCAGTTTTTTTTTCGTAGAGCACGATTTTTTCAAAACTGGTGGAAACTGGTGACTGGAATCCTGGGTGGGGGGGTACTTGAAGGATCATCCCACTTCTTAATTAGTGACCACCATTTATAAGCCATGGAGTGAAAGGCCAGTTGGAAGGGGTCCCACAACCCGATCCTTAGGGGACGTTCCAACGATCACCATGGTTATGAACCACGTATCTAACTCCGTCCTGGGAACCCATCCTCCAAGTAGACCAAAGGTTTCAGCATGCTGAGATTTGGCTACTGCAGGTTGCAATTCAAGGCTGTGAAGCCGGGCGTTGGCTCATGGCCTTGTGACTTGGAAATGACTTGGTGATCTTGGTGTCCGGGACAGGTGGCCGAAAAAAACGGCAAGGGGTGAAATATCACAGGCATCATTAAACGGGACCTATTCTTGGGGGGGAATCAAACTCAAACAAGGCGAAAATATATGGTGTTTTTGAGGGATGCCTCCTATCATAGCGCATTGCTTTGGTTGGTAATGTGATGAACCCATCATCCAACAGCACCGGTGAAGTCGTTTTTGTTTTTAATTTGTTGGCAGGGATGTTTTTTTTTAAACTCCGGGTTACAAAAATGTGGCACTTTATTTTGTTTGGGGTTTCAAAGACTTGTAAATTATACAATGTCATGTTTTCTGGAGGATGTTTGTGTAAGTCTTCATTTCTTTGTGCAAACAAGGTGACTTTGATTCAGGTTGCTGAATGACAAATTCTGCCTTTGCACCACTTACGGTTGGTATGTTTACCCGGTTGTTTACGTCAGGTTTTTGTACATCCTCTTTGCCGTATAAAAACTGGACATGTTTGCTTTCAACACCATGAGGTCTATCGCCATTTTGGGGAATACCTGGAAAACCAGTTGCTGTTAATTTTCATCAACTTTACCCCTAAAACCAGCCACAGTTGCCTAAAAAAATGGTACACTAGGTTTTCCAGGTAGCTATTTTTCTTCCTTTTTTTGTCTCCCAACGGATTCGAAGAAGCAAAAAATCAAATTGGAGCCCAGTCTGGGAAATAATGGGTGAAAACGAGTCGTTGCAACATTTTTGAAGTTCCAGGAGTTTCCCTAAGGATCGGTTTGGTATGTCCTAAGAATCCGGGATTTCCCCTACAATGGTATTCTGGGGATGGGATTTAGACCATCAATCCTACGAATTTTCGGGATGGGTTTGGATTCTTAGGGTTTTGTCGAACTGGCCTTGGCCAGTTCTGCAAAAACGTGACCTTTTTTGGGGATGGTGATCCGTGATTCCGTGATCCGAACTCATAGGTTGTCAAGGCGACCTCCAACGTTTGGGGATAATAAGGTCCCTTTGAATCACTTGGCAATTGTTTTTTTTTCAATACGCCCTATACATCAAAACATCATCCTTTGAGGAGACCTCTGAGGGAACCCCCAGAATCTTTTGAGGCTGAGCTTTTAGAGGTTCCAAAACTCACACCTTCTTAGCAGGACTTTTTTTTTGGATACAACCTTTGGGGTGGTTTTGAGGTACCCTCCCTGAAACTAACAGCAAAAACACCTGAAAATGGATGGTTGGAAGACGAGCCGGCCTCTTTTCAGGGGCAAACTGTTAGTTTCAGGGAGGGTAATGCTTTATCGTTATGTTGAAAAATCATTCTCCCAAACATGTTCCAGATGGATGGCGGGTTAGTGCCAGGAATGTTTACCTGGAGTCCGAGCTGGATATCTTGCTGATATATTTAATATGAGGTACAGCATGGTGCACCCTAGTTTCTATTGTACTGATCATCCCAATAAAACAGACCACGCTAGTTGTCGCAGTAGCAGTGATAAATCCACTTACCAGATGTTTTCAGAACGTCATTCGCAACTATAGACACTATATGCCCATTATTTTGTTTAATCAGCTTGCAACTGTGAAAACTAACAGTTTGCCCCTGAAGATCAATTGGTTGGAAGATGAATTTTCCTTGTGAACTGGTCACTTTTTTTGGGACATTTCTACCTGGTGCTTGGAAGGGAGTATCTAGAATCCCTATACCATAATAAAAGGGATCGATTTGGAGCTACTCCAGGTCTCTTCATCAGCACATCTTAGATTATGGCTCATCATTTTCAGGGGGGGTGAAAACAACTTTCCTTTCTTCTGCCATCTTCTCATTACCTAAGGCACCTCTTCACTGAGTTGAGGAACAACAAACTACAAGGGAACATGATCACGTGACCCTCCGGATCCCATAGGGCCAAGTTTTCCCCCGTTCAGGTTGTGGCTGGTGGGAGAAAATGGAGGAATCTTGGGAGGTTGAATTCTTACAGCCATCGTGAAAAACACCTACCATGAGACATCATCTTTCCGGAAGCATTTTGTTGAAGTGTGGAAGGATCTATTGGAATCCAATCTTCTCTGAAAATTTGACTTTAAGATAAATTTGATGGTTTTTGATAGTCAGGTGCTAGTAACTAGCAGCTGTTGTTTGGAAAATTTATGATGACTGAAGTTGGTCCTTTGGTGCCGTGCAGCTATGACTAAATTCCATTTTGGAATCAAATGTTTACACCACTTCGTGGAGCACCTGAAACTCACCCCAACGGCTGGATATCCGGCGGCTGTCGGGTGCGTCTCCGAAGTAGACTGCCGGGCGAGCTGGGGCAACAGCCCCGATTGGAATAGGTCTAGCTGCACATAGGTCCAGGGTTATAGGGTTATAACCAACCATTTCCCATTATGATTCGGGTTGGTTCACCCTATAACCCGGGTTATACATGTGCAGCTAAGATAGGATTTGGTTGGAAAATCCGATCAAAATCAGAGTTTGGGGTGACATCCTTTCAACACACCAGGGTTCTTACCTGAATCCTCCAAGCGTCTGAAATTTGAGCCCCTTAACCACCACAAACAGACGGCTGAAATTTGACACCCAAACGGAGGGCCATAGATTCAAACTTTGAACCCTCCCATGACATCCCAAGGATTAACATAGAACCTGAAAATGGTGGTTTGGAAGATGTTTCACCTTTTCCAGGGTTGTATTCTCAGCTTCCATGTTCATCTTCCCGGGGAAAAAAAAACTTTGCCAGGTATCATTCAGCCGTGCGCTCCGCAACCCCTCGGTGGTCCACTTCAACTGACAGCGCTGACGCCTTGGGCGCTTTGGCGACTTGCGCCACGTGGCTGTGGGAGCTTCGCGGTGGAGCGGTGACGCTGATGCGATCCAACAGCAGCGACCCGAAAAAAAGCGTGCCACCGGGTCATCGCCTGCTGTGAAGGTTTGGGGAGACTTGTGGCATCTATGGGGATTTTTGTTGATAGTTACAAGAGAAGTACATATCAAACCTTTACAATCACTCCATGAGATTGGTATATATGGTATATATTTTCATATGCCTACACATGTATACCCCCCTAAAGGAACCAAATGTAAGTATTTAAAATAGACCACTAATTAGGTATTTGGTTAAGTTATGGAATCCAATGTGCTTTTCTAAAGAGACTTGTTTTCGGACGTCAAACTTGGCAGCTTCCAGCACTGCATGAGTGATAGGCGCTGATTTCGGGGACTACCCTGTCAGCATGATTTCCACCAAAATTGGACACCAAAAAATGAATCCTGAAATGTTTGCATTGAAGTTGTGTTTTTTGTTGTCTGGGGCGTTGTTTCTTGTCTAACAAACATCCAATGGACAGAAACTTGAGATTTAGATTGCATTTTTTTCACCCAAAAAACAGAAAAGGATCAAATCACCAAAACCATCCAGGAGTTGTTTGCCTGGATGCCTATGAACCTAGCCCAATCATCTATGTTTTCTTGTAAAGGGAACATGGCATGGTCATTTTCTATAGGTGGTGGTTTTTAAACGTGTTGTATTTTCGCCCCTACTTGGGAAAATGATCCAATTTGACTATATGATATTTTTTCAAGTGGGTGGTTCAACCACCAACTAGTTATCATCTTCAATGTTTTCATCCATTGGGGTTCATGGCGCCATGAGCGGGAGAAGAGTGTTTTTCGTTGTGTCCCTTAGGTCTCCAGCACTTTCTGGGCGTTGAGTGCCACTTTGTGGTATCTTTCGGAGGTCGTGTTTTTTTTTTTTTCGCATGGACTTGGGCTGGGTGCAACCGTTGAACGACGTTGCCCCAAACGTTTCCCAAGCGGTAACCACCCATGGTAGGTTTCTTTCGATTTTTTGGGGTTTAAAATACACATGGTGTTTTTTCTTCAAAGCCCTTACTACTTCTAGGGGGGTGTCGTACTACAAGCCACCAAAACCACAGGATGGATTGGATACAAATCCAAATCCACAGTGTTTTGTCCAAAGCTGCACACCTGAAGATCTTCATTTTGCCTGAGACTCAGTGTTTAAAGTCTGTTTCAGGGTGCTTCTAGTCTTACCTCCTTGGTTTGTTAGCAGATTAATGAATATACTAACTGGTGTCACTTTGGTTGGGTTTGATTGTTGGGTTAAATTGCTGGAGGGTACTTGAATGCATACAATAAATATGTATGCACTACTATGCAGCGTTTGTCAAAACATGTTGACAGGTGTGTAGATAGGAGGGAGCAACCTAATTGCTGTGGTCATATAGACATGTTATTTGATTGATATTGCGTCAGATGTTATACTAAACTATACACGCATCGTTATAGGCACAATCAAAATAGGTACTGTATAATACATATGTATGTATGTCTATATTTATACACATGCATATCCTGAAAGCACATTATAAATATACCACTCAAGTGAACCTTATTATGATGGGTTGAACCAGTTTTAAAGGACCAATTCTCTCAAAGAAGGGGTTTGATTTGGGTTCAATTCTATATATAGTTTCCCTCCCTAAATGCGGAGGTTGAGGAGACAATCCTTCCTTTTGGGTGCAAGTAGCGACTTTCTATCATACATCGGTGAAGTGTTTGTTTTCTTGGGGGTAGATTGCTTGGTATGATAGTTTCAACCGCCGACTTCAAGCACAAATTGTAGCCATGATTCAGTGAAAGAACCAGAAAAGAACATCATACAAGAATTTATCTTGAAGATCTTGAAGTGTTCACCTTCTCCATTTGACCTATGGTTATCACGAAACAACACCTAAAGAAACCATAGAAACACTCAACACAAACCCGACATACCCCGGGGCCCCATCAACCACATTCACTCAACACCAACCAACTCATGTCGCCAGGAAGGATCGGAGCAGATGACTGATATGTTTTCCACCTTGTGACCCGTTGGCGGCGGCGCCAGTGTTTTCTGACCGGCTGAATGATGGGACTTTGTGACGAATGTTGACAATTTGGGATGGGAATCCCAAGCCTAAATATGAACATCTACTAAAAGTTAAAAGTTTTATTGCCAGGGTGAACTCAACGTGTTTGGGACGTATGTTTTGGACATCCGGTTGTTTGAAGAAACTAAATGTCCAATGTTTCGAGATGGAGTAAAACATGTGTCGTACAGGAAAAATGGATGGATGAAATTCCGCCTTATCACATTGGGGATGTTTTGTGAAAGTCTAGTTGTTTTTTTTTAAACTTGGATACTTACAGGTGACATCATTTAAAAACTTAACTCAGATTTGCCGTCGATCAAAACAAGTTCTTCAAGT
This sequence comes from Breviolum minutum Mf 1.05b.01, assembly GCA_000507305.1. Lineage (NCBI taxonomy): Eukaryota > Dinophyceae > Suessiales > Symbiodiniaceae > Breviolum > Breviolum minutum. The sequence continues at coordinate 115,675 of DF239043.1, forward strand.
TGACGTCGGGAGCATGAACAAAAAAAGAGCTCCCAGAAATTCCACATCATCCAATTTGCGACCCTGAAAAATATTTAAAAGCACCCAGCATTTCCAAGCATTGGCACTCGAAAAGTTCAGCTTAAAAGTGAAGGAACCATTGTGGTGAAGCAAGAGAGATGTAATGATGCAAGATGATCTTTTCAACATATTACTAGTATCAGTCAAAGTGGAAAAACAGTAGATGCTGGTGTGAACTGCCTGTTTTTTTTTTTCTCGGGTCTCGCTATCGCCTGGTCGAAGATCTAGTGTTTCCAATGATGTTTTTTTGCTTATTTTATGAAACGCTACAATTACACATTATACCGATATACCTACATTCCACTTCCCATGCTTTTGTGTTGACTTTCAAGGTTTCACGTTTTTTTTTTCCATATGTTTGGGGTGGGATCATGGAGGTACTATACTTGCATCTTCCTTCTGGGTGAGTGGTGCTCCTTTGACTTCAGCCCGTTTGGAGCAGGTTGGGTAGGTTTTTTTACCTGCCGGGATACGTGCGATGTGATCGTGTTGAGTCGGTGACAGACTCGCAAAACATAGCACTACGTAGTAATGCAACATTCTTGCCAATGTTGAAAAACCCTTTAAAAAAACATGGGATCTCAAAACGCACCAGGACCCTGCCATACAAAGTCAAACCTCCCTCCTTTATATGGAGGGGTCCAATGATTTTTTTTTGAAGACGACACGTTTATACTTTGTTTGGGGCATTTTCAGCAAATGAAAAACTGTTTGGTTCACATCAAGTAGGAAGTTCTTTGCGACTGAATAAAGTGGTGGAAGTTTGATTTAGAAGCAACGACCTAAAGACTTCTTGGTGACAGGTTGATTCTCTCGATTGAACATTGGTACAAGTCAGGTCAACAAAAGTCATCTTCAGGAGTTTTCGAGAATTGAATATCAACCATCTAGAATCGATTCAAATTGTGCAAATGTATGTATATATATATACATATATTTATGTGTAATGAAACAGATACAAAAAAAGGAGACATATAATATAGTGTTTTCTGCAAGTGTTTTCTGCAAGTCCACTTTAGAAAAAAAAAACATGTTTTGTGTATTGAGTATTTGTAGACATGTGAAAGCCTGCAGCAGTGCTCCCAATTTGTTCATCTGTTTTGTTTCAACTTCTTTTCGAGAACCATTAGTTAAGTTGACAGACTGATCCTTTCATCTTCAGGTTATCAATCCTTGGTGCATGGACGTGGGTTCTAAGTTACCAACTTGTCTTGCCCTATAATACTCATCCCCCCAAAAAACCTTTACCAACCATGTTTTATCCTACAGCTCCAAAACTCAAAACACGTTTGCTGAAAGTGATGGTTTCCAAAAGGAATGTGCCCATTTTCCGGTTCCATATTGATCTTTAGGGATGTACTTCATGGGATTAACATGGTTGGGTTATGTATCTTTTGTTTTTTCCCCGGTGACTCACTGTTTGACCTTCGCAGGTTTGAGTATGCTCTATTCCATCGTGGGTGTTGGGTTGAATGCCATGCCTATGGCAGCATTTCAAGACGCACTGACCAACTTGCTTCTCGACCGCAAACCCACCGTTTTGGAGGTCACTTAACCACCCCAAAAAGATCACCAGCCAGGCAGGCATCCAAAATTATGACATATTGTTGTTGCCACAACAAAGACTAGGTGGTGGTTTCAAATCTGTTTTATGTTCACCCCTGTTTGGGGAAGATTCCCAGTTTGACTAATATGTTCAAAGGGTTGAAACCACCAACTAGGAAAAATATACAGCATGCGGCGGGGCACCACCGAAATCCCTTGCACTTATTGAATGCTTGATTTTGGGGCGGGATGGAAATTTCAAACTTAAAATTATTCCCAGAGGATTTTTGTTGCTTGTTTTTACAGAAGGCGGTAACGATAGCACATTACCTGCTATAAGGCAACATAGAATATGTATGATTTACATACCTGGTATATAGGTGGTATACTGCCATATACTGCCAAATTGGATGATTACGTGTTGCCACCACCTTGGACTTGAACCAACCATATCCACTAAGATAATTAGGGAGATAGATATAATAACTGGTCAACCTACCCCCCCTTTGTAACGTACCCCCGTTTAAGCACGGGTTTCATATCCGGCCTTATGAAGGGAAACCGATCTACAGAAGCCCCGTCATGGCCCTTGCCATGTGTTGGTTGATCTCTACTGGAATAACCAGGTACAATGAACATCAAACACATGAGGCACTTTCAGAAAGCTTGGTAGAATGATTTCAGAGATTTTCAGACTCTTCGTTTTACATAAAGTGTGTTGTTGATGGGGACGTCATGTTCGACACTTGTCACATTTGTCAATTCAGAGACATGAAGCCCCTAGAGACTCTGGAAGACCCTATTTTCACCATGTTTAGTCCACCAATGACCCTGGAAGTCCACCGTCCACCCACCATCTGTCTGTTGGTTGGTTTACCGGGTTCCCAACATTGTAAAAAGTAGCGGTTAATTTATCATCATCCAAAAGGAAGCATTTCTTTAATGGTGGTTGACTTCCAGTGAACCAATAGTGAATAACGACAAATCTACCATGATATGTTTTTAATTATTGTATATTATTATATTATTGTCCCCCAAAAAAAACAACTGCAATCTTCATTGCGAACCGGCGTGGCTTTTTTCACCCTCCTAAACAGTGATTTGTGTGTGTGTGTGTTCGGCTCCCAAAAAAATTCCACCACCCCTCCAAACATGGCGACCAAGAAGTCAAATTCGTGTGATGAATCCCGTCACTTTTTAGCCACCAAAACAACTTATATAAACTATTGAAACCACCAGACCCGGACCCTTTCATGACACCCCCGATTTTTGGGCCTCAAAAACAGGTGGCATTTTTTGGCACCCCCCAAAAAATGCCGACTTTAACCTCAAAACCTCATAGGGCACCAAAAAACCGACCAAGTTCCGGCAGATCCAGGACTGACGCTGGCCGTTCTGACCTGTTTCGGGGGAGGGTTTACAAGATGGGCCCCCCTTGTAGCCTACCAGTTAGGGTGAAAAAATCCCATATAAATTAGCCGATTAGCCTTAATTATAATTTTTCGTAACTGGGGATATTTCACCCCTATAAATGGACTTATAACTTAATTATAACTTATATCCCTATTTATAACTGGTAGGGGCCCACCTTGTAAGATCATCATATTTTCTGTTTTCATGTTAAACTCTGGGGGTGTAACCTTCACAGACGGCAGTCCATGGATTTGAGAACTGTCTTGGAGTTGTATGTTGTCCAGTGCCAAGTGATCATCATGGCACAATGAATGATTTTTTGGGAGGGAGACGACCTACAGTTTATCGACTCGTTGTTCTGATGGCTTTGGAGGGCTGAAGAAATGTTAATTAAAACATGGTGTCTATTCTATTCAAGCTATTTATTTGACTCCAATTTCAAGACATGATGTCATGATGACTCCTAAAATTCCATCCATTCCTATTCCTGTCTATTTGATCAGCAGGATTTGTGAGTTCATCTTAATGTCTGCATGGCTTGTGAGTCTGAATGGTGATGTTAACAAGGCAACACACAAGATATTAGAGTGTGTGTGTGTCTTTGCATTAGCTTTCCCCCAAAATGCCAGGTTTCCTTGAGAAAGCATAGACAACATCTAGATATGAATTTGACCGGTCACCTAATTTGGGTCAACATACCCAAATGTAATAAAAGCAACATCAATCCTGATTTCACATCATGATGAAGATAAAACACAAAACCTACGTGCAAATTCCCTACAAGTTTACAAACGTCTCCCAAACTTTCTGGGAAGATCTCTCCCAAACTTCCTGGAATGATTCAACTTCTTCAGTTCCTTTGAGAACTCTTTCACTCTTGTGGAGATCGTGTAGGTTTGTTGTCTATGATTTGATGGTATCTATTATGCTTGGCAAATCTTTGGGATCGTCCCTTATACCCAAACAGTCGCTTTAAATCTGGTGGGTTTTTTTGTTCGTGTAACTCAATATAAGTTTAACTTTTAGCAGGGGTTGCCTAAGCAGCGTTGCCTAGCTTTGTATATCATCTATATTTACCGTTTTCCTAAGAGGGGGTTAAAGACAGAGGGGGGGGGGTTCAATATCCCCAGATTGGACCATCATGAGCAATATCATCATCTTGCACGTGTCCTTTTTGAAGGGGCATCCATATGTACTTGCAAGATCTTGAATGTTGTTTCGGTATGAAATATACTTAATTGTACTCGTAGATTTAATAGGATGCTTCTGTCCCATTGACGGCAACTTGTTCCCAGTTTTCTGTTCGCCAGGTGTCTATAATGTGGTCATCCAACGGCGTAAATGGGTTCATACTGCAAGTTACTTGGCGGCAGACAGCCGATGACGGGCAGTTAAATACAGTACCATCTAGTATTTAAAAGAGAATGAATCATGGTGGGATTGCTATAGTGGCATCTCAAAAACACTTAATTAGTGAATCGTTGCCATGTTCCAAGAAGTGCTTCAACCGGAGAACTTCATCCCCCTGATGCCATTTGCAAGCACCGAAAGACTCTCACACCCAGCGGTTTGTTTCTTTCGGGAAGGTACCCCAATCACAGATGAGTTGGAGAAGTAAATCCATTGATCCGGAAGTTGGATGAAATCACCTTGATTATACTAATAGGGTTACTACTATATCCCTATAGGCTTTCAGATCTTTCACCTGGAGAGGATCAGCGCTCTGAGTAGATGAATCCCCCGAACTCAACCCCTGCCATCATGGAAAGCTGGTATGACTTGGATGATGTCATCACAACCAAGACTATAACTTCCCAACTTTTGATTACCATTTGTTGCTGGGCCTGCTGGGCCTAACTTCAATTGCGGACACCGGACAAATTTGTTGCAAAAAGTAGACTCCTTGAAGACGGTGATGTTTTTAATCAGGTTTTGGGGAAACCCATGTTTCTATACTACCTCTTTGACCCACGTCTCCTTGTGATATACCAGTAATAATGACATCCTCGAATCCTCGAAACCTCGCAGACATCACGTTTGGAAATTTCCTGACAATGAACTTTATTTCAAGGTCGTGGCATGGAAAGCTGTTTGAAGAATATTGAAAAAGTTTTGGCCAGGCAATCCAAATTCCCAACACCTGTATAAGTGTTTTAAAGCTATTCTTCTCCAAGGAAGATTTTCATGCAGTTTTTTTTTGTCCCTGGAAATATGGTTACTTGGCCAGGCTTTTCTGTGGTGAATTCAAACACTCCTTGGCCGAAGTGCTGGACATGAGAACTTGAAAATTTGTACGTTTTGTCTTTTTTTAAAGATGCCAATTGCCCAGTCACTAAAGAAGTGTTTCATAAGGCCTATTCCGAATCCTACTGTATATCGGTTTTAGCTTCGTATTCCTACCCGTAGCATCCTACCATAAAAATCAACTATTCATGTAGGTAAATATACCATAGATGCTACAGGCTTTGATAGGTTTACCACCAAGCTTAGGCGCTAAGGTTGTACCACTTACCTACTAATCATGTCATTCGTGGGAGTTATCACCAAAAGTTTCAAGTACCTAAAATGGAGGTGCTGAACCTTATTGGAGGTGGGTTTTCCCTTACATAAGCCTTACATACAGCTTATATAGGTGAGTACCTCCATTTTAGGTACCTGAAATGCTTGGTGAAGTTGTATCGACTTTTGGCGGTGGATTGTTGAACCTATCCATAGGGAAAATGGTCTGAAAACCCTTGGGATAGGGGTCCCTTAAAAAGCAACCCCATATGGCCCCTTTGCACCTTATAATCTAGTCATATTTATTGGGTATATCATATCTTTGCTTTTAAATGGCTCCAAAGGTACCACCATTTTCCCTATGATCATAGGTTTGAAATCTCTCAAATGAGTAGATACAATCGATACACCCCTGAATACTAACATATTATTTTTGAAAATAGCACATACATCTTCAGTCCTGGTTGGTTTTACAGCCAGTCATGTTAGTTTTCAGGGGTGAACATGTTTTAAAAAAACAAAAAGTAAAGGCAACATGAAAAATGTGTCATCAACTATCATGAATTATGAAATAGGTCGGGTGGGTTCAACAAGATGTTTTTTTTTGAAATCTTCAGCGCCATTTTGGAGAAGATTACCTGGCTCTTAGGGTGTCCGGCTGGAAGTGATCGTGACGAGTTGATAAGTTGGTTTAGGATCCATGTATGGGACGTACCTACTTAGGGGTTGTAAACATTCCAGCTACTAAGTACCATGCACATCCCAGTAGCTAAACACACGCCACTTCTTCGCCAAAACCATTGAAATCATCCCTAAAATGGGACCCCTAGAAGGTATGGAAATGTATGCACCCTAGAAATCTAACATCGATACCAAGAATTGTCATTTATTGTTTAAAGGGAGTTACCTTTTCTAAACCATCATTTTGGGTATCCAGCCGTCAATTTTCGGGAGTGTACTAATCCAAAAAAAACAGCAGGACATCCCAGTCCTTTTTTTCAGGTGATCATATCATTTGGCCGACATCAGTTGTTTCTCCCTCGAAAAGCTTTCAGCTCGAATTTTTAGGCGGTTTATCGAACAACGTTTGCGACGCTGTCGATGCAGATGTCACACAAATGTCGCAAGACATGTCTCCGGGAAGGTGGACAAAAAGGGGTCTTCATGGGGGCTGGGAACTGGAAGTTTCAGGAACAGCGGATGGTTGGTTTTTGAGAGCGGAATTTATGAGGTTTTTGTTGTAGAAAATCTGGAAAAACCTGAATTTTTGACAAGTCCAATTTTGGTTAAAAAAGCCCGGAAAAACTAACATGACATTGGAAAATCTCCATTCTTAAAAAAAGAGAACAATTCTTCATTCCTGGTTGGTTTTCCAGCCAGTCATGTTAGTTTTCGGGTTGGTAGATGATATTACCCCAAAAAGACATCCAGTCATACCCTATGAGGATCGTTGATTGAAGCTCCAAACATTTTCAGAGGATCGTTTTTTCTTTCACTTACACAGATCCTCAGTTTGCTTGACTTACCAGGACTTTTTTTCAGGTGGAGAAAAGTTCAGAAGTCCCTAACAAAAGACCGAATCATCTTCGTGAAATGGATGCACACTGACAAAAGTTAGACCATTTGGTCAAGTCTTGTGGATATTACTGTGTTGCTTATGTTGATTTCTTGTATCTTTGTTTCAGAAAGAATGGGGCAGTCAAAGCCAAAGCTTGCCATGGTACACCAAAAAGACAGATAGGAAGGACGCCACACGTCTCACCGACTCATCTATTTGGTGGTTCATCCTGAAAATTTGTGGAAATGACACAAATTAACGAGCATATCTTTTTGAAATGGGTGGCTTAACAACCAACTAGTTTTTGTAGCAGAGAGAAAAAAGTCTACACGGTGGAATTACCTTGGGATTTGTTGACTTTCACCACAAGACCTGTGACAAAACTTCTTCAGGTACTGATGGACTGTAGTAGGCCCACTACCAAAGAAGCAGGTATACTTTTATGATGTTTTTACTGGGATTTACTAAGTGATCCCGACCCAAACCTTTACGCTTTCTTGGGGTCCGGCATTTTATGGCCATGTACATCGGACTGCTTGAAAAACGCAGTTGCCGTGACCACAGAGATCACAAAATTGACAGTGTAGTTGTATCGCTTCACACTTGCGGTATTTTGTAAGAGATTTTCTGTTCAAAACCCTGGTTGATCATTTCAAATAGGGGTTATATATATATTATGCAGTTGTATGAGAATGATATACTTCTACTTGGATTTGTTTTAAGATGATTTGTTTACTTTCTAGCACGGTAAAATCACTATTAAATCATCATCAAATTACCATTTCATGAAAAAAGATCCAGCCATCATGGCGAAGCCAATGGATTTATAGGAAACGTGCCAACTTCAATTGACCAGGAAAAAAAACATTATTACTTTCCATTGAATCCTGGTTGGTTAATAGGGATCCTTATAATGGTTTATTATAATCCCTCTATACCTGGGTAGTATAGTTTCCTATATACCGTAAACAACCAGGGTTGTTTTCATTGCTGCGGTCTCTTGAATCCAATGGCACTGCCTCCTTGCTCAATTATAGACACCCCTTTTTTGGTACATCAGAAAAATTACAACGTCAAGGCCAGTAGTTTAGGAAGGTAACTGGGCCGTTTTTTAATGATCTATTAAATGTCAGGGATTCCCTGTGGGGCAAATGTTTCGTCTTTTGGACTTTTTGGAAAGATTTCTCTCAAAAAAAGGAGAATTGATGAGCATTTGTACCTCCAAGTGGTGCAGATTCACTCCAAACAAACCCATACCATCCATGTATACTATGGTATATTTACATACATTTGGTTGATGTTGGATGGTTTTCATGTAGGTATGGATATACCATACATGGATTGTTTCGGTTCAGAACTGTTAAAAACCCCATGGCATGCTCGGTAGGCATGTTTTCATCTGGATGTTCGGCCAGGAATCGAATACGAAAATCAGAGGTGGAGATCAAGTGATTCAATCTTTGGATCAACCCTTTGTATAGGAATTGGGATGTACGGTTTGGAAGTTAGGCAATGGTGTCGGTTTGTATTATGTATATATGTATATGGGTTGAAACCACCAACCAGGGGATGTACGGTTTGGAAGTTAGGATCCATGGCAGTTGCCCACAGTTGTTGGTTCATGAGATTTGATGAGTGAATTGGAAGTGGATTGATGAGTGGATTAGGATGTTTCGTTTGTATAGGTTTTTTTTTCCGGGTGGATCCATGGGACTGACCTACACAAACCTAGGGAATGACATGGGGAATAGCATATTTTTCAGATGGGTTGGTTCAACCACCAACCAGATTGGGTTGTTTCGTTGGAAGTTAGGCAATCATTATTATTTCCATGATTAATGGCACAAAAAACCCTTTGCCCAAACGAACTTCTCAAAGTAGAAGTAAATTACAAATGACTAGGTGGTGGTTTCAAACATTTTTTATTTTTTGCTCCTTATTTGGGGAAGATGAACCCATTTTGACTAATATTTTTCAGATGGGTTGAAACCACCAACCAGATTGGGATGTACCGTTGGAAGTTAGGATCCATGGTTGGGATCAGTGGGGTTTTTTGACCCCAGTATGCCCCATGTTTTTTTCGGAGGTGATAGTAACCCACTTAGATCCTATCCTTTTACTAACTTCCTGGGACATCCAAGTGGGATGTTAGTGTTGGTTTAAATTTAAGCAACTTTTGCTCAGCCTTAACCGCTTACGTGAGTTAAGTTTAAGCAACTGTTGCTGTTGTGAAACATTGGCCATCAACCCCTTTGGCGTATACTGTGTGTTGTTGTTTTTTGATTTGCTTAAGTACTCTAAACCAAGTTGTCAGTTTTTCCAGAGTTTCAAATGTATCCAAGTCGTTCCTAGGATGAGCATTTGATTGAAGTAAAAACGACCTGGAGCTTCCAAGGGGTGCCACATGGTTCTTAAAGGGTCTGAATTTACCATCCCTTAGGATTTAATTGGCGCCTCTTGGAAGGTGCCGGTTTGTCTGTATATGTATATAATTAATCATTATTCATTATTGTTATTTACACATATATATTTGTATATTTGTATATATATATATATATATTGATATATGGTAACAGCGCCCCCCCAGAACCCCTAATATACAGTACATGTGCTTACTATCCAATCTTTTTCTCCAAGCAACATCCCATTTGTTTGCTTTTCGTTGCGGTGACAAAAGTCACCCTTCCCTGGGTCCAAAGGGACCTTGTATGAGAGGGAGGTGTTCGGCTGGAGAAAGTACTGATATGCGTTGACTTGAACTTCTCTATGGAACCGTGGTGGTTCCAAACATGTTGAACATGTTTAAAGGTTGCGTATTTGTTTACCACTACTGGGGGAAGATTCCCAACAACAAATTACTAGCATATCTTTAAGATGAGTTGAAAACAATTGGCAGTATATACCACTTATCTACCACTTATATATTATTGCCTATTGGGTGATTATATATCACCGTTCCCACCAATAAAAGGGAACCTTTGAAACAGCTGTTGAACATATAGTACCCTCTCCCAACATAACATAGCAACGTCAAATGGCCACCTTGGCTCAATGACAGGCCCCCAGGCCTACGATGGGCAAAGTACCATCGCTGAGTTGTTGGATTGTGATTGAGGCGGACATCTTTCAACAAACCTATGGTGATGTTGTTTCCTTTTGAGGCCATGGCAAACCAATCTAAATCATTAATATATAAATGTTTGTAACTATTATATAAATGGAACATATAGAACGCAAATTGATGCTTCAAACTAGATGATCCTGCCTTCGTCACATTTAACCTGAAATTCAGGTTCAGTTTGTGTCGCCATGGAATTCTATGATTCACGGGTGACGGTTCACCTGCTATCGAAGCCACTGGCAACAGCCGTGAAAAAGAAACATGTAACATTCTAAGAAAATTCCAACAGACCCCTGGATCAGACCCCAGGTACCCCAAAATACCAGGGGTCTGCCGGAGTTTTGTTAGAAACATGCGTTTCAGGATGCTTAGATTGGATGCTGTGCATTCTTTCAATGTTGCATATGGACGCTGTTTTTTCCGTTCGCCTTTGTGAAAAAATGGGGACTTCACAAGGACTTCCCAAGCTAGGTCCCTTTATTGACGGGTGGCTGCCATTTTTTTTTCGGGCGGGGTTGTAGGCTGTCGGGTGGGTCTGCATGCAGCTGCCGGAAATTCATTAATGTTTGTTATATGCATAATACGATCGCCAGAGCAATGTCAAAATTGCAACAACCCGGTGGTGTTTTCAAACATTTTTTGTATTCACCCCGATACCTGGGGAAATGATCCAATTTGACGAGCATGTTTTTCAATCGGGTTGAAACCACCAACTAGTCAATCTAGGTAAGGGTTTGAATTTTGAAGTGAATTACTCGCCATTTTTGCATAGAGTTGCATCTCTTTCAACCATTGGCTGCATGAAGTCTTCTCATTTGACCAAACTAATTCATGTGGATCATTGATAATGATGACCCTGCCATAGACATCCAGGGCCACCTGCTGAGATGGTATTTGAACCCCCAACATGTACCTAAAACACCTTACCTGAGGAGCTATGACTGGATGTCATCGGGGTTTTATCATCTACCCAACCATCCTAAAATGGCCAAGCTCCACTTGGACCCCAGCCGCAGATTGCCAAAGCTTTAGATGGTTCTGAATTCCTTGGACGCAACATCAAGGCGATATTTGCGGCGAAAAATGGTTGGTTTTTAAGATCAACTTCAAGAATTGGAAACTGCTTTGGTAACACCAAAGATCATGAGTAACACACATGTGAATGGATGTTTAGATAGTAAGTATAGATAGAATAATACGCCGTACATATATTTATATATTTACGTATCATACATGAATATCCTATGATATATCTTGCATGCTCGTCAACTCCTGATCATACAGGCATCAATCTCACTTTTGACTCGTTTTTTTTGTTCAAGTCTTGTTTCTCAACTAGTGGTTAATTGGTGGTTTGAGTTGGTGATTTGGATTCTACGGGTACCCTTAAGTAACAATCCCTTTCATTTTCGGGGATCCAAACATATCCCCACCACCAAGCTAGATGTTTCAGGTGGACAAGAAGAAGTCCATGAAAGGAAAAGGAGATGAGAACCTTGGCCGAAGCAAGAAAAAAACGAACATGTTTGAACAAAAAAATGTTCATTTGGTTCAGATGTTGTCATGTTTTGCCTTTCCATTAAAAAGCTGGCGGATTTTTCAGGTGCAATGTTTGCTGTGGATTTGTGTTGGTGTTTTGATGGAAGCAACTCAGCTAACCACTTGAGGTTACAAGGTGGGCCCAAACACCAGTGAAAATAGTAGGGTTATGGAGCCCTTTTTTAATGGTTTTCACTGAGGTTATGAAAAACCTCTATAAATGGAGTTATGGGTGCTTAAAACTGGTAGGGGCCCAGCTTGTATACTACCTTACCTTTTGTAAACTATGTGATTCAGTTACAACATGTTCTGCTGTCAAACAATGGTCCTAAGTTACAAAAGATCCGGTAATTTTCATTCCGTTGTTAAATAGTTATCCTAATGTTGACTTGCATGTTCCAAAAAGGCATGTTAAAATTGAAATTGTAGCGGGAACTCGTAAGCATGTACAGTCAATTTCTACTATCGGCTAGTGACCATCCCTTGCTGGAGATTTGGAAGCCCAACTGTAGACAGTAGATGACAATAGCACATAGCTGTGCAAATTATAGCGATGTCACACTGTAAGATCTCACCTGCATACCACTGGAAGATACCCCGGACGTTTCACCAACAGTTTATGTTTCGGAAATTCTTTCGAATTGTGTTTTTTTTTTTTTCGGAAGTTTGGGGTATCTTACCAGGGTATGTGGGCAAAATCCTCTGGCCATTTCAGGACCTCCAGGTTGGTAAAATAACCTCATTTGTCCAGACATTTGAGCAATGATACAAAAAAACTAGGTTGCTTAGGGTATATATATATATAGATTACAATAAGCCATGATAAGGATCCCTATTAAACAACCAGTTTTTCATGGAAAATAAGGCTATGTTTTCGTTTCTCATATTTTTTTATATAGAACGCTGCAACAGATTTTTGGGGATTCCTCATTTGGAGTTGATGCATTCCGCAGTAGAAGTTCCGATTCAGATCTGGTACCTCCTTGAGACTTCATCAAGTATACCGCTAGGTATGCAAAGATGACCTGCATCATAATCTCATTTTTGTTTATTAGTATATAATATCTACATGTACTATGTATATACACGTTTTTAATTTGGCCCACATAACATACACAATAAAAAAATGTGTGAAGTCAATAAGATCATCCACATTTACCATACCATGAAACATGAACAAAAATTGATTTCCCCGGTGGCAGACTTCAGGAATGGCAAGGGTTGGGGCTGGGGAATGGGTTCCGGCACCTCAGATTTTGGTTGGAAGACTTGTGGGTGTTTCCAAAAATAATGGTACCCCCAAATCATCCATTTTAATAGGGTTTTCCATTATAAACCATCCATTTGGGGTACCCTTATTTTTGGAAATACCCTTGTGTTGAATCTGATGTTTCACTTTGCGATGAGGATGTTACCACCTAGAGGATGGGCCCCCGACTAAGGATACGTGGTTATGTAAGGGTGGAGAAAGTTGCTTCAGGCATTTTGAAGTAGACTTACCAAACTTAAGGGATGTATTATTACTAATACAGGTATGGTTATTAGCACCAGAAAAAAAGCTTGCGTCACATTGATCTTTTTCAGGTGAGATTTTGAGTTGATTTGGTTGAACGGAGCCGCCCTAACTTAGGTGATTTGGTTAGTGGATCGCTAAAACACATTGGAACGTTTCTCTAATCTCCAGGTGATGGTTTTAGATGCAACAACCAAAGATGCTTATCAATAATAGTAACCACCACCCCACCCAAATATGTTTGATCTCCGGATTGAAATGACACACAAAGACCCTTTTTCAGGTGGGGAATGTGAGCGGCATGACAACTAAACATGTTTGCTTGTGGTGTGGAATCAAAGTATGTGATTTTTGCAAATACAATGAAGGTATACACATTAAAGTGGCAACAGCTGGTAAGTTGAATTGTGGGTAACGATGAGGCTGTTGTTTTCTTGTTTTTTTTTGTCATGTCAGCAGTTGCCAAAACAAACTTCTGTAGCGCTTGATAAGAGGAAACCATTTTTGTTCGTGACATCGAACTCAGCATATACTCATCATACAGCTGTTTGCTTGAGAGTACATTGGGGTTTCCTTAAATGGTGGCACCCAACAACCATTGGTTTTCCTACTAACATTGATCATTTTGGGGTGTTTTGGGGATACGACCATTTAAGGAAACACCCATATGGCAAACTGAGTCCTCAGCAATGGCAAACTCATGAGTCCTTTCTAGTTGAGTCGATAGCCTCGTTTTGTCAAGTCTTTTTTGCCACTGCCGAGTACGAAAGTTCAGTCAGTGATTTCACTTCAAGGGATGAGTGTCATCCCACATGAGCCGTACACAAAACTATGGTAAGTTATTTGCTGGAAAAATGGGAATGAAATACTACCCAGTTATATATGGGGTATATTTTATAGGCCATGAATTAAGGATCCCGGAACCTGAACCAATCAGTATTGCATGGGAATCATGTCATGTCAGGGTTTTGTTCTCGTGCTTACATATCTAATGCAAGAACTTGTGGTCCATTTGTTCCTTGTTGATGGTGGTTCATCCCTTTGCTTTTGAATAGTAGGGTTTTTGTTAACATTGACTTTTGGTTGGTCAGTCGTGATTCCTTGTTGCGTTGAACTTGCAACATGTCAGATGGTAAATTACCAACTTGAAGTCAGCAGTTGAACCAGACTGAATTGCAATATGTCTCTCTGAAGCTTGAATCCAACATGTTCCTTTGATACTGTTGATGGAAGAAATCCTGCACCACCTGGGATGTGTAAATAACGGGGAAAACTGCCAACCTCAACTGGTGCAGGATTTCTTCCATCAACAGTACCTCTGAATGTAAACACAACTTGAACACCAACTGTTTGTAACTGGTGGGAGTCTAGGGGGAGGTTTTTTGCTCCAAATGTAACGTCAGTGAAGGATGCGAGCCCAAAGCAAGTTATTCTAACAACGATCAACCACACAAAAAGCTAGGTAACTAGGTGTATAAGTTGTGATGTCAAACATCTCTTGAATTTCACATCCTTTTAGAGACTCGAGAAGATGTTTTTCATCCATTTTGACTTGGCTCAACCAGCAACTATAGTGGACTTTTGGAATTTGATTCCAGAGTTCTATTGCAAGTTTGGTTAAGAAACTTGTTGCAAATGTGTTCTTCCAACAAAAATCCCAACTGCTTTTCTTGGCCTTTCCCGGTTGGTGTGTTTTCACAGCACGACATCAATATGAATCCATGTATGACTTACCAAAAACCTTAGAAACTGCGGCTATGCTTCCCTCATGTTGGCAACGCCTTGAGGTGGAAAGAAAGGATGCAAAGGCGATTGGGGTAAAGGAGATCTTGGCAAAGGAGGCCTGGTCAGATTCCCGATTGATTTTTTGGGGTGAAGTCTTAGGTTAGCCAGCCAAAGCAGGCGATCACCTGACTAAACTTTTGGGGGATTACAGAATTCAGTAATTGAAAAATAGATGGCTAACCGTCCCTACATATTGGTTTATTTTCGGACCCTTTACGATCACCTACCTTTTGGTATCGGCAAGCCATCTATTTTGACCCTAAGGTATTTAGTAGGAAAAAAATGAAAAGTTCATGTAAACGGCATGGATCTTCATGATCCCAACTGGCCGAGTTTTCAGAATTTGTCTTAGGCCATGTCAAGCCACCATGAATTGACAAGAAGAGACGGTAAGCAGTGGCCACCAGGAGAACGTGTTTACTAGGAGATCCGTATAAACCTTATGAATCATTAGTCTTCTGGAGAACCTTGAAGGGGAACATCCCAAGAAATGCTTTGAAGCATATGGACGTCATCGATCAAAGGAATCTAATGAATTCAATGGATCCACGACATGCTTGTGTTTCATGAACCCAAGATATACGTATTTTTGGTGCATCTCAAGTTTCAGGAAGCTGCAAATGGATAAAGGAAGATCGTGTTTCAAAAGGAAAGGTCCTCGGACCCTCAACATGAACAGATTCCAAAAAATCATCAAGGTAGTGGGATTAATTACACAGAAGCCATGTATCTTTAGAATTGTGAATCATCCAAAATCTTCCCGTGAAAATTTGACATAGATACCCGATACCTAAAAATGACGCCATATTTGAAGGGATATATATATATATATACATCTTGAAACTCATCAATTTGGGATATGTTAAATTTTGGGGGGGGTTAGATTTTGATCTCCAAAAATCAAATCCAACATCCGATGTCAAAAGCTATTCTTGTTTGATCCCTTTGACAGCCCAAGGATGTCAAAGCGGTTAACGTATTGAGTGCTGATCTGGGTGGTGGTTTCAAATTAGATGTTTTATTTTCACCCCTACCTGGGGAGATGATCCACTTTGACTATTTTTTACAAATGGGTTGAAACCACCACCTGGTGATGTTTCGACCAACAAACTCATGACCTCATTTTAAAGGGATTTGGGATTAAGTCATCCACAAACACTATTCATGGTTCTATTTCATCTATAGCTGCATAGATGTGGATGAACATTGCCCTTGATTTTTCACATGTTTCCCAGTCCCAAAATGGGTCCTTTAGTTATCTCAAGGCTCAAATTGAAATCATATCCCCATTGACTGAATGATTTGGTTTGGATATGTGGCTGATTTTGTTTGTTTCTTTTCTGCCATGGGACAATCAAATCACCATGAAGGTACACCTATAAGGGAACTACTCCCCAGAAAACTAACGGCTGGAACCTGTAAATCACCCTTTTGATTCAAGGAATGCCGGCATTTCCCCAAGCTTTATTTGTCAGCCACAGCAGATGGGCAGCGCCTGTCCAGAAGCACCATCGCAGTGGCCACTGCCCCATGTGATTTATGCGCAAGATCCAGACCACCCCTTGCTGAAGATTATGATGCACATGTTCTACATGAGGCAGTGTGGCATGGACATCTACGAGGAGGACAGAAATGCATTGTCTCATTCCAAGCTGTAGTATGTGCTTATGGTGACTAGGACGCCTTCTTCTATAGCCAGACGAAGATCTCAGCAGCATGCAGCATCTCAGCGCCCACCGACAACGGCTTCTGAAAGTTCTTCCAACTAGACACATTCGATGCCGGAGTGGAATCCTTTCAAAGTTTTCTTGAGAGCTGCTTCACAGACTATTGCAAAGAGATGCTGCAGCAGAGCAGCCAAGCTGTGGAAGAATCATTGCGAATCCTTTCCACTCGCTGCTTGTGGTGACCGCTACACAAAAACTCAGCATGTCAACGAGTCAGTTGCAGCTACAGCTAAGGAGAGTGTATCCTCACAAAAGCCATTACGTAACTTGAAGAATTTTCCAACTTATTGAACAACAACATCCTTCTCACCCTTGGGCCAAAACGGGCCATTTTTTGGTGAGTGTGTGTTTTTGTTGAATCTTTTGTTATCAGGTAATGGTTAATTGTTGGTTTGGGGCGTTTGGTGGTTTGGAATCCGATTGGATCACCTTATGAAAAGGGATTGTTACCTTACAGGGGTAGCTGATGCGAATCCCAAACCACCAAACACCCCAAAACCAACAATCTAGGTGGTGGTTTCAAACATTTTATATTTTCACCCGGAACGCTGGAGAGATGATCCAATTTGACGAGCATATTTTCAAATTGGTTGGTTGAAACCACCAACCAGCAATTATATAACCATTAAAAAAAAACATCTCAGAGAGACATCCCAAAAAGGTGAGATTTTTTTAAGCGACGTTGGATTATTCCAAACGGTTGGAACGATGGTTGTGCACCTGGAAAGTGAATGCCATAGGGTTTTTTCGGATCAAAAATGATTCGCCAACTTCAGGCTAAGAAATCATAGTTTATAGTATGGTCGTACTAGATTGGCGTATCAACTATTCGTTTTTGAATGTTGAAGCCATGTTCTGAAAAAAACTAGTTCCATTTTGACCAACAAAGAGGGGTTGATACATCCCCACGGTAGAAGTTAGAATTGATCCCCACCAAGTATAGTTCTGAATGAAGATATGTCATTTATCATTCAACATATCAAGTAACGAATTCATACTTTATAAGCTGC
Organism: Breviolum minutum Mf 1.05b.01; assembly: GCA_000507305.1. Taxonomy (NCBI): domain Eukaryota; class Dinophyceae; order Suessiales; family Symbiodiniaceae; genus Breviolum; species Breviolum minutum. The sequence continues at coordinate 133,445 of DF239043.1, forward strand.
CTGGACCTTCCAGTTTGGGTGCCAAAAGGGTATTAATTTACTAATTTACCACCCGTTATAGTAATTTAGATGGCACCCCTTGGAAGATGCTAGTGTTCACAAGCTATTTAACCTTAGTCAGATTGTCATCACAACTAACTAACCCCCCCGCCCGAAGTTTAACAGCTCGCCCCTGAACAATGGATGCTTGGAAGACGATCCTTTCCTATTGGGTTTTGGTATATCTTCAGGGGCTTTACTTGCTGTTAAAACTTCAGGTGAGTAACCTTTCCCCAATCAATTTCTTAGCTTCCCCTGTGCAGGTTGGTGGGGTGGAGGCGTGGACAAAAACGGTAGGAAGCATCGAATTCAAGCGGCTTGAGGTTGATGATGATAATTTGGGTCACTCCTCGAAAATTAAAAAAAATGGGTAAAAAAGGGGTCCAAAAAAGTCGTGTATTCGAAACTATCAGTTTTTTGGAGAGATATGTTATCCAAATTTCGGTTGGGAGTGTAAACTTGTTCTTATAACGCGTGAGGCTTTTATTTCGAGGGCAGCTGGTTGTTTTCCAACAAGCCTCCACAGACAGCTGGTTGGGGTCAATGTTCGAAAGCGGAGTTGGGGATGATGTAATTCTGGAAAGTCTCAAAATACCACTTGCATCAGAATCCTTCAAGAATTTATTGGAGCCTTAGATGTTTTTAAAGAAATGGGATCTTAGGAAAATAAACAAGATTGGGGCGTGAATTGATCTAGTATGCGGCTAAGAGATTCTTCTGCGCCAAGAATTGGTAGGGTATTGGAGATTGGGGAATTGTCCTTACAAAAACATTGGGAATTTGCCAACTTGTCCCGCACATGAGAGAGATTCATGGGCAACATGTGCATTTCACAGCTGAACCTAAATCTCTTAGACATGAATGACTAGGAGGTGGTTTCAAACATGTTTTTAGGTTGAAACCACCAACTGGCGAATGACCCTTTCTTTTGTTTAAGGCCACTTTCTCAAAAAAACATGGGCCATGTCTATACACAAAATAGCCGAAGAAACTTTGGTTGCAGCTGCCCATAGGAATCCTCAAAAAATCCCTACCGACCCGTACAGTCCTGCTTTTTTGTCTTTCAGGTGGACCATGGTGGGGAGGTTGTGGAGGACTGCAGACAATGTTGTTGTGGAGCATACTTACGTATCCATTTAAGGTATCTATACATACTAGCTAATGGTGAATTATGCATGTCATGGAGCCAGATTTTTGTTGGTATATTTTGGGATGCGACACCCATTCCAAGATGCGAAATTCATCGCAATTGGGCACGCTTCGGTGATGTTTGGCACCGTGAGACACCTCATTCAAGTGACCTCAACAATTATTGGATGTGTTCTTGTTATATCATTATCTTCTACATAATTGAACATGGGGATAGTCTATTGCTGTGCTAGTTCACCAGAGGGCAACTGCCATTCTTGCTACCAAATAACTTCTGAAGAATGCTTGAACTCAAATGGGAACTTCTTCAGAGGAAACGATCCCTCGTGACCTTCAGTGTTTTTTTTGTAGGGAACGAGCCCATATTCCACCGAAATGGAAGGAAATTCATTTTTGTGATCAACATGGAGATTTCCATGCTATTTTCAATTTTCGGATGAAACTGGAGATTATTTTGACTCTCTTACAAGTTTGGCCATGTGCAGAAAATTATTCATGAATGTATATAATTCTACATGATGTTAGGTGGATATTACGTACATCCCAAGATTTCTAGACTACCAACGGTTTTTTAGGGTTCACCACTTCTTTGACCATCTTTCATGCGCCAGGAAAGGGTTGGAAAGGAGGATGGGGACCTTACTAAAGCTGCTCCGGGGCCCCAGATGTGTTGTTCAGTGATGTTCATAAGTCAGGATGCTTCATGATGTATGGCATAGTTTGACCCACATTGGTTCCAAAAACAGCTTCATATGTGGGGAAATGTACACAATATAGGTGAAAATAAAGATATATATTTCATACACAAGCGCTTCGGCTCAAAAGGGTGGTTCTATTGCTTTTAGTACAAATTGTTCTGGTAGATGTCCCACTAAAAGATGATATTGTTCTTGTTGTTCTCTCTTTCGGTGGGTTATTGGATCAAGTTACTTGTTGATGTTTTGATTGTAAGAGTACACGGCTGTCCGTGTAATCGGCTAGGGTGAAATGATGCCGACAACTATTTGGGTATGTCTCAAATTTAGAGACCCTTCTCCAAATCACACTGGACATGTTTTGTTGAAAAAGCAGACCTTCTAGGTCTTGAGAACTGAATTGTTAAGATACTGCAAAACATCTTCAAGCTTTTAAGTTGTGATTGTTTTTTTCCTGTGGAGTCATGAAAGGCTAGCGAAGGTGCGCTACGGAAAGGAGCCATCTGGAGCACATTTTAGAAGGGACATGTTTTTTTTTTTCTGAGATACCCTCCCTGAAACTAACATCTCACCCCTGAAAATGGATGGTTTTGGAAGACTTTCTCGTTTTCTTTTTGGGTATGTCCCCTTTTCAGTGGCGTTTGCGGTTTTGGGGAGGGAAAATTTCTTCCAACAGTTTGATATTGTTATGTTCCACAGTCCAATTGACAGCGAATCATCGACCGCTTGAGAACAAAGCTGTAAGAATCCGGGTAAAATGAACATAGCTGGAACACGGACAATTTGAAGATGTATTTCCTATTTGAATAATGACCATTTTCCATGGCCATGTTACTTTACCAGTACATCTGTACCTCAAGAGATTGAAAAGTCATCAGTTTTTCCAGTTTGGACTTTGATTCCAATCTGGGTTTCTCAGAGCAGGGATCACTTGATCATTTCACCCTACTTGACTTGATTTCTCATGTTGTAATGGGGGTCAAAAACTACCCAGCTGCATAAAGATATACACTCCAGTAAACTAACATAGCAATGAAAAATAGACCCTTTGAAGATGTATCTCCTATTGAAAATGGGGATATTCCATTGCTATGTTAGTTTACCAGAGGGTATAAGATATTTACAAGCATACTCCCTTTGAATCAACCATAATTTCATTTGCCACGACTTTTTTTTGTGTGATTTTTTTGAGGTTAATGCCATTGCTCAGACGTGATCCTCGCCTCTTGATATCTAAGGTCCACTTCGCTGGCGAGAAAAAATGGTCCCAACCTTCTGGGCGGAGTAAAGAAACACGAGAATTGCGTGCTGCTTGCTGTGGTTGGTGGGAAACCCACATGAGCAATGAAAAAAGCCTGGCTGGTTGGGGTTATAAAGGGAATTGTGCTACCCACTTATGGTTGGGATTAGAATAAACCACTATAAGGATCCCTATTGACCAACCAGTATGTTGGGAAGGAAGGCCGTTTTTTTTTCGTGGCTCAAATTGGTTGTTTGCTGTAGTTACAACGGAACATCGTGAGTGGACACAAAGACCTGACTCTTCACAACCGAAAAAATAGGTACAGTAGGTTTATCCGGGTTTTTGCCGAATCTCATGTTTCCATCACATAGACATGTTTGCCCTTTCTTGGCTTTGTTTTTTTGTGTGAGTAGTAAATTTGAGCACACACATTTCAGATACACTTGAACGATTCATTTTGTTCAAATCGTTATGTTGATAAGATATATAATGTGTATATATTTCACTTGAACCATGGGTGACCATGGCTTAGCCTATACCTCAACCTCCAAAACAGCACGAAGACGAAAACTAAAACGTAAACCCTGGGATTCATCGCTTTTCACGCCGGCAGCTGTTTGAGACTTTCGAGATGAAGATCTCCTGACCGATCAATCAAAAAAGTTAGGCAACAACTCCACGGTTTATTTCTTTTCACACAGACGTGAGCAAGTAGAAAAAGAGACCAAATGTAGTTGAGAATCAACGAAACATCGGCGCTAATTCTTGATGTTTGTTGGTTGGTTTCAAGTTGACTCCAAAGTGAATATTTATGTTTTGAGCTGCCCCATAAGCCACAAGCCCTCAAGAAAGGGCCGACTCTGAAAACACAAAAAGCAGGCCAAAGGTGAGTTTCACATCTCAAATTCAGGGAGCATTTGATATCTATTGATGTTGTGCCCAATCAGAATTCAGAATCCACAACGATTTTCTCTTTTTGGTTGGTCCAGTTGGTCCTTAAAAGCTTGAATGAAATGGGTTCATGTTGATGAACATATCCACATTCCATTTTGGTGTTTCATGGTTTCATCTGAAATTCCTCGTTGGATGACCAGTTTGATGTATTCGAAGTTCTTTCCATGTGCAAAATATACCAGAAACCAAGAAAGCGAGAACCAGCACACAGTGGCAAAATTTTGGTGCACTTCACATGGCGTAGAAGTGCTTCCCAGCATTGCCTTCAACAATTCACCCCTTTGGTCGGAAGGTGGGAGGGTCATTGCCATACCTTGGAGGATCATCCCAGGATAGACGTAAGTGGTTAGTAACTGCCATTTATAAGCCATGAATGGCCATTTGGAAGGGGTCCCACAACCCGATCCTTAGGGGACGAACACTAAGCATTGTTATTAAGAACTTACAAGTCCTGGGATGATCCTCCAAGTAGAGCGGCGGTGAAGGAATCTGGGAATATTTACAGTTCATGGGTTTCGCTTTTGCAAATGGGACGGTGCAGCGACAGCCACTAGATTCTATAGTAGTCCCAAGGGATGAATCCGCATACTTAAAAGTTTGAAAGATTTCCAAGATATCTCAGAAGTGGTTTCTTCCGCACCGAAAATCACCTGTTTGGACAAAAAGGATCATCATCCTTTCCCATTCTCCATGTTTTTGGGGGTTCCATGTTGAATTTCTAAGAAAGTCGTATGCTTGGAGGATTCAGTATTTAGGATCTAGGTGGTTTCAAAGCGTTTGACCACCAACAATTGACGGAAACGATCCAATTTGACAAGCAATACTGTTGATGGAAGAAATCCTGCACCACCTGGATTGTAACACAAATTATAAAACCCTGGTAGTTTACTGGGATAAACGACCAACCTCAACTGGTGAACTAACCCGGATTTCTGGTTGCCATCGAGTTGGGTTTTTTCCCCACCAACGATCGATGCGAATCAGATCCAAGTGCCTTAAGTTAGGGGTACATTAAACCCGACTCTGGGTCTCCCCAAGGAATGAAAATGACCTGAGAACTTGGGTTAGTTATAGCTGGTGTATGTAGCTAAACCAGATCTCTTGTATGGACCAGATTACTTTGATGCAAAGTGAATCTGAGTTTTTTTTAGTGAGAAGCAGCCATGTCTTTTTTATATGATTTACCTCAGCTAATGGCAAATTGTTGGTTAAGCTACGGGAGCTACGGGATAATAATGAGGAGCGATTCAGAACCATAGATTCCCCCTGCCAAGTCACAGGGTAGCTACCAGCTATAGCTTAAACGTTGCTAAACAAAGGGATATGGGTGGACAACTGGATTCAACTGTTAGACACTCAGAATCAGTGAAACGGTTCCCCGCTTCATTTTCTATCCGACGCAACTGTTGATGGTTCCAAAATCCCGTGAACCAGTTTATTCACAGAGGCTGTCAAAAAATCCTATTATTTGATTCGGGATTAAAATCATTCCAGAACATAGTAGGCGTTTCTTCTAGAACCCTCCGCAAGTGTTTACGTGTTCACCTCAAATGCTTACTATTCCCCTCGGGCTTCCCAAAAAGAAGCCGGATTGTCTCCCAACTACCATAGCTGTCAGGGTTTTTTGCTGTTAGTTTCAGGGGCGGGTAATTGTAAGCTGGTAAATTTGGCTAGATTTCTGAAGCATCAAGAAGGTACTCGTATCACTACTACAAGTTGTGGGCCCATACTTCCAAGCTATAAATGCATAACCCTTATCGATTGCCAACAATAAATGAGTTTCACTGGGGTTATTTCACCCTTACAAGTGGAGTTTTTGGGCCCCTACTTCAACCCACACGACTGACCTGAAGGCATTTTTGGAGGTGCACTGGTTTTGTGGCAAGCAAGAAGTGGTGGGCCAAAAGATGAAAAGCCTTTCAAGGAAACTTATATGTATATTTACAAATATCTATGAGAGAGAGACAGATATTGCTATATCATAAATTGTTGTGTATCACAGTGTATGAGATGTATCACAATTGGTGTGTATGTATTTTAAACCCATGATTATACTATGCATGTGTATATAGATACTGGACCTTCCAAGGCATGCAAATCGCATGTGTGCCAAAGGGATGGTTAAAAAGGTGCCATTTGGGCAACTTGTTTGGGTCCGAATTTGTTGGTAGCAGGTTTGTGATTTGGCCAGCTCGGTATATGAGTTGTATAGTTGCAACCTTCACTATTCGCGAACCTATCAGACATCATTCCAAGTATGACAAGTTAATGAAATTATGTGAGGATGTGCGGGCAGATTTGTAAAGGAATCATCATCACACCCTTCGACATGAAGATTCTTCATGCTAGGAAATAGGGGGGTATGACTTGGAACCTCTTTCTACTAAGCTTACGTCAACTGTAGATTGTTGGTGGGGCATCAGATAGGACATCACCCAAGGGCCCATGATCAATGTTTCTGAATGGAAGCAGAGGGCTTTTTATCCCGCATGTTTCTGCAGGGGGAGACCATGGATATCAAGTAATCTTGAGACACAAAACAATCTCAATAATTTACATATGGTAGGGATGTTCAGAAATCCATAGACCTAAATAGGCATGTTTCAAGATGACAACAACCATTCTCATACTTGTTTAACCACGCATATATTATAAATAATAGCTTCAACAATCTACTTTCTTCACGTCCTCTTTTGGAAGGTCCTTCTTCCAACAACTATGCTTCCAATATGGATGTTTCCAAAAATAGTGGTACCCCCAAATCATCCATTTTAATAGGGTTTTCCATTATAAACCATCCATTTTGAGGTACCCTTATTTTTGGAAACACCCATATCTAAACCAAACGACAACTTTCAACTTTGACACCAAGTTTTCTTTTCGAAACTCCAAAGCACTGGAAAACCAAAAAGAACACAAGAAACTCCCCCGCAAGGTGGGCCCCTATCAGTCATAAGCAGGCTTATGGGGCCCCTATAAAAACGGCCGAAGCAAAAGTGGGTTTCACTGTGTTTTTTTTTCATCCCTATAATTTTCAATTCGGAGTTATTTTTCACCCCTACTGAAAATAACTAACGTTTAAGTATATCACTATTGCCATGGCTGCCATGGCTGTTTACACAGTTTATCTTTTTAGTTTTGATGAGTGACGACCACAGGTCCCACGGTCCCAAAACCGGTGACGTCAGGTCATGAGTTGGTTTGGCATTCCCTTTTGTGGCTATAGCTGTGAGTCCGGGGAAGCCCAGCACAGCTAGGGTGAGGTGAAGAGGTGAAGAGGTGAAGCGGATGATACAGGATTTTTCCAGCATATCGGTGTTTGGGGTCTAAACTCCCATTATTTTCATATAATAGGGGATGGTCATCAACCCCATAGTAGGGGTTTATTTACCCCGTGATAAGGATTCCCTATTACAGGTGGGATGAGTTTATCCCCAATATGAGAAGTTGATAGACCCTGGCACATATCGGTGTTGGGGAAAAAACGCATCCTCATCAATAGCTGTTTCTGGTTCCCTTTTGTTGGTGGGATCGGTGATATATACTCACCCAATTGGTAGTATATACCACTTACATATTGCCCTCTGGGGTTATTATATGCTACCTATCCCATCTATTAAGGGAACTGTCCAGAAACTCCATTGACCTCATGGTTTACTCAGATCCGGTGGGAAAAAGGATTTCTAGTTACTTTTGTGAAACGATGGGTGGGTCCAGCACCAAGGGTTCGATGGATGGTTTTGAGGAGCAACTGGAATCCGAATAGATCCGCAAAGTAGAAAGTTACAACACTTACCATCCCTGAAACTAACAGTTTGCCTCTGAAAACAGGCATTCCCAAAAGGAAAGGCTTGTCTTGCAGCCATCATTTTTCAGTGGCTTTTGTTGTTGGTTTCAGGAAGGGTATCGGTTTTTGTGAATCAAGATACAATTCAAATGGTATTACCTGGAGTAACTTGGTGGTTTCAATCGCATGCCTTTGGGAATGTTTATCACCAGTGGTCCGAACTTGGCATTCTGAAGTATATAGAGAGACTTGAAGATTTGGAATAGACAGTTATTTTTTTTTCGCACCCTTACCCTACCATCCATGTAAAGGGGATCTACATACAGTGAATGATTGATCTTTGTATGTAAAACTGTGTGTGTGTGTCAAATCCATGGGTGCCAGCTGCTACTAGAGTTGCGTCACCTTCTTTTGATGGATTGTTTGTGGCTCGCTCTCTTCCACGAAGAAAGTGGGTAAAGTAACTAAAGTCTCATGACTACCCTCTCCAAAACTCAAATGTTCGTCCCTAGAAATGGCGGTTTCCAATAGGAATCTCCGAACTTCCAGGTGGTCTATTTTCAGGGGCTATGTTATCTATGTTAGTTTCAGGGAGGGTATCTTGGCTCTGATGGTGGTTTAGGATTGGGAAATCCTCAACAGCCACCATTCGGATGCTAGTGGTTGGTGAACACAATGAACCAATTATATATGATTCTAGAAATAAGGTTCAAAAAAACAAAAAACAATAAATCTACCAAACACCTTTACCGAATAGCAACTCTTAATGTCAAGATATGTATTTTATTTCACAAAAAAACACACACTTACACCAACCCCCAACCCATTTCCAACCCCACACCGTCGTTGGTCCCGAGATTCTCGCCCTTCCGTGGCAACCTGCTGGCCGTGGGCACGGGACAGTGACCGAACGGCTGGAAAGGATGGCCGTTTCGATCCGGATCTTTTTGAAATAGAGTTACAAAAATAGCCACCCAAAAAAATGGCTGAAAATAAATGAGGTTTCCACATGTTTCCACTGGGGTTATTTTACCTTGTTGTGGGCGCTCAAAACTCGGAAGGGCCCTACCATGATCAGCATGGGATAACTTGACAAAGCGTCGGGGTGTTTTTTCAGCAATCGTGACAAGCTTGGCCGAACAGCAAATCCTCCAAAAACAGGATTTTTACACCCCAGAAATCTAACATAGATACGTTAAAGGGAGTCACCTTTTCCAAACCATCGCATCGCCTGTTGGTCTCTGCCACGACAGCCTGTCCCTACTTCTTTGGGAAAACCATCATTTTGGGTATCCACCTTAGTTTTCAGGGATGTATTTTGTTTTTTGGTGGATGGTTAATTCGGTCACTGTACGTTAAAAGATTTACCGAGTGTGTTTCAATAAAGAATGGGTGACCTTAATACAAGCCATGTTTTTTCACGAACATCGGGGTGGGGTGGGGGGCTTGGGGCTTTTTTTCAACATATGCGTATCTCTGATTGATTTTTTTCAGAAGTCATTTTGAGTTTGATTGTTGGATCAAGAAGTCAATTTCCAACGCCTATTGATGTTTTGCTACTTCAACTGTACGATTTCTGTGTTGAAGATGCTGCATGAGTCGCCATCAAAATTCAGGCTAGATGAGTCCCTGAAAGTAACAGATTGCCCTTGAAACGATGGCATCTCAAACGGAGACTTCATTATCCAACGATCAGTTTCGCTATGTTTCAGGGAGGGTAGTCTAAACCAAACCTTTCAAGGGAAGTTGAGCTTTGATATACAGTACTTGAGTACTTGTACTTGTGTTTGTTTTTGCGGGCGGTAACATATATTTGCATTAATATCATGAGATTTATGAGGGAATGTTGCAATTTTTTATGTCCTCCAAAAAATGTTTCCTTAGAAAAATACACAATTTCAATAGTTTTTTGCGGGTTGAGGAATAAGCCACACTTTATTGATGACTACTTCTTTGTTTACAATGTTATGAACAAATCCTTATTGGGAGCAGCTTGGTTTAGATCATTCATGAAAGTTCCCAACAGAAAAACCCGTAGAATCTAGACCCTTCCCTAGAGTAGGATTAATCCCTAGTGCTCCAAATAACATGTTACAAGGTGTTTAGGTACCCAAAACCCACCCCAAAACCACTTGCAGAAAGGGATTGGAGCATAAGGGAATGGTCTCAATCCCATATCCAGAATAGGAATATAGGGAAAATCCCTTTCTCAGGACATAAGTGCTGGGGTCTAAACTCCCAGTATTTCCATGTAATAGGAATGGTCATCAACCCCAATAGTAGGGGTTGATATACCCATTCTAAGGATTCCCTATTAATTAAAGGTGGGATGAGTTTCTCTCCCCAATATAAGGAGTTGATCGACCCTGATCCTCTATGGTTCAACTCAGCTGGAGCCCTTACGTTTCAAGCGCTCCCAAAAAAGACCAGGTACTTTGGTATTGTGGGCAATGGCAAGCTGCATGTCTTGGATATTGCTGCTCCAGGCACCCCGCGCTAACCTAACCAGAAATTCTAAGAAAGCAAGAAAAGTGGTGATACGGTGATACGTTAAGTGATACGGCTGGAACGTCTACCCAGTTATTGAAGGATATGAATTATATAAGTCACACAATTTGGATCCGGATAAACTCGCAAGTATAGAATGTGTATACATAGTCACACTTACCTATTGTGGCCGAAGAAATTCCGAAAGACGATACGTAGGCTATTATGACCCATATCATCCATAGTCATTTGCCCAGCATGATTGTTTCTGCTGCTGCACACCTATCAATTGAAAATACCAAGTGTTTTTCTCTGTTTGTCAATAGAATGGTGTTTAGTCTTCTAAACCAAATATAGTTTTAGCATGGTTATTTTAAGGATTATGCTTATAGTTATATTTTTACATCTTTGCATAATTTTATATGATGGTATGAAGTCACACTCAAACACCTGAGAATCGTGATGGTCTGATTTCACACCCCAAAAAACAAAATTCGACCGAAATGCCAAGAATCTCTAGAAATCAACAGATACTCGCCTGAAAACTAACATAACCCCTGAAATCAAGTGGTTGGAAGATGTGCTTTACCTGTGAAATAGTTGCTGTTTTAGGGGATAGGTTGATTTTGGGGTTGGGTATTTCATGGAAACCCTAGTCATCCAAAATCCTCCAAATACCTGGTGAGGAGGTGAGTTGGGAAACCCTAAAAGTCAAGCCTCAGGAGATGTTTTGGGGTTCAAGCACCGATCCTCACCCCAGGTGTTTGGTTGTCTAGAAGGGTAATCTCATCTACGAACCTGAAAACCAACAGAACTGGCTGTAAAACCCACCATTTGAAGATGTACTCTTTCTCCATTCTTTCTCCCATAATCATTGGAAGTGGGAAATCACCCTAAATGAAAGGAAACTCCTATTGCAGACATCCCATGTTTGACTTCCATGATTATGGGAGGAAGGGTATTTCCTATCCCAGATTCTCAATGTAAATATAGTTTATTTACCTACAATTTCCCCAAAGTACTATACCCAAATGTAGGTAAATAGACCGTAGATTGAGCATCTGGGTATTGAACATGGGGGGGATTTTCCAACGTGTTTGGATATCGTTTTGGTAAAAGGATAGATTCGCATGAAGCCAAAAAAACAGTCTTCCAACTCAGGCGGCCAACCCGTCCGGGAGCCCGAAAAATCAGTGGGAAGATGTGTTGTGTCCTGGAAAACAAACAACCCTTAAACAACCAGGGTGCAAGATATATCTGGTTGGCGGTTTCTTTTTTGATTTTCACCCCTACTTGGTGGAACATAACATTTTTCGGATGGGTTCATTGAAACCACCAACTAGATATACATGTATTCATCTTAGTATAGCTATTTGATTTATTTATATATTATATTCATCTTTCTTTTTAAGATTTATATACGTTTTTTTTTCCACTTCAACCCGTGAAAAACATCTGCAACCCATCTCCAATTCGCGTCAAACCGTCGGATAGCTTTTCGGAGTTTCTCTAAGTCTCTTGCGGTTCAACTTCAACTGGGGATGTTTTGATCGAACACGGAAGCAGTGGATTCCAAGGATGACGGATTTTTGTTATGGAATTCTGTGCGCAAAACTTGGGGGATTCCTAGATTTTGGATATTACTAATGTTAAAAAATCAATGTCTACATATTATCGTCATACATTTACTGTCAAACACCAACTCCTTGAGAAAAAAAGAAGTGATATTAAGATCTGTTGACTAACAGAACACTCAAGGTGCGCCCTGTCACCAGCTATAAGTACGATTGTAACCTCTATAAATGGCGTAAAAACAAGGGTTTTACTGGGGTTATTTCATCCCCTATAAATGGCGTTATTTCACCCTACTGAAATATTTAAAAAATGACATGTAGATACTGAAATCCCCTAAAGATGATGGCGTTTTAATCCCTAAAAATATGGGTTATAACCCTTAAAAATGAAGGTTGTGGGTTCCCATGGTGTTTACTAACCAATGATCTTTCTGGACAGTACTTGTAACCAAGGAGAACGGTTGTTTTTCTGTTGGAAACCACCGAGGTCTGCGAATGGATGACCAACCAAGCAGTCTATGATGTGGCATGGAGTGAGGTGCATTGACAACTTTTGGTGTTGTTGTTGTTTCCGTTCATGCAAGCTTTGCACCGTAGTTTTCAAGCATCGATGGCGATCGCCACTCCCAAGAGATGGCGATTTGTATTCGGGGCCGTGATAAACCAATACAAGGGAATTGCGCCACCTGCTTTCCAGGTGGTATATATTTTCCTCCACTAATTTATATACCTTGAAAAAGTTAAGTATTTTTTTAGATGTAGATTGTATTATATATACGTATATATTTATATACACCTTTAAATTTGGACCATACATGAATCCTTAGAGATGTAGTCTTAAGTCAAAGCACTAACTACTGGCCTTTGCTGTCTTAAGATGTGGACTGGCAAAAAGCGGTTCAGAACCGGACAGGGGATCTATGAAACACCTGCCTCATGGCACCCCACTTTGATTGAAACAGAATATCTGGCGAAATGAAGACCATGCTGAGATCATATCCCAGATACTCAATGTATGGTCTATTTACCAACATTTGGGTAGTTTAGGCGTTAAATGTAGGTAAATATTCCATACATAGAGCATCTAGGTGTGGAAACTGTTTGTGAAACATCATGGAACAAAATCGGAGGAAGTGAAGTGCGTACGAAAAACTGATTTTTATATCAGATCTTCACGGGGTGCCATCATCCTTGAATTTGTACAAGATCAGGTTGGAAAATTAAATTGAATTAAATTTGCATGTTTTAAAGACGTCCTCGAGAAAAACATGGGAACTTATTTCGAGGATGAAAAATATGAGTCCTTTATTTTTGGGTATCCAACTTGTATGTGGTATCAACGATATGAATATATTTGATTTCATTGGCACTAATGCTTTTTCTTAATCATGGGAAGAACTTTCAAGAGTCTGCGGCTTTCACCAGCCTCAAAGCTTGCCAATCCGGCAAAAAATATCGGAAATAACTGTACCCAACTGAAGTTTAACAGCTCGCCCCCTGAAAAGTTATCGTAGTCTTCCAACCATCATTTTTCAGGGGCCAGGGTACTGCTTAATAGCGAAAAAAAAATAGGCTCATAGCGAAAAAACACATGTTTTTAGGGGCGAGCTTTCAAACTTTGCGGATTTCGCGGGGTGTAAATGTCTTTTACCCAGATGCTCAATGTATGGTATATTTACCTACATTTACCATAAAAATTGCCAAATGTAGGTAAATATATGTTACATTGAGCGTTTGGGTTAGCTTTTACCAGACAAGACATTCTTAGAGTCCTATCTCCACCGCATTTTGAAAGCCCTTTCAAATTCACCTGAGCAGTGATCATTTGGGACTGTGGTGAAAGTTGTTGTTAATATAGGGGATGGAATGGTACCTAGTTATAATAAGGGATTTTTGTTCATAAGCCACTTGAAGGATTCCTGTAGAAGAGAACAACAGGTGTTCATGTTACCCATAACATCCATGGGACTGGTGTATTTACCTACATTTACCATAAAAAAACAGCTAAATTATTAAATGTGGGTAAATATACCAGTCCCATGGATGGTATGGGTTATGTCATGTCAGGGTGTTGGTTCACGTTGCCCACTTACTTATGTCGCAACTTGGCGACATCGCCAAGGCCAATGAGCATGTGATTCTCACCGGCCAAGCAGATGGTTCGGTGAAACTCTTCGCAGGGAAAGCCCAGATGGTTCTAACCCTCCCTTGTTGTAAGATGAAGTGTCTTGGGGCAAAAAACATGTTTTCAGAGGCTTTTGCTGTGTAAATCCCGTATAGAGTTTCCAGTGATACTTCTATCAGAAGCTGTGAACAACAAAGACCTTCAAAACAGTTCCAGAGGCTCGAGGTATGGGATTCAAATTCACACCTTCAAACCTGCCGTTGACTAAGCATGTTGGTCACGATGGATTTGGAGAGGAAAATCCTAATTGTTGAAACACAACCTCTTTCAATCTGTTTAACGGTTGTTTGTTGAAAAAGGCAGCATTGCATGTGGCCTTGAGATTTTTTTTGTATCACGCCAATCGCATGGATTCAACATGGATCTGTTCAGTGCAAGAAACGCGTCATTTTGTGAATGACTCTCCAGCATCTTGAGGGCTTCACCGCAAGCAGATTGTTTTATGTGTGTGTGTTGCTGTGTCCCAGAAATAGTCATGTGACAATATTACATAATATATATATATATAGATATAAAGATATATATATATATTTACATTTAATATATTTATATATACATATGAAATATATATTGCAAATTTTGATGTTTCCTTGCTTCAGCCACCTTAATTCTGCATGGAGTTAGTTTTTACCCGTTTACCCACACCAACACCCCACTCGCTTAAAAAGCGGGACGAAGCCGGGACGGATGGTGGTCCATCAGCACTGAGGATTGGACCAATCCACATGGTCCTATCATGTCCCTAGAGGAACATACTGCCGAGGTGGGAGATAGTGGAAGGGATCCAGGGATGGGAGAAATGTGGGTTAAAGCACCATCAGTTGAGGGTAGTGCTGTTGGATAAAGGTGTGAAACAGGCTGGAAGTGAGTATAGGATGATGTCGTTTATATGTAGATATACCCTCCTGGGAAGTTTAGATATCTCATGCCAAAGGCAGTTTGGAAGATGAGTTTTTTTTTCCTTAAGGTGGGATATGTGATCGTTTCCTGGTGGGTTGAATTGTGACAGAACCCCAATCAGTCTTGGAAAGTGACGCAAGCACCCATGGGCCCACGAGCAATGCATTTAAGTAAAATGATCATCCAAGGTGTTCACTTTCTCAAAGAGGCACCTCAAAGATGGTGTGTTTCACAGGAAAGGTGATTCCTTTGGCTTGTTAGTCAGCAGATTCACCATTGCTTTGGATTCGTTGAAGAAGAAATATTTGAAAAAAAATGAACACATCACGCCCTGAAGACTCCTACACTTACACTGTTAAAAAGAGCGGAATAGAATGCGTTATTTTGTTGGCAAAAAATCATAGCAGAACCTGCGAAGCGTGGGGAGTTTGGGTACCTTTCAAGAAAAAAATCACAGGCTAGTAAGTAGTGACTAGGTCACTCTTTCATCCCCCCATTTGTCCGCGAAATATGTGTTTTTTCTGTGTGTGCCTCAAAGCATCAACCATTGAACCAGTAACATATCCAGAAAACTATGCAAGATAAAAGAAGAGCTAGATCCCCACAGGCTGCGGTACCAACCGGTGCTACTCATCCTAACATCCTCACGATCAGTGGGCCCTTACCAGTTATAAGTAGGTTATAACTCCACCTCAAGGGGTGAGTTACCCATTTGTTTTCGGCCCTTTATAGGGAACCCATATATAACTCCATTCATATAAGGATCGGCTAAGGGGGCCCATTTGATACCCAGCCCAGGTGTATGGTGTCGACTGGAACCTCAATGAGAAGCACCTAGTGCAGCACCCAGTAGTGTGGCTTCATGTGTTGTCAAGAAGAAAACTACAGGGGTTTCTTATAGAAATTTCGTACTGTCGTACTGTTGATGATGTTGATGGTGCAGAAATACGGCGATCACCACCTGGGATGCATAAAACACTTTTAGATAATGGGAAAACCTACCAACCTCAACTGGTGCAGGATTTCTGAACCATCAACAGCATTGATCAGGAAAAAATGTTGCTTTTGAAAAGCACACTGAATTGAAATATCACTATTTCGGTGTATCTCAGTATCTACATCTTAAATTCTAGGATTCTAGGGGTACCGGGTACCTGCCAGATGGTTCTTGCTCATGTTTGCCAAGAGCCAGTGGCTGGGGTCTCTAAGATTGTTCCCATTAAATGTGTTTGTTTGGTGCCTACTATGTACCTAGGTGGTGGTTTCAAATACTGTTTATTTTCACCCCGATCCTTGGGGAAATGATCCAAATTGACTAATATTCTTCAGATGGGTTGAAACCGCCACCTAGGTAGGTATATACATAGAATGGTTAAAGTTTCCATTCTGAATAAATTATGTTCTTGACAGGAAGCATGGAGGTGTTGCGCAAAAGCAGAAGATAATCCATATTTATTTTGTAAAAAATAGTAACTTGGCAAATCTTTGGGATCGTCCCTTATACCCTTAGCCCCTCTGGGGCGGTGCGGTGTCATTCTGGGGCGGAGGGAATTCCTTTTTTAAATAGCGTCACTAGGAGTGGAAGCATACCTTATATATCAAACATTCCAAAGAATGAAAAACATCAGTTTGTTGAATATGATTAGATTCGAACAATTCTACCCGCAATACCCAATATCGACAGTAGGGTGTATGGCAAGTGAACGTTGCACATACTTATTTGCAAGCTCTTCCAAAATCCCAAGATTCTAAATGCTTGGCGTAAGGACTTTTGGATATGTTTCATTTGGGTGGATAGGACACACTGGAAACTGGGATATCTCAACATTGCAGTCATTTGACCCAATTTGTCCCATCTATAAGTAGGTTCTAGACGGTTTCCCATATGTCAATGTCCCTTTTGGCCAGGAGGTTTAAATATGACCACCAGGAGCTTAAGATGAATATGTTTCCTATGATGCTTGTGATGCCTGTTTCGACAACACACCACCAGGGTTGTGAACCAGATAAGAAGCCAAATCGTGGTGAAATTACACGAGCCAGTAAACCTGTTCCATGAACCACCCGTCATAAGTTGCAGTTTATAAACCATTGATCCCAACTTCAAGCCATCTTCCAAGGTGACATTTCTGTCGTTGTTTTTTTTTCCATGAACCAAACCTCGGCTAATGGTTAATTGGTGGTTTGGGATTCTGGTGTATTCTCAAGTAAGAATCCCTTTCATTTTGAGGGATCCTAGGAATCCAAACCACCAATCCAAACCACCAATTAACCATCATTAGCTGAGCCAAAATGATGAAGGAACATTTCCAAAGGTGTCCTGTAATCATTAGATTCAACATTTTTTTTGTACAACTTCTTGGAACATTTTGAATTAACCATTAGTTGAAAACCCTCCTCTTGTTTTCCAGCTACGGGAAGCCCATCGTTTTTGGTCCAGATCTCTTCCGCTGCATGGGACCAGACGGTGAAAGTCTGGGATGCCATTCGAGGGGTTGGCATCTCAGATATTTTTCTTGTGTGAGAAGAGGTGGATTTTCAAGGGACCCATGGGATGGGAATATTTACCTACATGCGTTTCCCCTGGAAGTTGGTTATTTTTCACCTTATGTAGGTACATAATCCATACCCCGGAAAAGTGAACGGATACACTCCCTCCACAGTTTGCCGCTGAAAATGGGCAATCCCAAAACAAAATTTCATCTTCCAACCATCCATTTTCAGGTGCAAGCTGTTAGTTTCAGGGAGTACCGAAAATGACGGTGGGCCACTACCAGCTATAAGTAGGGTTACAACTCCATTTATGGCGGAAATATAGCCAGATTCAGATTCACTCAGATAAGGTTGAAAGTAGCAGACGTTACCCTGCGAACGGGGCACAAACCAAGTCACCATTTTTAGTACCTTCCTCCATGGAAAAGGGCTATCTCCGAGACGATTTCCTTTGCACATGTGTCATTTTCCACTTAAACCATCAGGAACAAAAACTTTAGAAGCTGGGTACCTCAAAAACAACCAAAAAATGGTTGAAACAACAACAACAACAACAACAACAACAACAACAACAACAACAACAACAACCACAACCACAACCACAACCACAACAACAACAACAACAACAACAACAACAACAACAACAACAACATGCAACTTCCATGTTTCGTGCTGCTTCAAGATTGCTGAATTGCCAACTGAGCTTTTTCTTGGCCTAATCCGTTGGCAGCTTCACTACCATGGGAAGGCCTCGAAGCTCACAACATGGAGCTGCTGCTCGAGTTTTTTCATGGGTTGGGGATGATCCCGAGGCAGACCGGGGAGAACCAGAAATGTCTTCAATTATGTGGCGTCATCATGAAGCCGTTCTTCAAAAAGCGTTTCAAAAGCTGCTGGATATACTGAGCAATGCTTGGAACAATGGCTCTAACCAAAGACAGCATGAAGGTGCCACCAGGGGTGGTAGGAGTGCATCATCACAACAGAGATTGATGCGGGTATCGACGTCAGCCACCTTCAGCGATTGGTTTTGCGACATCCAATCGCTGTAGGCTAACGTGCCCGCCAAGGTACCACGGAGCCGGAGTGGCCGTGGGAAACTCCGGCAACTCCACAAGGCGATTTTGTGCAGAAGTTTCAACGAAAAGCTGGCCAAAGATTCTGATTTATTGGGGCCCATAACTCCATTTATAGCTATAGTCGGGGCCCACCTTGTGCACCCCCGAACATTGACGAATGGAGGGCCCCAAGAATGATGGTTTGGAAAGGTGAATCCTTTTGAAATATGGCCATTTCTTGGTATCCCATGCCAAAAACACAAATGGAGGTATTGTCTCAGTCATCACCACCGGGAAAGCCCTACAAATCACCACAGGGAAGTGACTCATAGGTGTTTGACAGGAGGATTTACATCGTGTATTCAACTTTACTGTATTTAAAAAAAACATGGAGTCCCAGCAGGGTAGGCTGTTACCACCTCTTTTCAACCTGTATATCGGTATATCATTGGTACCACAATAGATATCAATAACTTCCAGGGTTTGTGAGGTCCATGTCAGTTTTCTTGTTTTTTTTGTTGAAACATCACCCTTTTTAACGGGGCTTAAAATTGATGAAATTTCTGCACTTGTTTTTTTTGTGATCTTGAACACGGGACATTTAAGTCCAATGTTGCAAACACCCTCTTTATAACACATCTCCACATCCAACTTCCAGAAAAAAACATGTTATCAACTTCCCCCGAAACAAAAATCACAAGATCAAATTTCGGCCCTCCCGAAGTTCATCTTCATGCCGAACCGAGGCTTCCGTTAGTACCTTTCGTGCACATCAGCAATTGGCCTATGCGGCCATTTGGTCACCTTCCAGGCCCCACTTTTTGACGATCCTAAGGATTGACAGGTAGCGTTTGTCCCTTGGTGATGTAGGGTTTTTCCTATTTTTGTTAGGGTTGTTTCAGGTGATGAATCGGCAAACCCAGTTCTCCGTGGATTTTTGTTTTGGAAAAGACAGAATTCAAAAACAGAGGGGGGTGGGTGGATGGTGATGAGAGTTTGGTAACTCAACGGAAACGGCGACCGTGGTTTGGTGGTTTAGATCGGCGGAAGGTTTCCTGTTCAACAGCCCGGTTTTTTTCAGCTTCAGGAACTTGATTCGTTGCATTGACATAAAATGGGGTATGGCAAAAGTGAACGACCTAAATCACAGAAATGGCTAGATGTTTCAGACATTTGACAGAGTTCGTGTTTAGAGTTATTCACTCTACTTGGAGAGGCTCAGTAGTTGCCATCCACGTACAATTTGTACCTATACTTTCATTGACAAACGTTTAAGGCTCAAGGCCAACAGCAAAGCTGTTTGTTTGCAATAATGCTACTAAATCGTGTTTTGTTTTTTCTTCCGGGTACTTAAAACGGTACCTTAACCAGTTGGCTACTTGATAAGTCGTCTACTTGATAAGTTGGGTTGTCCTTCACCCCTATAAGGGCCTTGTTTGGAGCCAGTGGATTCCAATCGGTGCAGATGTTTTTGATGGATTTTTGTTTCAACGAGATGTTGAAAAATGAGCTAGTAAGATGAACTATTTACAAACAAAGATGAGGTGTTGTTCATCAGATTTTCTCATTTTTTCTTTGATCATATATGATCTGATTCATCAATAAGTCAGAATTGCAACACCACTTTGCACTTTGATTCATGGGAGGCCTGCTTGCTTGGCGACG
The DNA here is from genome assembly GCA_000507305.1 of Breviolum minutum Mf 1.05b.01. Taxonomy (NCBI): domain Eukaryota; class Dinophyceae; order Suessiales; family Symbiodiniaceae; genus Breviolum; species Breviolum minutum. The sequence continues at coordinate 153,674 of DF239043.1, forward strand.
GTGGGAGGGGATGCTATGCTCCATATCCAGGACCTGCGAGGAGGATGTCACTGCAGGATGTACGGCGAACAAGCCACCGAGCAAGGTATACCCCAAGCGGTGGTGATTTAACAAGGCTAGCAAGAAGGAACCTCCCCCAAGCAGAGACCTTCATTTAGATTGATTGCTTATAGATGTGAAGAATTCGAATCAAACACTGGATTTGGTGGATGCAATTTTGGATGATTTGTCCCTTCTACCTGGAGAAATCATGGACAAAAATCCCTGGCAGGTTTATTCAAAACCCAACCAGTACTTTATTCCCTTGTGATTTGGAAAGAATTCTTTATCAACCTTGGGGTATCTACCCCAAATTCTTTGTGGCATTTTTTTTGTACGGGAAATCCTCCATATTCGAATAATAGCTGTATATTATCTTGGTTCGTTCGGGGTGATGCAAAAAGTATGATTGATGTTTGGGAGAAATTCGCAATCTTGAATGCAAGTCTGCAAATCTATGGTACCATGGGGTTTCCCCACGTTGTATTCCTACATACTACTACATGTTAGATGTTGGACCCTCCTCCACAACTCGTCAAGCCCATGCTGTTGATTTTTCAGAAAGGAAAAAAACAAAGCGCTGCCCATGTTTAATGGACGCCTTTATAGTTATATATATGAGCGCTCATATATAATGGATACGATTTCTCCCATGTCAACGTTGGTAATCTGGATTTCCAAATCCCCCAAAACAAAAATCTTCGAAAACCTACCCTGGTACTGTTGATGGAAAAGACCCTGCACCACCTGGGAACCCTGTAAATCATGGGATATTCACCATATCAACTGGTTAGCCGGCTTTCTTCCATCAACCGTATTAGGGGAGCTAAGGAATTAAGGAGCCAGGGGATGTTCATGTATTTTCCCTACTAAATGAGCGATTCAGAATCCCAGAATCCCAGAATCCTCAAAATCACACGGTTCATAGGGAAAATTATGGTACCCTTGGGATGGAGGGCGCCTAGCTGTTAACCCCCCCGTTAATGCCCTTTAAAAGGGGATGATATACCCAATAAATACCCACTATCCAAGGTGTATATGGGGTTAATTATTAAGGGTCCCCCATCCTAAGGGTTTTCCCACCGGTTTCTCCCTATGGTTTCGGGGGGCGCATTTTCCCAAGGACCTGAGTGCCGGTGAACGGCCTGTGCAGAGTATTCAGGCACTATAAGCATCACCCTACGGATTTAGTGGGGTGAAAGTTTCCAACTGACCGGTGGTGAACGGCCATGTCACATTGGTGGAATAACCTTGGAATAAAACATCTGAAAAATTCAGATTTAAGTTTACTTACTTGGCTAATGGCTAAACATATTTAAAAGTAGGCAAAAAATAAGTTCAAACTTTTATTTCAGGGTCCGTTGGCTAAGTGACTTTAGGAATTGTACAAGTTGGCCCCAATTTTGTCCCTTATACAGCGCAGAGCCCATTGAAATTTAGTGGGATTTTTGATGTAACTCGCTAAGAATTAGACCTTTAGCAGGGGACCTAAGTTTTGCCTAGTTGTATATCTACATCTAGATCTATATATGAACAGTTTTCAGTGATCAGTGTTTGGCCTTGATTTTTCAGGCCAGACTCGTTTGGTACCTTGTTAGGAAGGTATCAAAGAGTAGTTTTCCTAGGTGATTGCCTGATGTTTTCACCCGCGTATTGGTGGGTTGATATGACGGTTTATGTCATTTTCACCCGTGTATTGGTTGGCCAGTATAATTTTTTATATCACTTGGATACAACTCCCCAGCTGGTTGAACATCAGATTTCTGTGTTAACCACATCTAGATGAGAAACCACCTTCAGGCAACATGGGGGTCTATTGCGGCATCTTTAATCAATTTTAATCAGGTTGCTCTATACGGTGACAGACCATTCTTCAAGAGTTGTGAGTCAGGGGCAGTGTATACTGAGAATAACACGCCCCTTCGCATATGCTTCCTGTGGTGGGATGTGAAGCAAGGCAACTGAGTTAACTGGTTTCTTTCAGAAAAGCCACCAACAACCACAGGACCATCCACTGCCCAAGACTGGTCAGACCTTGAGCTGGTTTGTAGGTTCTCAAATAACTTCAAAGAGTGCTTTGTGCCCTTCAACAGCACTGAGCCCACAAATAATGGCATTCTATGCCTTGGAAGAGTTGGCATTGTTTTGTCTACATATCACCTCACCTTGCAGAGCTTCTGCGACCAACAGGGGAAATCTAAAATACCAACATTGCCTGGGCTACATAAATCCCATCATTGGTTGAGAATCCGAAATTTTAGCGACAGACATTGAAATTTTGAAGGTGAGGGTGACTTCACATAGTAAGAAGTAAGAAAGACACCATTGAGCCACGAAGAAAAGCCTTGTTTGGTTGGGTTCTAAAGGGAATTATACTACCCAATTATATAGGGATTCTAATAAACCATTATAAGGATCCCTATTGACCAACCAGTACAACGGAAAGTAGGAGGAGTTTCTTTTGTGGCTCAATTTGATAAAGAGTGGGTCAAATCAACAAGGTGGCATCCACCTAAGATGGACTTGAGATGGATGTTCCTTGACATTTCAAAATTCAAATTTTTAAGATGTGGGTACCTTTTTGGGTCATTACTTGGATGTCTCAGCAAGTTAGTAAAGGGTTAGGATCAGTGGGTTTTAACCCCCAAGGAATACCCCATTTATAAGTAGGGTTATAACCCATTTACTAACCATTTGCCAACTTCCTGGGACATCCAAGACTGGCACTTTGAAAACCCTGATAGGCGCATCAGCATGAGATCCTGACGGTGGATTGGTCTGGAGTCCCGATGAAAACCAACGGAAAAAAAAACTGGAAGGATGAAAGGTGTGAAGATTGCCTCACATGCGATGGGTTTGAAAGGTGGTTTCAGATATTAAGCCAAAAACCAATTCCGAAAGTATCCAATCACCTTGTCAGGGAATGATTGGGGTCACCTCCTCAGCAAGGTATTTTGGTTCCATTACCATAATCATATGTGGGTGTTTCCAAAAATAGGGGTACCCCAAAAATGGATGGTGAAAATAATGGAAAACCGTATTCAAATGGATGGTTTGGGGGAAAACCCACTATTTTCGGAAACATCCATACGTATGCTTACTCTTTCTTCCATAATCATATGGAAGTGGAAGATGGCTATATTTGAAAGCTAACTACTATTGGAGGGATCCATTTTTGACTTCCATGATTCTGGGAGGAAGTGTAGCCAACAAAAACAATTTACGTGGAACTTGAAAAGTACCACTTGAAACAAAACATCAAAGCAAATCTAATTTTAGGTATGCACACGGATTAAGAAAGTCAGATGTGCAAATTCTTGCGATCTATTTCCACCAACGGACCTCGAGGAACCAAGGAACGTTTGTTGATTCGGCCGAACTTTTCTCGAACTGCCACCTGCGATCCAGAAATCCATTTGGAAAGTGTTTGTGAGCCCCCCAATAAATGGCCGAAGATAAATGGCTGTGTTTTTTTCACCCTTGGAAGTAGAGAGTTATGGGCCCTTACTGATAACTGTTTTTTTGAGAAAGATCTTGTAACATGAGCAATTGAGCAATTGGAGTTCTTGAGGTGTTTTTTTTGCACCCCTTCTGAAATGAGAAATGATGATGCTATATTTGACTACTATGTTCGGAAAGAAAAAACACTATATAAATTCAATAGATCTTCCGCCAAACCTCGTGCATGGTTGGGATATATTTTCAAAATATTATCCTTGAAGATTGGTGATTCATCCACACTTGTGAGGGAACACAAATGGTTACCTTTCATCCAAACAGTTGTCAAGCTCTGATTAGAAACTGGACAAGTGTGGTGAGAGATGACCTTTCTTAACACTAGCCAGGTTTACCTTAGATGGTTCATTTAGGATGTGATTTTGCCAATTTCAAAAAAAGAGCCTTAGTTGACATACTGTTGATGGAAGAAATCCTGCACCAGTTGATATGGTACATATCCCATTCTTTACAGTGACAGGGTGTCATACATGCATACATGTTGGGTGGTGCAGGATTTCTTCCATCAACAGTAGCTTTCGCATTCCGCCCAAAAGGAACAAGTACAATGAGTTCATGGTGGTCACAGGAAGCACCTTGAACTTTAAGGGGGGGTGATGGGATGAACCTTCCACTGCTGCAAGGGTTGGAGAGTTGAAAAATTGGCGATTTCATGGGGAGTTTGGCATGGCAGCCTATTAGAATCATCCTCTTTTAAGGATGTAAATGCTTGATATGGTTTATAGATATCTTCCATTATATGGTACTAATCTAGGTAGCCACATCCTTCGGGAAATGATCCAATTTGTCTTCAGCATATGCTTCAAATTGGTTGAAACCGCCGCCGGAGATTTCATTTGGGCGTCCAATCACATCCTGAAAGCATGATATGTCATGTTGTTTTGCCCCTCGACCACTGCGATTGGATTGTTTAGGGTTGTCATGTTTCAGATTTCCTCGGAATGATATATATATATTTATTATATATATGTATACACATATATGTATACCAAGCCTATATGGATATTACACAATGGGATATGGGGGTTTGCACTTGTGCCTACAGGTGTGCAGGATATACCGAGAATACAGTGCGCAGATGACCACTCTACTAACCTTTATATTAGATACATATGTCTGGTCAAATTAACGCGACGTCACACGAGTTTTGGGCCCCCAAAAAGGTAGCTATGGAAGGGAAATGGGGACCCCTTATTTCAGGAATATCCAGGGTGGGTGATATATTATGATTTGGCCAGATATGCATAGATGCACGCACCCTTAAAAGTCCAAAGATTCAAGTGGCTTAGGGAACAACACAAGTGATGAAATGAGATGAAAGGCTGTAACTTTCTGTGCAAGTATGTACTATTTGTGTATGATATTATTATTGATTATTTTCTTATATCCATAGCTGTGAGATTGTTTATTGCAAACATTTTCATATTTTGTTTCCACGCCAAAAACAGCATATACACGATGTAAATTCTACTAGAAGTGATTGAAGTATCCAAATGATGACTTTAGGTGATTTTACTTCAAGAACATTGAAGGAACAAATGTCACATGACACTTGAAACACAGTATCATCCAATCTGAATAGTGTTCAATTCTTCTAGAACATTGTTTACTTGATGAACCGAACCAGGGATGCATTTTCTACACTAAATGAACGGCAAACGAGGAATTTATTGGATTTTGAGCGCGAGCCAATAAAACGACTGCACTTCATGTAATGTTCACCATACCAAGATATGTGTTTCAATATACCATGTATATATATATATATATATGTACTACCAGTACAGTATAGACACATTATTATATTTACAATATATACGTACGTCAAACATCAGTCTAGATAGTACTAGTACATATCTTGTCAACAAACCAACCTATCCCTACCGTGCCATCACCCAAAAACACCACCAAAAATCGCCAACCGTTCGCCACCACGCCGAGGTGTAGACAAAACCATTCGCACCTTCGACCTCCGTAATTTCGGGCAACCTTTGCAGGTGGCCGTTCTGGGGTTCTCGTTACTAGCAAGAAAAAAACGTTGGAATCCACTTGTTTTCCCATCATTTTTTAGGGGTGAGATATCGGTCCAAGGGTAGTAGCGTCATCGAATCAATCTATCAGAAGTCACCAAGTCATTCAACTTTGGTTGAAATATACTTTTGTAGCAAACAAAGGATTCTAAGTTGTCTAATATCTTGATAGGGATACCAACACCCCCTCAAGGTTGTGTCATTTTAATAATGTAACCGAATACATTCAGAATATTCTGAACAATTGAAGTGCTTTGATCATTTTCCTGCTGCTGATGTGTGTCCAATTCCATCTGTTTTCGCGGTTGGATGTCTAAATAATCAACCTTCAAAGTGGTACCTACTACCCTACTCTTCGCCATATCATCCAGCCATACCTCGCTATCGAAAGTCACGCCGGTATGACTGGAATATTAGGGTGCATATATACATCATAAATATACATATATATATATATACATATACCTCAAATGACCTCTATTTTTGAAGGTCAACCCCGCAAAACAAAGCCTTTTCAAACCAAAACAAGGGTCATTTGGGTTCCAGGTATATCTAAATATATCTCGGTGGTGGTTTCAATTAGTTTTTATTTTCGCCCCTACTTGAGGAAATGATCCAATTTGACGAGCATATTTTTTCAATTGGGTGGTTCAACCACCAACTAGATATATATGCATATATTATATACTATGTACATACAGATTTTGAAAACCCCAACTTGAGATGATCTTGAGATGCTTGAAGCCTGACAAAACAACCCTCCTTACAACGAGAAGATCTCGAGCCTTCTCCCGAGCTCCCTGGGCAGATTCTACATGGGCATCAACTGGCAGTGAAACGTGTTGGGGAGTCCTAAGATTTGTGTGAACCACATGTTTGTGGTGTATTTTCGGGCCAATTTGAACTTACTTGGCCAATATGGCTAAACGGCTTCAACGTATTTGGGATTGCATATGGATGTAGGGAAAATAAGCCGTTCAAACGGCTTTATTTCAATTCAAGGTCCATTGGCGAGTGAAAGGTTGGTTGAAGTTTGATGGGTTTTCATTTGAATGTGGCAAGGGAACATTTTTGTCCACCTTCCTTCAGCAAAGATGGCAAAAACCTAGCATTCTTTCAGTTGTTTGGTTTGCTTTGTGTTATTTAAAGGAGAAAATCATTACTCCCTCCCTGAAACTAACTGTGGAACATCACGCTTCCTTTTGGAGGGCCCGGCGTATTTTCAGGTGCTATGTTGGTTTCCGGGAGTGTACAGGGTTACCACCACCACCCCAATTGCCACTTCTCCGTAAGAAATAGATAAGATTTATCAAGAAACTCACTACTGGTAGTGATTTCTTACACTGCCTTATCAGCATTTTTATTTCTGGTGTGTATATCCTTTGTTGACATTTCATGATTTGCACCAGGTTCAACACGGAAATTGAAAGATTTTCACTCTGGCAAAACTGATACAGCGTTGGAATGGGATACATGGATTTTATGAGATTAAAGATTTCAATCATTTGGAGATTCATCCTTTGTCCTTTTGTTTCTTGTTTTTCACAACAAATGATGCGCAAGATTTCAGATCACAGCTAAATAATATGTAGATAACTATTGTGGTGGTTTTTAGTACGTTTTAGATGTTTAAAAAGTCTTCACCCCCCGTATTTGGGGGAAGATTTCCGATTCGACTAATAGTTAAAAGCACCTATAGCGTAATGACTCGGATACTGTACTAGACTCACAGATGCCACAACATGGATGTTTCTTTTTTTGAATGACATGACATCATCCCCCAAATACTTCGTGAAGAGATGTGTTGGACCTGGTAAAGGCCTTCTCAGGAAGGGGTAAACTACACCTTCTGAGCAGATATTTGGAAGACCCGGGATAATGTCAAATGATACCATCTGCTTTCTGCATTCTTTTGCAAGTAGTTATCTTATGGCATGGAGTTATCATTGTAACCCTTATAGATGGCCTTATAAAGTAACTGGGGTTACTCCACCCTTATCACTGGACTTATATCCCTATACCTGGTGCCCACTTTGTGCTAAATTTTGGGGTCTGAAACTTTGAGGTCAAATGCCATCCCTTTAACGAGACGCAGATCGTTTCTTGGCGCAACAAGAACGACGACCTGTGGGGGAAAAAAAATCATGTCGGGAGTTTTCTTCATGAGGGAAAGGGCTGTTTTGAGGTGGACATATTCAAAGTTGTACACTTTTCCGATCTTTTCAGACTATGTCACTACTGTTGATGGAAGAAATCCTGCAACATCTGGGATGTAAAAAACCTTGTAAAATTAGGGATAAACTACCAACCTCAACTGGTGGATTTCAGCCATCAACAGTATGTCCCTTCTGAAAAGTGTTGGAATTTCCAGCCAATTCCTGCCATGAGCTTCCCCGGAAGGGGTAAAAATGGTCCTTGTTTTTTTGGGCGCAAAAGATATACACTTTTGACTCAGTGAAGCATCGTGACCCATGCGATCTAAGCTGATGGAGCTGATGAAGCTGACTTCTGATTTTGTAGACACGGACAGTAAAGAAACTAATCAACTAATCAACTAATCTTTATATTTCTATTTCCATATATACAGTTTAGATACTTGATACAACGTATTCACTCAAAATCGCCTCGTCCTGTTACACCAGTCCTTTTAGTCCAATTTGTAGTGTTTGAAGGAGTAGGAGCTACTGATTCTATAAGGTATATATACGCATTATATACCTCTTAGATACTTACCAGGGTGACATCACACCGCAACCCAGCACGCGCAGAGGTTTCCTGCTCCTATGACACAGCAGTCAATGTCTTTGATTTGGCGGTCGGCCAAATGTTGGGGAAACCCAGAAATCAGTTCACTTTCCTTCGGGATCCAATCACTGAAACAGAGAATGGGAGCATGGAACCGAAATACGCCCTGCGTTTGGTTTCGGTGATTGGACACCCTTTGCTCATCATCTGAGAATATGACTATATAATATGTCGATTGATTCCAAGGGTTTAATGATTTTCTATCCCGCGTTTTGTTTGGGGTCGAAAAATCTACCTGGTTTTGTATGCAAGGGATATTTTTTGCTGGAAAGTTAAGATGAATCAAGTGATGAACGGTACTTTTTGTCACAGGAAGCATTGTTTGACTCATTTAACAATCATGTAATTTGTTCAACATTTCTCCATGATGCTCAATGTTATTTGAGTCGAGGATGCAAGGTGCAATTTGACTCCAAAACCAACCATGTCATGTGTGATGAAGATGTTTGACTGTTGTTGGATGTAGATGTTCTACATTTTCTACTCTTGTGGTATATAGTATATGGTGATATATATATATATACATATGGATTAATACACTCTGGGACTATAGCCAACAACCCTTCCCATTTTCATCTCCAAATTTTCCCTGAAGAATCATCCCAGCACCTGCTGAGGGTTCAACATTTTGACCAACACACAGAGTTCACCTTGGGAATTGACTTGAGCCTCTTTGAGGAGCTGGTTTGGAACGTTTTGGAACTGTTCCAATTTCCGTTCCCAGATGCTCAAGGTATGGTATATTTACCTACACTTGGCCTAAATTCATGGTAAATGTAGGTACATAGGCCATACATTGAGCATCTGGGGTTGGGTTTTTTTGGCGCAACTTAAAAAAAAGTGCTGAGAAAATTTGTGGAAACAAAGGGGAAACGATTAATGGTGTTTCATGTTTACTGGCTGGGTGGAGTTGTTTATCCACTTGAGACCTAATATGGCATGATAAAATTTCCAACCAATTCCATCTAGGTGGGAGGCAGTGTACTTACATGTAGATGTTTTACAGAGTTACCATAATTTGAAGGAAATACATGCGGCAATTGCAGCAGTGGTTGCCGTTCTGGCTATGATTTTCACAAACAGGATAACCAGGCATATTATGCCCGTCTGAACTTGAAGCCCTTATTATTGTTCAGCTGAATCCTCTATAGAAGCGTTTTGGGAAGTCCTGTCCCCTTGGGGTTTACGAACGTCATTAATTAATGTTTAGCCATCCCATATGCTCCATGTAGGGAATATGTACCTACGTTTGGCTGAAATAATCATGGGGAATGCAGGCAAATAGTCCATTACATGGAGCCCTTGGGTATGTTGAAGTCGCTCGTAGCATTTTTTTGTTGTTCATAAGCTCAAATGTAGCTGGCCAAGATGCCAAGATGGTTTAAAATGTTCTAAAACAAGTCATATCACAGATTCACACCATATTGTCCATCCTGATCAAGGTGAGTGGTTGAAATCCCTGGTGCATGATACGTTGTTTCTGTGGCATTCAGAAGGGAATTCACCACCACAAACCTTAACCACCAAGTAACAACGGCTTGGTTGGTGAGTTTCAATCATTTCGAACGGTCAACCTTAACAAATCGCCCATGGGGCCTATGTTGTACAACAAAAATTGCCGAATTTTTGCTGGGAATTCCATCCTGTGTTTACCAGGTTCAGAAAGCGATTCCAGTTCATGAAGTCACCAAGTTATTGGGTTTTTTCAGTAGTCTGAATTTCATCACCCGCTTTTTTCAGTGATTGACTAAACTGTTTTTGGTTGGTTTTTAACAAGGAAAATTAAACACATCACAACAAAAAAATCGGTTCAAAAACCCAACGTGTTTTCATGTGTTCAACGTCCTGCGAGTGAAACTTCCCAACCCAATTCTTTGGGGCCGTCATGAAAGACCTGGGGAAACTCGGTGGGCTTCATGGGTTGATAGGAGAATGTCATTGCCAGCACCTCTTGGGTCGTGGGAACTCAGAGTTGAATTCCAAAAAACATATGTTAGTGGTATATAATACCAGGGGTTACGAAATTACCCATTTTAGGGGCTTTCTAACGATGCAAATGTATGATAATTTTGAGGGATTTCCATTATGATACTGAAGCTAGGTGGTGGTTTCAAGTTTCAAGCATTGTTTTTTTATGTTCATCCCTATTTGGGGGGAGATTACCTTTTTGACTATATAATATGTTTCAAATGTAGGCAAGTATTCCATAGACCCAGCGGTTACCATGTCGATTGGCTCCTCAAATCTTCCAATTTAGATGAGGATGTACAGGCCACTCGTAAGTAGATAGTAACTGAAGGTACAACACTCAAAAGAGTTGTAAAGCTTAGGGAAATACAACTCCAGTTTCCTATCTACTCAGTATGTATATGCTATACGCCTAGAACCTGTCAGTACCTTATACTGGCACCCTTTAAGGGGTGGTGTTGAAAAACCTTAAAGGCTTGATTAATTGCATCAGTTGCAATCCATTTAGCAACCGTTTGGAGGCATATGTATATATATATGCTACATATATTTATATAGATTATATGAATATAAATATTGTTTACATATACATGTATTCACGTTCTTTATCTACCCCTCAAAAAATCCATCATGAAACATGAAACGATGTTGGGCCCATTGCTTTGGTCACACTGAAACTGAGCAGTTCCAGACTCAGGATTGCACAACCTGTGTGTGGAATTTGACACAAGGTCGGGCAGTGGTTCAAACTGTTTTAACATCATTGGTTGGATGTCAAGGTGCTAAAGTCAACCCTGAGTCTCTTGTGTTTGAAGGGTGCATTGCACTGTATAACTACGTATATATATATATATATACATATTTATGCATTGCGCACATGTATGTACATGTATGAACATATAAATATATGTGTGTTGGTTGGCAAAAAATAATGGTAGTTATTGCCAAATGGTCAAAACAGTGGCACTAATCGGACCAACATGATGATTTAAACTGTACAGAACTGGGGGGGGGGGTGAATGGTGAATTTATGGCAATCTAAGCATGCCAGAATGTCCAACATTTGAAGGAACCCAGACCTTAATAAGGACTTCTGAAGGAAACAGCAGATGCATATTTTCTCCCAAGAAGGCTATTTCTTGAGGGGTTGGGCAGGCATGATTGGTTTATTGTATGAAACGCATCATACTGCTCGCATCACAAACTTTGTGCCATAGGGATTAGTACAACCCATTGTGGGAATCCCTATTGACCAACCACTAGAATACTAGAATGGAACGGAACATATAACTTGGTGGTGGTTTCAAATAGTTTTTATTTTTACCCCTACCTGGTGAGATGATCCAATTTGACTATTTTTTTCGGATGGGTTGAAACCACCAGCTAGACAAATACTTACCTTGTTTTTTCGTGGCTCACTTGTCCCAGGAGAAACAATCTTTAAATGATTACTTGATTTGCTTTGCACTGCAGTTGGAGGACACATGAGCCACTTCCAGACTCAGTGTTGCAAGTAGATGATCCAATTCAATCCAAGTCTCTTATATCCCTAAGCTTCCAAACCTTGTTAGGAGGTATTCGGAGCCCAAACACATACGTAAAAAAACAACTTCTCAGGAGGCATTTGGAAGCCAAGGGTATTTCTACTAGTGGGTTCCCATTCCATTTATTCTCATACCTGGCATACCTGTTTTGGTTGGAACAAAAAAAATCAAATTGGCAACTTTCGTCCGTTACAACGTCCGACATCTATAGCCGATGATCAGAAAAAAACGATTTCAGTTCCCTCCAATCGGCGAAAAAAGGGTTTTAGTGTTTTTGCTTCAAATTTGTTTCCGTTTTTTTTCCATCCAACTAGATAGCCTTAAGGCAATAATTCTGTTCATCCCTTCAAAACAGGACTGTTTTTGGGAGTTTTGTTTTGGCGTTGAAGGTCCACCACCTCCACCTCCACCAGCGATAGTCAGGGAGCCAAACGGGCCGTTCCGGCATCTCCGTTCACCTTATTTGAAGGTGGTGTTTATTTTGATGGTATACCTTTCCCTAGGCATCAATCGTCATATCCTCAGCTGATGAGCAAGGGGTGTCCAATCACCTCCGAAAAGCACAGTATTTAGGTTCTTGGATTTCTAGGGTTTGATATGTTTGATTGAATATGTATAAAGAAAATGGACTCCAACAATGGCCTGAACATTTGGGTTCGTGAATTAATCATAGTTATATAAAACAGTTAAAACCAGATAGATGTCCATATTCATTTGGGGTGAATTTGATCATTTTTTTTTTCTAAAGCTATATTCAAATCTGGGCCAGGTTTGGACACATGCATGAATCTTTTCAACTGTAAAAAAAAGGGTACACCGTAGTGAAAGTAGATGGATAGATGGCTCAACCCCCAAAAGGTGGATTAGGGGCCCGGGGCCATGATAAACCAAGACTAATGGGAGTGGCGATCGCCATTGATCCTTTCCAAGTGGTATAGATTTTTCAGAAGTAGGTGCCCCAAAAAGTGGCTTTCATACCAAAATAAATGGAATTTTGGTTGAGGCAGTGGAAACTCTTTGACATACTGTTGATGTTTCAGACATCCGGCGATCACCACCTGGGATGTATAAAAACCTTGTTAATAAATGGGATAATCTACCAACCTCAACTGGTTTGCAGGATTTCTGAACCATCAAAAGTATGGTTTATGATTGCATCATTTGATTCTCCAGATTTCTTCCAACAAACAACAGCGATATTGTTCAAATATGTTTGCCGCAAACTCGTCTATCCCCCCCGAAATCTAACATAGATACCCAAGAATGGTGGTTTTGAAATTGCATCATCATTTCAAACCATATGGCTATTTTGGGTATCCATGTTAGTTTTCGGGGGTGTAAGTGAACAACAAAATCAAAACATTTGGGCGCCGAATATGTGCTGTCATTGAATGTGATTGTTCTAACCTCAAAGCTATAAAGCGGCCATCCTTTGTACATCACCCTGTATCAATCACTTGGGGGAATATTTTTGTTTCAGGCATCTTAAGCAAATGGAAGAATTTAATACTTCACGAACCCTGCGATAGGGTCCAAAGGTTTGCTTTCTGTTGGAATGGTTAACCTCATGGTTTCTTGCATAACATTACCTAAATAAGGGCACAAAAGTTCATATGTATCAGATGCCGATAGTATCAAGTCTACGTCTGAAAGATAATCGTAATCAAATGCCATCGTTTGACACATTTCCTTTATCAAACAGATATCAACAGTATCTATCCCATATGCTCCATGTCTGAATATTTGCCTACTATTTTGCTTTCATTTGTAGGTGCATGTTCCAGTTGGAGCCTTTTTTTTTAAGGCATGGTTTGTTGTTTTCCAAGCCAAGTCTTGAAAAAACTTGGGGAAGCCACCACCAAGCAGATCACTCACGGGAAATCACTCAAATTCTTGACGATTGGGAATCGCCACCCGAGGTGAAACGAGTCCCACAAAAACCCATGTGACATTGAGTCGACGAGAGAGTCCGGCAGCGTTCAGCTCCCGAAAAGGATTTGTGAGCGGAAAAAAGTTGGGTCTTTTTTGTGATGAGTGATTAGCAACAAAAACTTGAGGATCCAGCACTCTGGAATCTGTACCAGAGGTTTTTAGGGGGATTCACGTCACGAAGGTGTTTGTTGTTGCCGCTAGGTTTTCTCATAGCTCCGTTTTTCGGGATGTTTTCCGCGAAAAAGCCCACAGAGATGGTCCAGCGTTTTCACCCTGACTTGAGAAGATGAGCATATAAGCATATATGAAATGATCAAAGGATAGGATGCTCCGAAACCCAAAAGTTCAGTTCATGGAATGTTGAACGTATTTCTTTCTTCCACAAGACTTCTAAGAAAAAAATGTGTTCAACATGTTTGGTTCAAAGTAGCAATAAATTAGCAGTACCCTTGGCAGTCCAAAACCAAAGACATAATGGGTCTCTTGGGATGATCCATGGATTTCAGGATTCCCGATAAATACCATGGAGCAAAGTTTGTTCGACTTTTTGACTTCCTGGGAGTATACTTCTTGTTTTGCTTCAAGTAAATGTAGGTCAAAATATAAGTAAATGTAGGTCAAAATATCATTTTTCAAAAATTCCCTAGTCTTCCAAATACCTCCTGAGGTTCGGTGTTTTAGGTATGTTTTTTGGGGTCCAAATACCTCCTCACAAGGTGTTTGGAAGCCTAGGGATTGGGGAAATCTACCAGAAGGTCACTAAATGTGCATCAATCATGAACAAATACCTGGACCTTCCAAGGGGTGTGAAATGGTTACTAAAGGGTTCCAATTCACCATCCTCCCTTCGGTTTTAATGGGCACCGTTTGGAAGGCTTATGGATGTACATATATAGATATATTCAAATGAATGTATGTATATATATATATATGATTATACTTATATTCACATATGTATATATATATATACATATATTTGGAGTGAATGCAGAGATGAGTGAGTTTCATGAATCATGAAATCAATGGATATTTCTGACGTCGGATATATTTTGCTTCAAATCGAATCGTATTTTCTTTTCAAGTCCACCATTTATAGCTTCTTTAAGCCAAGGGGCTGAGAGCGAGCGCGATCCAAAAAAAACACCTGTGCGTGGAAACGGCTGCCTTGTCACAGCAGAAACTTGGGGTTTAGAAAAATGACAGACCAAGAAACCGAGGTAACAACAGGGATCACTAAATTTCCCATGCTGTTTTTTGTTTTTTTTGGGGGGGCGGGAAGGGGAGAGGTGGAAAACAGCAAAAACTTGGTACAATGATTCTCAATTTGTTTAGAGCATATTTTTGTATCAACATATGTGGTAAAGGGCGCACTCAATATCGAGGTACGTAGGTTTGGATTCGATTGGAACTTTATCTGAAATCAACATGTTTTTCCTTAGAACTAGTTGAAGTTTGTTGTCCAAAATCCTCCAAAGACAGAACCTCAAGAAGTTTTTCTTTTGGGGGGATGATTTTCGGAACTTTTTTGAAGAAGGTTGTTCCGGCGTTCTCAAGTTCTTTGGAAAAGGACGTCATGAATTAGAAATTGTATGAAATTGTATAGCTTGAGTGTGCTTCCCCTGAAACAGTCACCACCCGGAATGATATGCCTGTCTTTCCTTAACTTTTCACAAGTTGCCACAAAGCCAGCATTCTGGTCAAATCCTGATGAATGTTCCTGGAAATTTAACATACATAAGCTTAACCTAACACTCCTAAACATGGTGGGCCTTCAAGATAGGGTCACTCTGGCTTAAAATCAGGTGATTTTGGTGTATCCAAATCGAAGGAAGATTTTGGCGAAAATTTGGATCTCATGCAGTTAGTTGCTGAGCCCCTTTCGAACTCCTGACCGAGAGGAAGTTTTGATACCCTCTGGTAAACTAACATGGCAATGGAAAATGGACCTGTTGAAGATGTATTCCCTATTAAAAATGGGGATTTTCTATTGCCATCTTAGTTTACTGGAGGGTAACTTCAATGATGAATCAAAGCTGGTGTGGAAATGGTTGACATCCACCCACCTACGGTAGTCTTTTTAAAGAACACCCTACAGAGTGGGCGCAAAAACCAGCTATAAGTAGGGCTACAACTCCTCTTAAAGGGGTTATAACCCCAGTTACCCATATATAGGGCCATTAAAAGGGGTTATAAGTTATAACTCCATTTATATTTAGGTGCTCACTTTCTAGTCTTACCTAATATGATTCTCCAGTATCAGAATGACTCAAATTGATTTGATCACTCAGAAATGGAAGATTTCAATATAAGAATTACAATATATGACCAAAGCAGTGGGACTCCTGTTAGTAACATAATATAGTTACACTTTAAAGAAAGGTGTTCGTTTCCCAGGGTAGTTGCTCAAGTGCATCCAAAAATGACTGACATGCTGCATGCTGGATTTGTGGCACAAGCTTAGTTCAGTTCAACGCCAATTTTGTTCCCACAAGGCTTTGGAGGGTTGGGTGGTGCTTTATCTTTGGCGCAAGCATATCATTCTGTGTTTCTTTTTGTTGGATGTCGAAAAAGAAATCCTGTTTTATGATGTGTCTAAAATTTGGAGATCCCATGACATCCCAACAAATCCACAGAGAGATGGTTTCTAGATGGTGGTTTCATGTTTTTGTTTAAATTTCATCCCTAGTTGCAGAAATCATCCAATTTGACGAATATTATTTCAGATGGGTTGGTTCAACCACCAACTAGTTTTCTTTGAAGTCATACATGTTCTGCACCTTTTGTATTTCTAGTGTTCATGTTGCAAGTCTGTTGTTCGTTCGCACACTCACGCACTATAATGGATGTGCCAACTGACCATTTGAGATCGATAGTTTGGAAATTAGTCCATACATTCGCGAGGTCCATTGCACGAACCTTCAAAACCTTCCCTTGATGATGCAAGGTATTCACACGTTTCAGTTTTTTTCTTGACTTTGTGGTTTCGGGGGGGTGGACGGTATTATTATCTTTTACCGCCCAGCTTGTTTTGATAGGCGTGGCTTTCGGGGAAGGATGGGGCACTTTTGATTGGAGAAGGGAACATGTTTCAGCGAATCAATCGCTATAGACATCCTCCAAATACCTCCTCGTGCAGGTGTTTTGTAGATGTTTGGGGGTCGATAGGGAATGTCAACTAGAGTTTCGTTGTGCAGAGATTCCAATCTTAGAAGAGATCAACATGTTCCACAATCACTCCAGTCATGCGTCGTTCCCTAGAACCTTTTTTACTTGGACACTGAACACTCACATCCTTTCAGATGAGATTTGTACTGATCCATCGATATGAAGAATTATTGCTTCGTTGAAAGTCTATTAAGCAGTAATGAAGGTGCCAAAATCTTTACCTTTGTTCCGCGATGGCATTTCTATTGTCATTATTTATTTGGTGTGTCAAGGCAAATTTACCCAATCCACATCAACATTCATGATGTTTTCCAAGCCATGGGAGGCATTTTTTTTTCATCATTGCCACCTTCACATTTTGACCAGTATTTTTCAGATGGGCGTTTCTCAACCACCAACTAGTTACCCTCCCTGAAACTAACATAGCCCCTAAAAATGAATGGTTGGAATAGTACTTTCCTATTGGGGAGGCCTATTCTCAGGGACTATGTTAGTTTCAGGGAGGGTATATCAAAATCATTGAATTTTTGTGAATGACACTTTGGTTCAAGAAAATCCAAATCTTGCACACACACACACACAAAGCTGTCAGGCGTTTTTTGGTTAAAGGCTGTTGACAGTCATGCGGCGCCCTGTGTGGCACTTAGTATTCAAAGCCATAGAAGTCCCATGATATGTGTAGATTTACGATGATTTACCTATGCATCTTGTGGATCCTTACAGAAAATATAGGTAAATGTGTTATACCTTCAAGAATTTGGGGAACCCCACTTTGAAGAGCTGCAAATGTAGGACCCAAGTGGTTGAGTCATTATTTTAAGTCAGAAAAGCAGACTAATACCATTTTGATGGCGTCTTTTTTTGGGAAAAATGTTGAGTCATGAATGGGAATGATGGTTTTGGGTAGCAATTCTTGCGGATTGTGAGCCAATATGCACCCCTGCGAAACAAACATGCAGGAAAGTGTTGTTGGAGACATGTTGGAGACCTTTGCTGCTGATTACCGAACTTGAGTTTCTTTTCACCACACCTACAAAGCAGTATATGAATGCGAGGATTCCTACGTCATCTCCAAAACAGTTGGGACACTGACGAAGGTGATTCGATTGAGTCGCCAATTTTTTGCCAATCACTTTTGTTTGTTTAAGATGATTGTTTACTTTGTACCATGGTAGATCACCATTAGACCATCATTTGGGAGAATATTCTTTACTTTATGCGAAGCATCTTAAGCAAATCCAAGATCAACAGCAGTCTTTGGCTTTGAAAGCGGGTGATGTTCTTTGCAAGGACCAAAGGAGAATGTTGTTTCAAAGTCAAAGGTATTGATTTGTTTTTGTACTTATTACAACACTTTGGTCAGTTAATACGATTGATGGGAAAATCCCGCACCACTTGGGATGCGCCAAAAGGTCTTGATACACTGGTATATAAATTAGTATAAAACCAAAATTTGGGGCATCCTAAAGGATTTTGTCCATCAACAGTATACCCTCCAGGGAACTAACATCTCCCCCCAAAATGGCATTTTGAAGATGATTTTCCTTTTCCCATGGTGGGATATGTTAATTCCCTGGAGGGTATACCTCTTATATTGCCTTCCCAAAGATTTCCCAAATTTGATGCTATGAGGCCCACCTTTTTGTCAAAGGTGGGCCTCCAGCAGCAACACAGTTATAACCTAAAATGGGTTTCACTGGGTGTTTATCACCTCGAAATAAGTGGAGCAGCTTTTTTAAAGCAGGTGGGAATCCATTGGTGCTCCGGCACAGGTCCTGTATCGTTTGTTCCAGGAATTGTTGGACACACGTCCAAAAATGTGGCAGGCAGATCCATGTAACGCTCCAAAACCTCTACGACAGCAACGAGGGCTTAACGCCTGATCAAAATATTGATCTAGCGGATGCCTCCGGAGGGGAGCTAAATCCTGAAGGCTGCAGTTTCAGATCTACTTCTCCTACCAGGGGCCCCTACTTCTAAGTGGTAGAGGCCCATCTTGTGACTGGTGCCGTATGTATTCCCTGGAAGTCGTTGCCAGCGTTTGCACAATGGTGGTTCCTTCGGATGATGAAAGACCCTTACGTGAAATATGATAAACCGACCCCAGAAAAAACTTGATGGTTGGACTTCCAGGGGATTTATACATGTACAACCTTTAGATCTACATTACATAACTACACAACTTTGCACGAAAGGTGACAACTTGGCCGCCTCACGGCCCTTGGCGAAGCCGCAAACCGAGGTGAATTGCATTGCCTCGTTGGTTGGCCTCGTGTTTTTGTATGCTTCAGGACCGTTTTGTCCAAAAATCGCGGAAGTAGCATGGGTACGTAGGTCATCCATAGGGATGGTACATGCATAAATATATGTACATATATCATATATTGATCTTACATAATATAGACATGCATATTCGTAATTCTCCTTTCAAGCGTTCGATGTCTATGAACAATATCCTTCCCGAATTTTCTTAAAAGTCATAAGATTTGGTCCGAGTTTTGTCCAGTTTGTCCAGGATGGCAATTCATAGCTATCGGATACCACCGGCACAACTGCGTTGCAATTCCCCAGGTTGGTTGTTTAGTCAAAGTTTAGTCAACATAGAGCAACTTCTAGAACCGCGTGAAGGGTTCTGAACATCATGCAGAGATGTTCTTTCTTGCTGACAGGCACATTTAACAGGGTAATACATGATAACTATTTCGATATCTATGAATTCCGTCCTATGTAAGATGACAGGCAACTGATCACAAACAGTTGGTGTTTGTTGATTTTTCAAGTGCCATGGGATGGTCATAACCAATCAAATTCCAGTTGAGTCCGTTGTTGATTTGACAGGAGCATTTACCTCCTACCCTTCTGCGAGGTGCTTGAGTAGCGATCATGCCTTTCCCGGTTGGTTGGGTTACACTCCGTGGATGAATTACTACCCTACAACATACCCATAGGATCCATGTATGGTATATCCACCTACATCTACCATGAAAATCAACTAAACCGTAGGTGAATCTACCATACATGGATCTTATGGAATAGGGATTATACTGTCATTAGCTATTGCAAGGATCCCTGTACACCAATCAGTATACTACTGCTACTGCTACTGCTACTGCTACTCCTACTACTACTACTACTACTACTACTACTGCTACTACTACTACTACTACTACTACTACTACTATTACTACTATTACTACTATTACTACTATTACTACTACTACTACTACTACTACTACTGCTACTACTACTACTACTACTACTACTACTACTAGTACTACTGCTACTACTACTACTGGTACTACTGCTACTGCTACTACTATCACTACTGCTACTGCTACCGCCATGTTTTGTCTAAACAGGCTATATATATATATATATATAGTTATATGTATACCTAGAACCCAAATGCCTCATATTTTTGGCAGATTTAGCGCATCCTTTGAGAGCCATGCGTTCAGGCGCAACGTCGCAGTGCATCGAACGGCCGAGGCGTTTTCTTTTTTTTCGACGGTTGGGAGCAAAAACCCATGAGGTCATAGGCATGGGGTCAAAATAGAGCCCATACAATCCACGTTTAGTTGACTCTTGTGGTAAAATGTAGGTAGATATACCATACATGGATGCTGTGGGATGCTGTGAGTAGGTGATGACAAGATGGATCTTTTAGATTATGTGTGTTTCTTAATTAAGTGAGTGTTTTTTTGTTCGCACTAGTAAGGGGTTTATCATGTCTTGGGGAACCACCCCAATTATATAGCGAATGGCTTACATGACTAAGAATTGCAAATTTTTGCTAAACTCGTCAAAGATAAGTAGAGCCCATCACGGCTGTCCCACAAATTGTGAAAGACTAGGCCTCAAATTGCTTGCCGATGATTTCTTGGATTTCAAGATGGATTATAAGAGTATTAGGATTGTTGGGGAGATATCATTCCTGAAACTGAATGCAACAATAAGTATAGGTATGTCTTAAGATTTGGGACCCCCGCCCTCTATGAATTTATCAGAGGAAACAAATGGATGTCAGGTTCCATTGTTTTGAGACAAAGCCATATCGCTCAGTATGTGTATCTGTCTTTGTGCATGTTTATTTGTTATTTACATATATGTATTTTAATGGGTATATAATACCTGTTTTATATGTATATCATCTTCACACAGCCGGTTTATGCTCTCAGCACACACGTTGTTTTAAGATTTAATTCCACACATGATTTTTTACTCATTTTCCTAGCAATCCTGGATTTGGATGCCTCTTCTGTTTTACCACCTTTAGGTAATGGTTTGAATGTATTTTTTCTCTTTCATTTGCCACCAAGTCTTCCAAAAAAACATGTGTCGGTGGTATCTTTAACAGGTACCCCCAAGAAAATGAACATGTACCCCAACAAGATGATGCTTTGGAAGATTTGGATTTTCAATTTCATCTATGCGGATGTTTTTGTTTAGACTCTTGTCAATTTCCCATGGGATGTATGTCCAAACAACTCTTGATATTCTTTGCTATCCGGCTAACCACCTGAGATGATTAAAACCTAAAAATAATTCTATAAACTACCTATCAACTGGTGCGGGATTTCTTCCATCAACGGTATCATTAAACCCACATTGCTCCACCACGGATCCACAGGGCAAGTGTGTGGGAAACTGCCTGCAGCCCGATGGTGCCTTGGTTTTGCATCCTACAAGCCATGCACACCCCCGAAAACCAACATGTCCCCAAAAAAGAGACTATTTCAACAGGAAATACATCTTCCAAACCATTGATTTTCAGGGGACATGTTAGTTTTCCCCGGGGGTAAAGGGAATCTGAATCAGGGTAGGGAAGATTGGTAACATGGGTAATACCACTTTCTACTTGATGTACACATAAGATCCATGTATGGTATATTTGCCTACAGATGGTTTATTTTGAAGACACATGTCATGTAGGTGAAGATCTCGTACATGGATCATATAGTGTATTCAATTGCAAACATCAATTTTTTGTTACAGTATGTTTCAAGTGGTTCGTTCCTGACAGGCTAATCCCTACCAAACGCAAGCTGGTTCAATGAAACTCTTCCATGTGCAGGCAGCATGTACGTAGGTTTTGAGAATTACTGCAAGATTAATATGGGTCCTAATGCCTCTGGCTTCCGGATTTCTTTTATGATGTTGTGGCCAAAAGATCTAGCTAGTTTGAAATGTATAGATAGTTTAATTTTCGGTCAACCCCCCCCGGGCCCCAGGATGCAATCGTCACAAATGAGTCGGTTGAACGGTTGAGATTCCGGAACCTCAAAATGGTTCATGTCATCCTGGTGGTGATGATTGAATCCTGTGTTTTGGGGTAGTTCCAAGTTTAATTACATGTATAGATACTTTATCCTCCTGGGAACTCATATATCCCCTTCAAAAAAGGTACTTTTTGAGTCGATGATATGTCGATGATTTTCCGTTCACTTCCCGAAAGAAAGGTGGAATATATTTTTTTTCTCGTTCCCCAAAGGAGGGGATATACACCTATTAACGCCTTAAAGAGTCGTCGTTTCCCACGCCAAAAATCCACCTTTTTTGATGGGTATGATTGGTTGAGTGGTGACTGGGATCGCTGCATAAGTCACACACCGGGGCCCTGAAAGACTTTGGAACCAAAGTTGCGCCGGGTTTAGGTTTTTTTTTGGTTGGCTTGGGAAGTTTGGGAAGGTGGAACGACAAAAACACAAGAAACCACCACAAAATAGACACAAAACACCACAAAAACGTGGTTTATACATTTATACTGTAGTTGTTGACATGAAACCTCTGAACATTGGAATGAAGGTTCTTGGTGCGCTGATGACCTTCAAGTCATGTGTGAATAGTCTAGATCCCCTAATCTTCCAAAATTCTTAAAATACAGGGGAGGAGATTTAATTTGAGTCTGAACACCAACCAAAAAACCTCCTTTCTTTAGTCCTGAGCCCTCACACCTCCGCCGTCACGGGTACCTGCAGATACCCAGTAATTATTTTGAGGATTTTGAAAGACTGCGAGGTGGGCCCGCCCAAAAACCAGTTATGAATAGGGTTGTAACTCCAATTATAGAGGTTATAACCCCACATACCAAGTTTTTTTTCGGCCATTTATAGGGGTTAATTCACTCCGTTAAGAACTAGTGATCCCTCACTTGCGGTTTATATAGCGATCATAACTAGAGCAACTTGCAACTCCCCAAATTCGGTTGGCATGGGATGAAACATGCAGCCGTATACATGGTGGAAGCAAAATGGTAGAAAACTTTAATCATCCATCACCATTACCAGCAACATCATTCCTTGGGTATACCATCCCTTGAAGTCAAAGACTATTAAATTCATAGTCCAAAATTTTGGATGATTCAAATTCCCTTCGTAAAGAATACCCTCCCAAAAATTAACATGTCACCAGTTTAAAAGTAAGTGAAGGACATGAATCATCTTCCAACCATCATATTCTCAGGCGGATATGTTAATTTTCAGGGGAGTAGACTTTATCTGGATGGTGGCAACTCAAATATTTTTTATTTTCATCCCGAACCCTGGGGGAATTGATCCAATTTTGACGAGCATATTTTTCAAATGGGTTGGTTCAACCACCAACTAGTTTTTGAAGTTCCCTATTTTTTCTTTCATAGTCGAGTCCTTGGACCTTCAGGATTTCAGGGGCTCCATCATTCAGCTGACCAAGGTTCATGGAAGCCCACTGGTGAGATCGACATCCAGGTCCCTGGTGGTTGGTGTGGCTTCCACCACTGTTTCGGGGGTTAAAAAAATCCATTAAAAACATATCGGTAACATACGGTTGGCTTTCCCTCCAAAAACGGGGGGGGGGGAAAAGATTTTTGGTCGCAAAGGTTTGGGGGGGATTTTGATGGATTTTCAGTGATTTTCAGAGACGTCTCAGCACGAATGGGGATGTTTTCCGATGCTCCAAGAAGGACCACACCTTCACACACAAAAGAACGAAGAAAAAACAGATGAAGACTAAGGCATGGGAAAGTTGTTGCCAAAAATATCAAACAGAAGATGGTATGCCCCCGGAAACTAACATAGAAATATAGAACCTGAAACAGGCCTCTTGAAACAAAAAACAAAAACACATCAATTTTCAGGTTCGTTTCCTGTTAGTTTCCTGGAGGGTAAGCATCCATCATTTTCAAAAATTCAACCCGTGGCGATTTTTGAAAGGTGGATTTTTTTGTTTTCTCCTGATCCTAAGATTCCTTGAACCCGTCAATACGAAGAAAAAACTCAGCCAAAGTTATGCCAATTTTGAGGGCAATTCTCCGAAATTGCCGAACTAAGAGAGATGTGGTTTAACGAATCTAAAGTAATGTACCTGGCAATTCTGCGAAAACGTGACCGTTTTGGGGGTGGTTGAAAAACGTGACCCTTTAACTGGTCGTAAACGTGACCTCCAAGTCTGGGAATCAAGTTGGATCACGGCGGCTGAATCACCTGGTAGGCACATACGCAGATCTTTGTGTCAATTAAAATCCCCTTAAATTCATTGGATTCATCCCCAGGTTTCAACGGATGAAGCAAGTTATCCCGTTTGGATTCTGGATGATGTCTGTATTTTCATGTTCAAAAATCCAGTGCCGTCCATTTCTCGAAGTTGTTGGATCAAAAGGAGGAACAAAAAAACACAAAATGCTCACAGACACACACATAGTCACATAGTCGGAGTCCCTCGTGTTTCTTTTTCACTGACCTTTGAACTCAAGAAAGGGCAGGATGTCTCCAACAAACACAAACTCTTGGTGAGTTGGGTTAGGTGCACTGGTCCCGGTGAATCATCTTCCCGTCTAATTATATCACACAAACTCAAAGCATACCCTCGTGGGAACTAACATATCCCCACCCGAGGTATGTTTGAAGATGATTTCCTTTTCCCGCGGTTGGATATGTTAGTTTCCTCGAGGACATATTTTGTTTTTGTTCACTCTTTTGGTGATTGTTCACACTTCTACTTGATCGAGTCAAGACACATAACTTTGCATGGCGAGCAAAGGGCCTGCATCATTTCAAACAAGTCCCGAAGAAAAAGATGCAGTGATATTTTCAGATGATATTATATGATTCAGGTTTAAAATAGTTAAGGTAAATCTCATGAGGACACCGCCAAGACATATGTCTCCTTTGGCACCTGTCACTTGAAGCTCCCAAAGATTGACTTGTCTTCATGGGAGCTGCATCGTCGAGCAGATGCGAAGGCGGTCGGGACCAACATGTTAGGCAACTATGGAAGTTTGACCGGTTCATGAACATATATAGCCGGATACATTTGGTTAAGAAAATAGCTACATAGGGTTTTTTTCAAGGAAATCCAGCTTGGTGCATTATTATAATTTACCCAACTATATGGATCATTTGGCCATGAAATCACCCAGTATGGAGACACGTCAGTTGGTGGAGACTGCTGCTAGCTGAGTCGATGGAAAAGCCTGGTATATCTCTGATTAATATCAAGGGAACCTAAGGGTACCCTTATAATGCCACGGTTTTTCCCCAAGAAAAAATCCAGCCTTATGATCAGGGACATCATTAACCATTGGTTTCCCTTAAATTCCCTTAATAAGGCCTTATTAGGGTCGGCGATTTCTTGGGGGAAACTCCTGGCATTGGTTTTTGTTCGCTTCCCCTGATAAGCTCTACGATCCAAGTTGAAAGTTGCGTTGTTTTTTGGGTTCCCGTAATCTTGGGTGCTCGATAGGTGGCATATAATCCCCCTTTTTTGGCAGGTTTTTACCACTTACAGCCCTGAAAACTAACGGATGGATACCCGAAATGATGGTTGGGAAAAGGTAACTCCCATTAATCATAGCCATTTTGGGTATCCATATTAGATTTCTGGGGTGTATATACCACTTATAGTCCAAACGCCTTCCTGAAAGGTAAAAAATGCTACCGATCCCACCTTTTATGGGAACCAGAAACAACCATTGAAACACTGTACCACTCTCCTTTGTAAGAGTGAATACAGTTCCTGGATAATGAATAATGGCAGTCAATATGCCCACATGATTTTGAAGAAGAGCAACAACAACAACAACAACAACAACAACAACAACAACAAACATAGAAAACCAGCTTGGACCAATCTGCGCAACAAAAAATATAGCAACCAGAAAGACGGGTTTTTTCATGGATGATTGCCATCACCTCAATTTTTCCACTTATAGCAAGGCTGGTGGGGACAGTTACCACGATTCCCATGATCAGTTTACCTCCCCAAGTCAGCCAAGAAAAAACTGAGGGAAACAGAGTCAACATGAATTGCGAAACGGATCACTTCAAAAACAAGGAGCTCTTGGTTGATTGGTGTTTTATAGACGTTCATTTAATATATAACAAAAGACATGTTGAAGATGAGGTATACTGGATTCTGGATTGTATAACCTTTGTTACGTTGTTTTTTTAGGTTGTTTTTTACACACAAAATACCAGCAATACCAGTACTCATATATGGAAACTCCGAAGGAAAACACAAAAAGCCACAACGGCCGGGGCGTTCAACCGGGGAGAAAACTTTTCGTTGCTGCAGATTCAGCGTGCTGCTCTGGCGTTGTTCATTGGTTCCGACGACCTTTCATACAAGGCACCTTTTGGATCTGTTTTGGTTGAAGCCAAAGGTGGATTGGAGGTGGGTTGGAAACTAACACACGATTGATGGAAGAAATCCGCAACATGCCACTATAAGAATGTCCAGTGATTGTTGGAAAGAAAACGTGTACACCCTGCAAAACTAACATGGAACCTAAAAGTGGAGGTTTGGAATCTGGAAGACGAGTTTCCTGTGAAAAAAAGGGTGATTTTTAGGTTCCATGTTAATTTTCCAGGGTGTAGGGGTGAATCAATTCCCTGGACATCCAAACATTTCCACTGGGAAAGTATTCGCAAAACATACGGGATGACACACCATTCGCCTCCGAGGAGCCATTTCTCAGATGTAAATCTTGAAAATGTGCAAAAGGCCCACGTTTGTCACTCTTACACCAGAAATCCTTGGAGAACGACATGCCCTTGATAATATGCTTCAAAACCCACACCGGCACACTCCCGGTTGGTTACAAAGTAATAAACACTATACTTTTATAATCATTCCGGATGTTTTTTGGTCATTCAAGTGGTTCATTTAGGCAAGAAACTAAAAATTGCAACATGTTCCACTGATTTATTTTTGTTTCGGGGGATGATCGAGTGAAACATTTCCAACATGGTCGAAGTTTGTCGTTTGTTGGAAGGTTGGATTTTTTGTTCGCGCCAATCCCTAGCGAGCGGAGCTGCAACCAACCAGCCTGCAGGTGATCTCATTGTCAGTGGTTTTCCAAGGCGGCAGAATGGCAATGCCAATGGTGTCTATGCAATACGTGGAGATACTGGGCCTAATGTGGGCAATTGGAAGTTACTCACTGTAGGTTCCGCTTGGAAGTTTAGATGTCAGAACTAATTCGAACCAATTATGTAGTGTACTTATATACGCTGTTCCGGGAAATGAACTTCAAACCCATCTTTGAAAAGGAATCAGCATCCAACCTTCCATGGTTTTTATAGGACGACGCCGCCTACCACTTCGGAGCTTCAGAGTCAACGGCCAGGGATGAGTCAAAAACTTTCCCCCCCTGAGGAACATCATGGACGACCTGTCTTCCAACGCCTAAACAGCCAAGGTTCCGACATTTGGGGGGATGGATTCACGTGTTTTTTTGGGGGTTTCCTTGGTCACCTATGTTCGCCCCCTATAGGATGCAATATATGCCATCATGATACAGCTACGCAGGATTGTGACATTATATCACACATTTAAATTTGCTTAGGGCTCACTGAAAATTATTTAAATTATCCAATGCGAAAAGCATATTGTATCATATCGATCTAATGGGTTGAAACCACGAACTATAGTGACCATTTCTGATGATTTTATTGTTGGTCATGCGAGATGCTACTTACAATGGGAGATGTTGAAAAACGCTAGCCCTGGACATACTTCATGTTATTCAAAGACTTTGTTCAGATACTGCTAGAACAACCGAACAACCCCTACCCAACAGTTGATTTTCCATTCATTTTGGGCTTCGGGGAGAAAAAAACCGACGATGTTCCCTGCATTTCTTGGAATTTTCTTGGAGCTACCCAGCTGAAAACAAACGAAAAATCCACTGAAATTGATTATGGATGGAAAGATGATTAATTTCCTTAAAGGATTGGCCCCTTTTTCAGAGGACATTCGTGAACAAAAATTTCAGGGGGGATTTTCACCTTAGAAATCTACCCAAAAAGATACCAAACATGACTATATGTTTAAAAGGAGTCACCTTTTTCCAAACCATAATTTTGGGCATCCAGCCGTTAGTTTTTTTGGGGGAAAATATGATGTACCATTGGAGTTTCACACCTGTTGCACTCCATGATCTCATCTCGTGGTTCTCATCTCGCCGTGGGCACTTGGCGATAAAAAAGGTCCCTTTATTTATTTTTGGGATGCTCGCGATGGAGAGAACTGGTGCGCAACCCTGGGAAAAGGGGGGGTTGGAAGTTTCTAAAAGATGAAGTGGAGAGGTGGAAAGTGAGAGTTGAAGATGTTATTGTGTTTTATTTAACGTTTGATGTTTGTTTAACTCGTCGAACATGGTTTTGATTGAAATGGACAAGAAGTTTGTATGATTCACCACATTCACACATGCACTACGTCAATCCATTGAGCGATGATGCAATTGAAAACAACAAGCAACCTTTGACAAGAAGCGGGGTTCATGGTGAGTTTTCACAGGGCAGTCTTGCCCAAACTAGATAACTATAGTCAAGATAGTTAAGCGGAGGTGAGAATTTCAGGTGCTTTGTACATAGTGTTGTTGTATGGTGTTGATCAAATCTAGATATTCATTTGAGCAGTGTTCAAAACCGGGTTGATTGTTTGATGTATGGGATGAAAAACTACCCAATTATATGAGATGTATGGGGATTATAATAAGCCAATTTGAGGATCCCTATAAACCAATCAGTATAGAATGTCATTTAGGGTTTTGAAGGCTGCTCAATCATCAAAGCTCCCAGATTGGTGGTGTGGTCGGGTTTTGACCCTCAAATCAAATCATAGCTTGTTTATCTTTCTGCTGGACGACGTTTTTCTGCTGGAAGCATCCCATATGCGATTGATGCATCCACTTGTGTTTGTTGAAGGTGATTTTGTTACGGATTCTACCATGGGATTCATCACCATGTTTCACCACCATTTGGGAAATATTTTGGGGCTTTTTTTTGCAAATCTAAGTCCATGTTCAAGTCAACATGGATTCAGAAATTAGTAGAAATGACATTCGCACTACAATTTTTTTCCCGGGTGGTATTGAGGCCAAGACCCCCAAGGAATCTCAATCCCAATCGACATCTATTCGCCATGCCCGGAAAACCGTCATACCGTAGGTGTTAAGTGGATTCGGGTCAGTGTTTTCGTGAAGTCCGAAGTCCTGTTCCGTCCTTTCCAGCCAAACATCTCCACCCAGAGATGTTTTCCGGGGAATGTTGGTCCATTGGTCTCAGGTCAGGCTGGTGGCTCGGTCCTATTTTAGGTGGTGCTGAAGTCTGGGGCTATCACCCCAAGGAGGACGGCGACCTGGGTCCGGGTCCGGGTTTTTCACGGTGGTTTCAGGGCTGTGGGGTGGGATGGGGTGGTAGTGGGGCATGGCGGGAAAATCACCGAAGACAGTGAAGTCAGTCCTTTTCATGTTTGACTTCGCATATTTTTGGAAGGATGGATCATATCCCATACCATCCATGGGAATGGTATATTGACCTACATTTAGTTGATTTGTATGGTAAGTAAATCATACCATGCCTGGATGCTATGGGTATGAACAAAATGAACTCCAAACCCTGATTATAGTAGTACCATGCTAACCGTAACCCAACCCTGCAGCACCATTTGATATACAATCTATATTTGCATGCATCTGTTGCTTTTTTATTATTGGGATATATATTTATATACTATATTTATATATATATATATTTTTCAAAATTTTCAAAACAAAGTGGGCCCAAGAACCAGTTCTAAGTAGGGGCCCATAACTCCCCCTTTATTGAGGGAAAGTTATAACCCCATTGGAACCCATTGATTTTCGGCTACGATCGGTTTTCGGGGGCCCAGCTGGAAGGCTTCAAAATGCAAAACCCTTGCAACTCATAGGCTAGACTCAAGGGAGTTTCCGAACGGTTCCCTTAATAGGTGGTATAGGTAGCATATAATCATCCAATTGGCAATATATAAGTGGTATATACTGCCAGTTGTGTGATTACATATCACCTACCACCTTTTAAGGGAACCAGAAACAGCTTTTGATAGACTGCTGGTGCGTGGTCGGTTCGGACCTCTATCAACAGAACTAGACATCCAGTCATACAGAACGTGAGGATCAGTGTTTGAAGCCGCAAACATCTTGTGATGTTTGGCTTTTAAGGCTTCCTTTAACACCGATCCTCACTAGGTATGACTAGAGGATTGCGGATGTCTGGGAAAGAACATGAAAGAGCTAGACATGGATTGAAAACACCTCACGTGCAATCAGGCAGAGGAATTCGTGGTTTTAGGGCTCCTTTCTTTTTTCTAAGAATTTTCCAACATACCCCTGGAACATACCCCAGACCCCCAACCAACAGTTTATGAAGGTTCCTTTCATTTGGGGATTTAGGGGTGCCTGGGGTGTGCTCCAAGGGTATGTTGGGGTTTTCTTACATTTTTGACACATACTTTGGACGCATCCAGTTTAGTAAGTGGCCAGAAACAGTCACCAAAACAGACGAAAAAAGAGTCAACAAAAACAACGAAATAAATTGATTTCACGTGATTTACACATGATACTGCCCAAATAATCCATGTATGGTATATTTACCTACATCTCCCATAAAAATCAACCAAATGTAGGTAAATATACCATACATGGATGGTATCCCTAATTTAGAAGATGATCTCTCAATTAAAAACTTCACTGGTGGTTGAAAACACCCTGTTTGTTGGATTGTTTTTGAGCACTTGCCATGGAATATCTGGTGTCCTGTCATCACAATCCTGACAAGCTATGACTTGGAAAATTAGGGTGTATTTAATGGTTCTCTTTACACAGTATATGTATATACCCTCCTGAAACTAACATATCCCCTGAAAATAGACCCCTGGAAAAGGAGATTCCTATTGGAAACCATCATTTTTAGGGGCTACGTTAGTTTTAGGGAGGGGTGACCATATATATTCTAGGGATCCAGGCTCACCTTTTTGAGAATGGGAGCATGGAACCCAAAAAAAAACATGCGTTTCGTTTCGGTGATGAAGGACACCCGGCCTTGCTCATCATCTAAGATTATGACTGCATTGAATTGGGGATGTATAATTCCCGACTTCCTATGAGATGTTTGCACCTCCAAAGATGACCCTGACAAAAATTCCCCAAAAAAATCTACTGCACTGGGTCCTGGATATGAGGAGCTGGATGTCGGAATCCATGCAATTGGGGGATTCCTATGGATGTTTGGATTGAAGATATCAGCAGCATGCATGGGATACTAGCAATTCTTGGCTTGTTGTTTATTGGTTGTTGTTAACATTTTGTTTAAACAAGGTGTCATTCCCCCTTCAATGTCGTCCAAACAAAAGATGTGTTGTTCTCCAAAGTGATCTATGATTGACGCAGCGAATGGCTAAGCTGTAAACTTTTTGGGGATGACAAATATCTAGTAGGAAAAATGAAATGTTAAAACGGCTGTATTTCATGGTCCCAAATCGCTGAGTAAGATTCGAAAATCCGCTTTTTGATCGCCGGCAAAAGTTGTGGCAAATCAAGCAACCCACCCCTAACGTACCCCCCCATAACTAAGGGTTTAATGAGGCCTTATTCAGGAACATCAATGGTTGACCAGCCTTAAAAAAAGAGGATTTGTTGCCTCCAGCGCGTGGGTGGCGATCTCCGTGGTATGATGAAGAAAGCCATGTGATTCGAATGTTTCTTGGCCAAGATGGCGAAAAAACAGTCCGAGTGATCGGCTTGTGGTGAAGTGTTCCTAGAAAAACCCAGGCAAATTAAAAAACATATAAAACATGGTTCCTGCAAAAAGAGACCCCAAAGCATGGAAACCATCATGTTTCAGGTTCCATGTTACAAGTTTTCGCGGGGGTATATATTCATCCTATAGATATGTGTAATTGTGTAATGTATATCTACTAGGTGATGGTTTCAAACATTTTTTATTCTCACCCCTACCTGGGGAAATGATCCAATTTGACTAATCTTTTTCAAATGGGTTGAACCCACCAACGAGTCTATCGATGTAACATGTTTTTATACAAAAAATATGTAACCTTCACGAATTGCTTGAGCCATGAACTGCATTTGCATCCCCAAGGTCCATGTCGGTCCCGCGTGCTCACCTTGTGGCTTGGGGTTTTTGTGGGGTTGGATGGATGGATGGATGGATGGATGGAAACAAAAATGGCCCAGAAAATGAGGTTGTTTTTTTTTAACCCAAGCCATACTTGGAGGAAGAATAAACTATACACCTTTTGCATTTTTTTGGTTACCCAAACACTCAATGGGTCTGGCGTATTTGTTTTTTTCAGTTAGTAAGTGGTTAGTAAACCCTAGTTACAAAGCATTTAGGCCAATTGGAAGGGGAACGACCCCAGTTAGGGGACTTAGAGTAGGGTATGTTTTTAGGGTCCAGTCATGCTTTCTCTCAGTTTTGGTGGCCCTGGATGTCTAGGGAATACGTAGACCTTTTCCAAACGGAATGTGTTTTATCCAATGATTTGGTCTTGGCTGACGTGGCCTTGGCAAAGCCTTCAAGAGTTTCAGCAGTCTGAGTTTTGGAACATTGAATCCTGACAGAACATGTATACACCCCTGAAAATTAACATTGAACCTAAAAATCACCCACTTGAAAAGGAAAATCGTTTTGCAAACCTCCATTTTGTTTGATTTCCATGTTGATTGTTCCAGGGTGTAAACAAAAAAAGGTAAGATGTTTGCTCATTGTGAATTTCCTTTTTTTTCCTAAACATGTTTCTTTAAAAAATTGAGGTCTTTGTATTATGCAGGAAACTTGCATTCGTTCTTCCCTGTCATTGTGAGAGAAGGTTCCTAAACAACCATCCCTCCTATGGCCTCCACCCTGCCGAGGTACGACCCATTCAAAGAACGGAGGCGCCACGGTCCGTTGGTTTTATCATTGGAACCTAATGGGTAAGGTCCCCCAATGCCACCTTTCCCTGAAGAAATAGCGGCCTTATTTACCAGGGACATCAAGGACTATTGGTTAAGTGTTGGTTTTCCTTAAATAAGGCCTTGGCATTCAGGGGGGTTCCCCTTAGGTTCCCATGATTTCAAGACGGACACATGCAGCCGGAGGGAGTTTTTGTGGACAAGCCGACCTTTCGTAAAAAAACATGTTGATATTAGTGATTTTGTAACAGAACACCGGAATGTATGCAGCTATGTTTGGAGAACGTTCGCATATTGACAAAAACCCTGATTTCTGGTAGTTTGATGAAAGTATGGGTGTTTCCAAAAATAGGGATAACCCCGGCCAAAATGGATGGTGAAAATAATGGAAAACCGTATTAAAATGGATGATTTGGGGGTACCCCTATTTTTGGAAACACCCATATGTTGGAAGGGTGAAAGATTCACCATTTCCAAATGCACCAGCACCTTCCACAAGCAAATCTAAGGTATCCATGGGATTCTAAGGGGTCCAATGTGGCCCTTTAAATAGCCATCTGCCAGGAAATGTTCGCCCGCCTTATTAAGGGGATATGGGTGTTTCCTTAAATGGTGATACCCTCATTTCACACCCCAAAATGATATAAAATGATCATTTTTAGTAGGGAAAATTCATGGGTTGTTGGGGAAACCCGCCATTTTAGGAACCCCCCCCCCCATATAAACCATAAACCACAAGGTGTCCCGAAACAGCAAATCTGATGAACTCATGCCACATGTGCCACTGCCCTTAGGCGATTCCAAAGTGGCTTCGCGATCCTGGTGACTGCGAGGTTTGTGGGGACAGAAACGGCTGGAAAGGACTTGACCAAGCCCCGTTTTTGGTGAACCCAAAAAATAGCAAGGAAGGAAGTAGGAAGTTTTTTGTTTGTTGATTTTTGTTTCAGGATGTTTTTAAGAGATTTAATTTTTGTTTTTTTTCCCGGAGACATCCAATATCATCCACCAAACAAATACGTACCTAACTCACCATGTGTTTGGGATGTCTATGGGGTTTGGAGCATATGACCAAGAATTAGATTTCATTCTCTAGCATTTTATAAGAGTTCCAAAACAAATTGTGGAATAGATTTGAGGTTTGGGAGTTTTTTTGTTTGAATCACGTCTCCGGGTGGAAAACCGAATGGTAGATGAGACCTTTCAGTCCAACAAAAGTGATATGCTTCTCTTCAAGAGTCCGTCGAAAACAAAGATCTATGCTATATCATTAGTGATGTAAACTAAGCCTGCGATGTCTCTTCTCTGCCAGAGTCTCTATATTGGTCATAAAATCCAAACAAACAAACATGACCTGACCATTCAGTCCATCCTTGCGGTGAAATTTACAGGATTTCTCATTTTCGGTGTGGCCGGTACGGGTACAAGATTTTCAGCGAATTCGATAGAGTGGTTTCCAGTGCCGTTGACCTATTTGGTGATGTTTCAAAACCATGCTGCGATGTCACCACCGGCACAAAAAAATAAGAAGATGTATCAAACTTGCCGTAAATACTGTTGATGGTTCAGAAATCCGGCTAACTAACCAGTTGATATGGTAAATATATATCCCATTATTATCTTGGGGTGAACTATACGTCCAAACTCGGTGGGATAGTTCAGGATTTCCGAATCTCAACTGGTGAGGAGGACCTTCCCTGGAAAGTCGGCCCCAAAAACCCAGCCAGTTATTTCAGGGCCAATACGGCCCATATCCTCCACTGATTTCCGGGTGAACTAAATCACCCCAGGCAAGGCCATTTATTTTTGGGCCATGTAGAGGGGCACCATGTTCACTCCATTTATAGCGATCGGAGGGGCCCACTTTGTAGGAAATGATCATTTTGATTTTTTTTTATTATTATTTGTTTTCAATATATACATACATCCACCATAGGAATTAACTAATTCAAATGTGTAGGCTAAAATATGCCATACAAAACGTTTGAGTGTTTGGGTATATGACTCCTGTCAAAAATGCCACCTTGCCACCTTGGCACGACTTGAAAAATTCCAGGCGCTAAGAGAAGATGCTTCCGTTTTGCAGAGCTGTTGCATTTGCAACTTGTGCTGCAGTGATTGATTCGCATGTTTCGATCTTTTTTGGTGGTTTTGAGAGTTTTTCGTTGAAGAACCATGTTTTTTGGTGCCATTTTTATGATTTGATGTCTAACGTGACCTTTTTTTTGAAATTTAAGGGTTGGTCTTGATGAAATTTACCTTTTTAAGATTTCAGGTGCCAAAGTCATTCGATTAGTTTGGAGAACAATTGTCTCAGATGAATAGAGGAACGATGAGGAAAAGAATTAGCGAGGCTTGCTTGATTCAAAGGTGCCAAGCGAACATTATGCCCTTGTCCCCAGAACATCATTGGTTAAAAAACCCCGCAACAAAAAACAAGCCCAATATGCTCTCAGCAGCACTCTTTGGCGAAGTTCTTTGAAATTACATAGCTTGGTTAAAAAGGGCGGACTAACCCTACTTTCTTTTTGGTAACTTGACAGATTTTGAAAGTTCCCAATGATTTATGCATATTGTTTCAGTATTTTCCATGTTAACGTATGAATTCCCATACATGTTCCCTAGTCTTCCAACCAAATTCCTGAGGTTTGATCTTTTGGGTGGTTTTTGTTTGGGGGTACAAATAGGCCCTCCAAACCCAAGGTGTGGATGGAAGCCTAGGGAACATGTCCTCCATGACAAAATGCTGAGAAAAAACCAACTCCCAAACTTCCCAAGCACTACTGTCACGAAACATAAGTATCCAAAGGTTAGGATCAGTGGGGTTATGGGGCCCCAATCGTACCCCATGTATAAGTAGGTGAAATAACCCCATTGATCCTAACTCCTAACCATTGATCCTAACTTCCTGGGACATCCAAGTATCATATATATATATATATATCCAATTTTGGCGAGTGTCAAACGAACCAAACAAAACGAGTTTACCAAATTGCCCTGAGTTTTCACGGGGGAAAAAAAACACACATGCTTCTTGGCCATAGAAAGGCAAATCAAATCCTCAGCAAGCTGGGCCGAAAAAAACCTATCGTTATAAAGTGGAGTGAATGAGCCACCCCAAAAAATGGCCGAAAATAATGCAACGCACTGGGTGATGAACTGGTGTGTGAGATTCGCCCCGAAATAAGTGGAGTGCATGGGAATCCAAGGAAAAGTGAAGGATTTCCGAAATGGTCCAATTTCATCGCGACCAAAACCAGGGGCCCAATGGGACCCCTGGATCTTCAGGGCAATCTAGGTGAAGGTGAACTATGATTCCATTTGGCCAGATGGTATAGTTCCCCTATAAAAAATAAAATCATCCTGATGGTGATTGGACTCCTGGGCAGGGGGGCAACCCAAGGTAAAATCCTGTAAAATCCTGTGATGGGAATCAGAAGGATTTCCTTTCATGGCGCATTCTCCAAGTTGTCTTGTCACACATTTTGCCGAGGTTTGG
This sequence comes from Breviolum minutum Mf 1.05b.01, assembly GCA_000507305.1. Taxonomy (NCBI): domain Eukaryota; class Dinophyceae; order Suessiales; family Symbiodiniaceae; genus Breviolum; species Breviolum minutum. Next base: position 190,382 of record DF239043.1, read on the forward strand.
AACCTCTTTGGAATTCAGAGCCTAGTCACTTGGCGTGCCAAGTTGCATTGGTGGGAAAGGTGACACCGAAATAAGAAAAGAAATGGTCAGAAACATGGCGAATCAAGGCAAATTCAACAGGCATCATAGGTTAAGCTGATTGAAGTTTGAGATGTTCAGAGTGCATAACCTTCCAAAACAAACAATTCTATGATGTAAAATTTGGGGGGGGGGGGGTGGAACTGAGTACAGAAAACAACATGGTGTATATTGTTGTGTTTCCATTTCACATTATCTACCATGCACCTCTTTGTGGAGGGGCCCGATGTTCTACCAACCGTTTGGATGTTTGGATGAATATGGTGGGAGCTATTGGCCTTCAGGTGTCTTCCTGATGAATTTGCAACGTTTGTGTCCTCACTACTTTTGCAGCCAATGTGCCAAGAGGACTGCGAGCCTTGTGGTTTCTGACAGTTGTCATGGCGGCATTGTGGGGCCCGATGTTTCCTCGTGTGTATCCGTCTTGGCTTGTGCACAGAATAGATGTAAGTTGATACAGGGTAAGAAAAACTGCACCAATTTGAAATAGCTTTGAACATTTTCAAATTAAATGCAGACTGCCATGGGATCCCACAACCCTCATTTTTTAGAGATGAACATTTTATTTTTTATGGTGTTTGGGTCCAAGGGTAGCTATCGATATCAGCATATTATGACTACGTCCATAAAGTATTGATTTGCAAGTAACCCTAGTTTTCCAGTCATACCTTGTGAGGATTGGTGTAAATGTTCATCCCATATATGATTTTCGAGGATTTTGAGTCGACACCGAGTCCGAGGTTTTTTTTTGGGTATCATGGGAATCTAAGGCTATACGCTCCCCCCTCCCAATGCCACAGCCCAAGAAACAATGCCCTAATAAGGCCCTAATAAGCCCACCCACCACAAGAAATACGGCCGATTGGGATTATCAAGTCACGGGATCATGGTGATGAAGAGAACCGGAAAGATAAGGCTGGCTATTTCCTTGAGGGGCGTTTTGGCAATTGGTGGTGTACCCAGGTAGCCTCAAAGTCAAATTCGCATACCATCATCCAAGATTCGTTTTTTTTTTCGATGCTCCAAGAGTTCCAGACTGGCACTTGCAGGATTGTGGTGGAACAAACCAGCTTAGGACTTCAGAATTTCAAGGAGGACGGTGGGGAGCCATGGAAAGAGTTGGATCTTTGCAAGAACAAGGTGCTGCAAGGTCAATCCCAATGAGGCTCAGGGGAAATGTCTCATTTTTTTCAAGAAAAAAAACATAGATTTCGGATACCCGAACCCTGGAAAGTAACGCTTTTCAAAAGCACCTGAAAAAATGGATGGTTGTTGGAATACGAGTTTATCTCGTTTCCTTTTTGGGGCAGATGGCCTATTATTCAGGGGCGGCCTGTATTTAAAACCTGTTGGTTTGGAGCTCCGTCGGCCATGGAAAGAGACGCACTTGAAGGTTCCCACAGCAAATCATAGGCTCTCCGTGAAAGCTACAGGAGAATTTGTAGCAAAAACACCAACTTCATCCAACTTCCGCATTCTATTGAAGATGTATTGAACCCGCAGTATTGAAAAGTTGCATTGAACGGACAATAAAAACAGAAGCCGTTTCATACCCCAGACCATCCATGTATGGTATATTTACCTACATTTACCATACAAATCAACCTAAATCTAAATGTAGGTTAATATACCGTACATGGATCCTATGGGTACTTCCTACCAGGAAGCCGTCGTATTGAACACATCTTCGAGGTAATCAAAAATGCCTAAAGGGCTCGCTCCAAGGGCAGACGGAAGGCACTTAGAAGGGAACAACTTGAAGGTGATACCACAACGATTTTCAGAATGAGTCAGTATATGCGCTGTACTTATTTTTCATCTGCTCCATGTATGGAATGTTTACCTACAACCTACATTTATCAAAAATAAAATCCAAATGTAAGTGAATAATTATATACCATACATCATGGAGCATATTGGATATAGTTATCTCATGTTTTGGGCTTATGTGAACATCACACCATTGTGAATGTATCGACCAGACTTCTCCCCGTTTTTTGGGTGGGCAGGACATGCGCATCGCTTCCGTGGAGACTTTGGTGACCAAAAAAGATACCGGTAGCGGATGGATTCCCAAAATGACCCCAACTGAGCTTCCGTGATCAAAATTTTCGGTTGGTTCTAGGGCCTTATAGGGGAACCCATGTTGTAGATTTTTCAGGATGACAACAAGCAACACTTCCCTCTGGTAGTTCCTAACATAGCTGGCTGGCTGGAAGATTCCCATTTTGAATAGGAGGCCTACATCGATTTCGATCTGGGGAACCATTTTCCAGCCAGCTATGTTAGTTTACCGGAGGGTCTAAGAATCCCTATTTACCGTTTACCAGGATTGTTCATGTCACCACAAGTGGGTTTTGGATCCCTGCTGAGGTTGGGAATGAACAAAGTTTTCACGAGGGTGGTTGTTATATAATTACCATCCCTTCTACACTCCGGGATCAACTAACATAGCTGGCTGGAAAATGGTTCCCCAGATTGAGCCGATGTATTTCCTATTCAAAATGGGAATCTTCCAGCCAGCAATCGCTATGTTAGGAACTACCAGAGGGTAAGTGTTGGTTGTTGATTGCCAGATTTCTTTTTTTGCATCCACAGATTCAACCGTCATCCAGTGGATTCGATACATTTTCAAGTCTCAGACATACCTTCACTTCTAAGCGGCCGTAGGCCCCGGGTCACGATATTTACTACTACATGAAAACCATAAAAATAAAGCGTAGGTAAATATACCTTACATGGATGGTATGAGTATGGGTTGATAGGGGGTTTTCTCACAACCCCAGGCAACGTCATTTATTTTCGGCCTTTTATTGTGCAGGGAATTTACGTATATAAGTCGATTCCGCAGGTATACCATGTCATCCAAAACCAAGGATGGTCTATCTTCGGTGTTAGATAAACATGGCACTCGCTTGGGTGACTTAGTGAGGAACCTCAGAGCGTTGACGGAAAAGTGCTGTGAAGAGTGATGAGGTTTTTGTGTCTCGTTAGTATCTGAGGTGTGGTGTAATATAAACATATGAAACGTATATATATATATATATTGTTAAATCTGTTAATGATAATTTACACAGAGAGAGATACTCACATCCATATAACAGCGGAATGATCCGTTATTTTTGTGGCTCACAGGAACTTTATGATAACTCTATATAACTTAGTTCAAAACGCCTATAGGCGTCGACGAACGATTGTGGACCGCAAATCCCTGGGGCATGATTTCCTCAACACCACAAACCGCAACTTGCTTTATTTCTCTGGTGCATTCTAGCGGAGCCAGCTGCTCAAATCAATTTATACCAAAGACTACCAGTAGATTTCCACTTGTAGTTTTTTGAACAAAACAAATTCTCACTTTGGCCGTAGAAGGAAAATTTCAGTATTTTTCCCAACCCTTCTGGGAGGTGACTAGGTGACTTTTTTGGGAGGGTACTAAGCACAGTCAAAATATTACCTTCATGAACCAAGAAATTGGTTTCACAGAGAATATAACATATACTCTTCCAAAAATTAACATAGCACCTGAAAATGGAGCCCTGGAAAAGGAGATTCCTATTGGAAACCATCACTTTTAGGTGCTATGTTAGTTTTGGGAGTGTATCAACTTCTCCCAGCAAGTTTTGATCAGATATCGGGTGGCTTTCTTCCATGGTTGAAACTTCACATTCCCAGATGCTTGAGAAACAGAAGGTATATTTACGTATAGTTACACACTAATTTACTAGAAACTTGAAACCAAATGTAGGCAGATATACCCTGTTTTTGTCAATTGAAGTTCAACGACCGAACATCTATTTTTTTTGATTTGTTGACACATGATTTGAATAAGGGAGGATTTTAAAAAGGAGGGAAGAAACATCCGGTGCCATTTTTTATCCCGTTAAAATGGGGAGAAAGAATAGGTTTGGCTGTTTGGCTAAAAGTTAGTATGGTTCTAGGTTGGGTTAGCATATGTTTCATCCCCAGTAGGTCGCTTGCGTGGTTGTTTTGGTGGTGCAGGATAATAGAATACTACCATGAAAGTCACAAGATGGGCCCAAACTACATAGTTATAAATGGAGTTATACACCCCTGAAGACAAACATGGAACATAATCATGGAGGTTGGGAAGATCATGTTACTTAATGATTTGTAGGTTCCATGTTAATTTTCCAGGGTGTAATTGTTATAACCCCTTTAAATGGCTTTTTTTTATGGGTGACTGCCGTATCAGTTATACCTCTACTTACAATTGGTAGGGGGCTTTGCAGGTGATAGCATGTTCCATTTTGGCAGGCGTTTATAGGTCCACATTATATATATATATATACGTAAATATATATAGTTACACATATATATATATACATATAATACCTGAATCCTCCAAGGGTCTGAAATTTGAGCCCCTTAACCACCAAAAACAGACCTGGGGGCTGAAATTTGACACCCTTGGAGGATATAGGTATCTAAATATCCCTGATGATACAGGATTACACCGCCATCAATCACACTCCATTATAATTTGCCTTCGGGTATATCCCAGCCCCACTAAGAACAGTTAAGCGAGAAATATGTGTCCTTTGATTTTAGTAATTTAATTAACCCTTACCATCCATGAATGGTACGTATATTTGCCATTAACTACGCCTACATTTGGTTGATTTTCATGGTAAAGAAGGGTGCATATCCCATGCCCCATGGATGCTGGGAGCTGTCCCCTCGCAAGTCTCCTGAGGTTTGGTGTGAAAATGGTCGTCGTTTAAGCGATGGAGAGCTCTACCTAGTCTTCACTCAGCTTCTTGTTGTGGACTTTTATAGGGATCTATCTGGTCAAATTTCATCGCGACCTCACACGAGTTTTGGGCCCCCAAATGGTGGTTTAGTAAGGGACATCCCCTTATTTCATGGAAACTTAGGTTGGAGAAATATTATAATTTGACCAGATCTATATCTGATCTGTGCCCAGCCCGTCTGGAAATAAGGGATTATGAATAATTAAACACCATTGTTCATCCATGTAGGTGGGTTGGCACCGGCTGGGCTGCTTGATCAACACACAAGTGGAAAGATGGCTTCATCGTAAAGAAGTTGATACATCAGCACTGAAGTTATGTGTATTCGAAATTATCACCGAAGAAAATATGTTGGATATGATGAAGTTTAGACAAAAGCTACTGGGTGTTGGACGCCCATAATTCTGATAATGATTCCATTCTTCATTTGACAATCATGTTTGCTATTTCGCTTGGGCAGCTCCAAGTGTCGTCAACCAACCTGTTTGAACTATATATGACTACCAGGTTCTTCAAGTCGTGCACCTCGTTTGGACCCGTCAGTGATTATCAGGTTCTTCAAAAATGGCGTAAGTGACCTCCATTTGGGTATAATCAGAAGTTCCCTTTGAAAAAGCTGGTAGAAAAACGTCATGTTGTCTCTCAACACAGTGCTTGCACATGCCTGTCCTGTGAGACCACGTTGTATGTTGAACAAATAGAACCTTACACTTCGTTGAATTTGCTGAGCTCTTGCGGGAACTTTGCAATGACAACACGGAGATATGGTTGGTTGCAAGGAACATATATCGACATTATCATGTTCCGAAACGGAAAAGGCACACGTCTCAACATTGAGAGCATCACCTGATATCCTCAACCGAACCTGGCATCCACAGACCCTTGATGTTTAAATCCCTCTTATATATAGGGATTTTGCTAAACAATTCAACTTCATGTTCGGAAATTGCCCTGCAAGAATTTAACCCCTTGAAAACCATATCATCGTCATGAAATGTTCGAACCTCAACGTTCAGAAATGTGACCCTTCACAGGTGGGAAATAAATTTGACAACCTGGAACCCCAAACAACCATTTATATATAGAAAATGGTTGTTTCCCCGAACATCCCATTTCTAAATGGTTGTTTGGGGTTCCAGGACTGCATTTGGATTTGGGAAGCTTGACGATCGCAATGTCCTAAGTCTCCCAGAAATGGTAAAGATCAAGTTATCCTCATACCGATTTCTTTTTGGGGCCATTTTCAAGGAACCAATACAAGATATGCACATAGTTCCCTATGCGATTTCGAGAACATTAGTAGTTGAATGTAGTTGATAGTAGTTTACCTGATGAATTTGGAAAGGCCGGGCCATACTAGTGATGCAAAGTCTTTTTTGCGCCAAAAATCCCCACATTCGGCCAGGGGTCATTAAATTACCCATTTTGGTGGGGATCAATCAATGCAAATGTATGGTAATTTTGCAGGATTTCCCTTATAAAGTTTGTTTGGTTGGTAATATGATGACACCTGCTCGGTCCCTTGCAAGTTGCATTGCTTGCATCTACCCCGGGGCGATTCATTTCCGAACGCCGGGGTGCTTCATCCCCAGGTTAGAACGCTTGGTCGAATTGGAGGTGGATTCGGTGGATGTTGTGAACGGTAAGGGTAAACATGGTTTTTCCGTGGGTTTTTTAGGTTCCAGGTGAAATAGCATTAGCCTACATGAATTTCGTTGATGTTTATGGTTTTCATGTAGGTAAACAATAATTCACCATATACCATAGATGCTGTGGATTTTCAAGCATGATCACATTCGCGAAAAAAGAAGTTGTCCTTTCAGGAATGCCGGGGCACCCCTTTTCTTCATCTATGAATCTCATTTCACCCCCGGGTGGAGCAACACGTGTCACAAGGTTTTTTTCCGGGTGGATCCATGGGACACCGGACCCGGAAAACCTATAGGAATGACATGGGGGAATAGCATTGGGGAATCACCGTGACTAGGTGGTGGCAACTCAAGGATTTTTTATGTTCACCCTGAAAATTGGGGAAGATTCCCATTTTGACTAATATTTTTCAAATGGGTTGAAACCACCAACCAGATGAGAATTCGAAGTTATAGTTCTGATTGATGACATGTCAAGTAGCAAAACATGTGCAATTGCAAGCATTGCCACCCGAAACTATCTCAACAAAAAAACCTGGATACATACGTCATATCTAAACCAAAAGTGGTAGGAGCATCCACTTGATGCGACTATTTGATGAATGGAAACTTGGCAAGTCTTTGGAATCGTCCCTCATCTCCTTTGAATTTGGTGGTTATGTTTCATGTAACTGACTAATAAAAGTGCGTTACAACCTTTAGTCCCATTTTTTTTGTCAGTTTTTTCCTAGAAATGAAGTCCTGGACTGATTTTTGTTCAACTTTCATCTTTGGACCTTAAGAACCCCTACAACACCCCAATGTTTTTTTCAGAGCTCGCCCCTGAAAAATAATGAAGACGTTCGCCTTTCCTTTTGGGAAATACAAATCCTTTCCGAAATTTTGAATACCTTCCCTAAAACTAACAGTTCAGAACAGTTCGCCCCTGCAAATTTTGGTGTTTTCCAAGTTCGGAATCTCCAAACTTCCAGGGGGAAAACCCTCTATTTTCAGGAGTCCTTCCTTCCTTAGTTCGTTTCAGGAGTCGTCGTGTGACAAACAAACCAACCGCTGGACACCTGCTGTGCTGGGTCCACCGGACACCTTCCCGTCGAATCTCGAATCCTGTCAGGTTGGGATGGAATTCAGAAGATGTGAAGATCAAGCCTTGGTCATGAAGGATGGTGACTTGGTAATGACGTTGGATATGTTGGATTCCTATGCCCCCGAAAACCAGGATTCTAACAGTGGGTAGGTTGAAGGTTAGTAACGTTGGGAATTCCCGATCCTAAAAATGGTTCATAATCCTAGGTAAGAAGCTATAACCAATTTATGAGGACTACTAGTCTAATATGATCGTGACATAACTCATATGGGTTTGTATGTTTTGAACTTCAAGTTTTCGGCTGGGAAGTTCTACTTTGGCGTCCCACGAAACGTCCCACGAAACAAAGAGTCGAGAAATATATATCAGTAGTATTTTCAGGGACCGCTTGGAGGCCCCATACAAGCTTCCCATATCACTCCCATCAGAAGCCCTAAAGACTATGGGTCCAGCTTCTATGGGTCCAGCTTACCATTTTTGGGGCGGAATACCCTGGGGGCTCGGGAACTAAGCTGCATCCAGACTCCCAGACACATCCTAATATCTACAGAAAGCATTGACTTGATTTTTTTTTACACATCTAAAAAGATATTCCTTCTCCCTTATATCCATATTTTAGAGATAAAATTTGTGGATGTGTCGATATTTTACGATATTATCTACAGAAAGCATTAAAACACAACCATTTGGACTTGGGCAACCAGAGCCTGAAACAAATGCATTGACTTGATTTGTTGTTGAGGTTGGTTTTTATGTTTTTAAGATACATGATAATCAATCGTCATATTCTCACATGATGAGCAAAGGGTGTCCAATCACCTTCGAAACCCATTTTATTTAGGTTCCATGCTCCCATTCTCGGAAGGTGATTGGATCCTTAAGGTAGTATATACCATGTGAACCACATTTCCCCCATTTCTAGAGGCTATAACCCATATTTGTAGGAATGAACATCTTCATACTTTTATTGGTTTTGAGGTCCAAGGGAAAAACAGCTGAAACCTTGAAATCTGAATTACTTAATTGGCACCTACACGAAACCCGTAAGCAAACCAAAATGGGACATCTTTGTGGACGTTGCGAGGTGTTCTCTTCGGTTGTTTACTGCAACATGGCCGTTCTCTGCGACGTTTTTCCCCTGAGGCGCGTTGTTTTAAAACGTTTATTCGAGAAAAATACATGGCCTATAAAAAGTAATATGTTTAGAAAGTGGGACCCAATTATACGTGACCTTATAAATGGGTAGCTAGGGTTTTTTCACCCTTACACGTAGAGTTATGGGCCCCTACTTATAAGTCGCGTCGGGCCCACTTTGTATATGTACACATTTGAATGTATACATATCATTTCTATATATTCTAACATGTAAAGGGCCTGGGTACGATTCTAGGCGGATTACATAGCCGGGGTTAGGTTTGATTTCTCAGGTGCAATGGGGGTCCCTTTTCAGAAAAAGGTTGCAACTGAGATAGTAGATACTATCCCCCCCAAGGGCCATAGGGATCCATAATATAAGGTGAACATTTAGCTACGAATTGGTCCTTAAAGATCAACCATTCATGTAGCTAAATATACCATTCCCAATGGATCCTATGGGTATTTAAGTTTGTGGACTTGTAAGGAGTGAGCTCAAGTCCATCATCCCCCCCCCAAAAAAAAAGATATTTCAGGAATGGAAGTTGCCAACTTGACTACACTCTTGATCTTTGCATCTTAGAAGATAAAGCTTCCTACAGGTTTCTAAGAACAGAATGCTGAAACTTAAGCTTGCAAAATTGTGGACATATTGAACATAGTTAGAACCAACATGGTCCATTCAGTTTTTTCCATGATCCTGGTCATCGGAGGGATTTTGCTTGCCTTGCCAAAAGCTTGGCTGAAAGCTGTTGGTGACATTTTCCTGTCAATATCTTCTGTCTCTCCTGTCGACGCCAGAAAATTGCATCCGAAGGTAGCAGAGAACTCGGTGGTGCTTTCAAATAAACTGTTTTCTAATCTTCCCTATTTGTGGAAGATGGAACCCCATTTTGATGGTTGCATATTTTTTCTCAACATGGGGTTGGTTGATTCAACACAACCAACCTAGAGAACTGGTATACTTCCATGTTTTTTAGATGGCTAAATTCTACCATGGTAGAGTTGTTTTCTACCACCCGTGTGGTTGGACTAAATTTATATCAAGTCTCCAAGTTTGAGGGTCCAAGGCGCCTTGGCTTTGGCAGTTGTTGTTTCTGGACAGAGATTTCGAAGTTCAAAACAAATTTCGGTTTCAATTGAAATTTGAAGTCACCGGATCCCGGAGATAATTCATCATGATCCAATTTGACGATGATTTTGGTTGTTTATATATTATTTTTTTTATTGATATTGGTTTTTATTCAACTGGGTGTCAACCAATGACGAATTGGTAAAATTTGAATTTAAATACCTGTTGTATGATATGTCATTGTATGTGGTAATGTACCTATATGTTTAGTCGGATTTTTTGGTAGATTTTTAGGAATAATTATACCACTTGTCTTCATCCCTTTTTGGATACATTAACAAACATCTAGGTGGTGGTTTGATTTTTTTTTTTATCCCTACTTCGGGAAAAATTCCAAGTTGACTAATTTTCAGATGGGTTGAAACCACCAACTAGAAATATTTTGTTTGACTCACGGAACTGAGATTTATATCAAACCTTTTTGCTCTCAGGAGCTATCCATCGAAGGCTTAGATCGTGCAGTGGTACAGCCAGGTCAGCTGCTGTCAGGGGCGGAATTTTCTTCGAAAAGTTGGTTAATTGACGATACCGGTACCATGGAAAAAAACAAATCCTGCACCACTTGGGATACCTAAAAAAAAGGTCTTGATATTGGTATACAAAAAAAACATATGGGGCATCCTAAGTGGTGCCGGATTTTTTCCATCAACAATATTTCTAGGTTTGGGGAAGTTGTAGGAAACGTTTCTAAACAATTTTTGGGGGGGTCGATATTTCTGTGGATTCCTGGGCAAAGTTTTCTCATCAAAAAAGCAAACAAACTGCAGTGGGGTTGTTAGAGTTTTTGCCGCCCGAGAAGGTGGTTTGGTTGCAGTACTTAAAAGTAAGGGAATTGCATGGGTGTTTCCAAAAATAGTGGTACCCCAAATCATCCATTTTAATAGGGTTTTCCATTATAAACCATCCATTTTGGGATACCCCTATTTTTGGAAACGCCCATATGGAGTTATAGACTACCCACTGTTGATGGCTGAAATCCTGCACCACCAAGGATGATGATTATCCCATTATTTATAGGGTCTCATACATCCCAGGTGGTGCAGGATTTCTTCCATCAACAGCAGGAAGCTGTTTTTTTGGTGAAACACGGGGTTCTTAAAACAGGGGGGAAGGTGATTTGATCACTTCATGAATCTGGTTTTGTCTAAGTACATTGACGGTCCATATCTTCAAAGGTCATGACACAACTGTAGTAATTTCACCACATCTACCACTCCCTTTGAAGAAGCCCTTCAGAAAAATACCAATGTTGCATTTCTCCCATGTGTTTTTTTTTTCCGCTATAAAAACCACGGGAACTTTTGAAGAGAAATTTTGTGACCTTCTGAAAGGGGGCCCCCGGGGTCCGGTCGAGTCAGATCTCCAAAGTAGCCAGATGTATGACTGGAAGATTTAGTTCGCAGTTGCGAGGAGGCCATCCCAAAAGGAAACTTCATCGTCTTCCAACCATCCATTTTCAGTTGCGAACTGTTTGTTATTTTCAGTTTTCGGGTATGCATTTACTTACAAATAAATGTCAAGCACACCGATCTTAAGCAAGAAATTATGACCATTGATTGATACAGCTACTGTATCACTGTATTACTGTATCACACCCTAACAAGTTTGTTTAACAAACACCTGAAGTATGAAGTGAAGTTAAACCAGCCCTTCGGTTGTATTCTCTTTGAACCCTTTGTGATGCCACTTTTCAGGGTAGATTTCAGCTTTGGAAAGACTTTGGGCCCAGAGTAACTAAAGGTTTAACTCCTGAGGCCTTAGGGTGGGAAAAACCACCCAAACCAATTCCTTGGGACGGCTCGTTCAGCAGCCAAGCCCCACGCACGGAAAAAAAAAAAACTCCACCGAGTGAGGTACATTGGCTCCATTACGTCGCAGGTCTCTTGGATGATGGGAGTTTTTATATACCATGAGAGACCCTTGGTGCCTTCGGAAGTAACAACAACCATCAACCAGCAACGTACCCCATCATTTGAAGAGAATACACAAAAAATTGAAGTCGAGTATACTGTTGGCATGGAACAATTATCATATTGGGTATGGGGTGTTTATGACCTCACTTTTGCAACAAAAAACTGGTAAAAACAACCGACTCCAAAGATGAGCAAAAAATTCCCAAGTTGGATTGGTGAATGATTTTACCCTAAGAATCATTGGACCCTCCAAAAAAGAGGGGTTTAGATCTGTATAGCAGGGTTTAGGGATCTCCAAACCCCCTAGTTTTGAGATCCGATTGATTCTTAGGGTATAGTCTAACATGCAGATTATATGCAAACAAATGCATCAAGATGGACCAACTCCAGCTTGGGTGCAAAAAATGGTTCCGGAAAACAGGGTTTCATTGGCACCATCATTCACCATCCTATACAGGGTTTAATTGGCACCCCAACTGAAAGGTGTTGGTATGTTATTGAGTTTCACACAAACTTAAAAGAAAGGCAAGCTAAGCTAGGTAGTGGTTTCAATCATGTTTTATTTTCACCCCATTTGGGGAAGATTTCCATGTTTACTAATATCTTTCAGATTGGTTGGTTCAACCACCAAGGGGTGATTGTTCACCAGCTCTTGTTTCTTTCAGTCCCCTTGTTTTACCTTCATCCTTGGGCCAGTTAGTTGTGAATGGTTTTCTTTCGGGTGGCAAATGTGCTGGGGAAGTCATCTTTCAGTTTTGTGAATGTTTAATGCCGTTTTTGTTTGAAGGTCATGTGAGGCTTTCGGTTTTCGGAAAGCCAAATCCAATGCTGCCAAGAGAAGTTTCTGTCACAAATGTCGAACTTGGCAATTCGTCCCTTACACCCAAACATGGCCCTTTTCAAATTTGGTGGGTTTAAAAAACATGTACCCTCCCTGAAACTAACATGGCACCTGAAAATAGGCCGGGCCCCAAAAGGAATTTTATCTTCCAACCATCCATTTGCAGGTGCAAGCTGTTAATGTTAGTTTCAGGGAGGGTAACGTCACAAGAGCAGTGCGTTACAACCTTTAGTCCCCGGGTCAAACTAACCTGACAGTATTACCTCGCTAGCACGCAGATTCATCGTCTTCCGTGGTGGCGACGTGGTGTCCTCCTGGTCCTGTCGCCTTTGCTCCATGGAGTATCCTGTTTGGCGTAACAAAAAATCCGGAGGTTAAACCGGAGGGTGGAGACAGTCAGTGAGCAGTGAGTGCAGTGAGCACCTTGAAAAGTTGGTGAGATTATTATATCTCCCTACGTAAGGAGGAGGATGGTCTCCCAGTTACTGGTAGGAAGTGGTTCGGATGTACCCCCCATTTTATTAACTTATGGAGATCAGGCCATTTGGAAAGGGAAGAACCCGATCCTTAGGGGACTTATTAAGCATGGGTTCCTAACCACCTCCTAAATGGGATGATCCTCCAAGTAGGGATCCTGGCTCACCTTCTGAGAATGGTAATGGAACCTAAATACTATGCGATTTGAAGATTTTTGAAGGTGATTGGACACCCTTTGCTCATCTGAGAATATGACTGGATTTCTAGGGGTAGGTGAATCGCTTTGTAAAGAATCAGGCAAACATGATTTGTGTTGTTTTACATGTTGCAATATTGCATTCTCAAAAGCTTTCAAATACAAGGCCCCAAGAATCCAGACCCCTCCCTCGAGTAGGATTGATGGTCTCAATCCCATCGCCAGAATAGGATTATAGGAATAATCCCTTTCTTATAGGGCATGTTTGGTTCCTTAGGGAGTTTTTTTTGTTGCCCGAATATCAAAAGCCTCACGTGTCGGTTTTGGGGTGTCGGCTCGAGTGAACCATCAGGACCCAGCAAGTCGATAGGGACGAGTTTGATAGTTTTGTTGTACTTTTCCATTGGTGGGATACCCTCCCCAAGTTTAACATGGAACCTAAAATATGATATGAGAAACCGGCTAAACTCTTCATGTAGGAGTCTTCTTGTGAGGCACTCTTTTTTCTTGAAAGGGGCTCCAAACCATGGAAAGCGATATGGTGAACTATCAAAAGCGATACCTTGCAAAATCTTGAAATACAATTAGGAATCTCCTATTCCTTTTGGTGCCATTTTCAGGTGAACCATGTTAAACTGTGGAAGGGCATAAAGCTTGTTCTCTTGAATGCCGCGTCATTTCCCTTGCCATTCATTTGCCTGCTTTCTTCTGAGGAATTCCTCCAGTGATTTTCAGTGCAAGCTTTGTTCCTTTGAAGAACACGAGGGAGAAGGGGTGCCACGTGAGCAATGAAAAGCAAGCTGTTTAGGGTTTTGTAATTTTTCCAACCAAAAAAACAAGCAAATCTAAGCCATGGTTTGCGATGTTTGACTCCTCAATGATGTGTGTTTTGCTGCATCACTTGTTGAAAATATCTCCATCAAACACCAAAGTCTTTCAAAACTCATAGAACTTAGAGTCAGAGTCTTCCATTGCTCAGATGATCATCTAAAGAGAACTAACATCCCCTACTAGATACATCGTAGTATTTTCAGTAGGATTTTGACATTTACATTCTATACACTGTATATGATATACGGTAGTCATAGTATACACATGTCTATGAAATACAAGTCACTTCTCTGGATGTTTCTTTAAAATTTTAGCTTGTATAACCCTGGAAGTCCAACGACCAATTTTTTCATAGGTTGGTTAACGAACCACTTTTTCTTACAGTAGGGTTATTCTCATCCAAAAGGAACCACCATTTTTTAAATGGTGGTTGACTTCCAGGGTAAGTAACGGGCAAACTGTTTTCAATCCGGATGAATGACCCAAGAATTGACGTTACCACGTTCCGTTGGAACCGTCAGGTGGCTCGCCACCTTCTTGTCCAGAGGCCCAAAATGTTTCAAATCAGCAGTAACCAAGGGGCCTCAGGTTCTTTGCTGTATATTGGAGATTACCCCCCCGAAGTTTAACATAGCCCCTGAAAAGTTACCTTCCCAATAGGAAAGTAGTCTTTCAACCACGATTTTTCAGAGGCTATGTTAAACTTCGGGTGTGTTTACTCCCCAGTTATATATGGGGATTATTCCTAAGCCATGAAATCAGGATCTCTATTAATCAACCAGTATTTAATGGAATGTCAGGGTTTTGAACGCTGCAAAAAATGACTTTCGTTGGAATTTTAAGTTGAGGTTTCAGAGATATCATGATGTTCTGCAAGTTTTTAGCAGTCCAATTTTGGGAGCTTGGAAATGGAACCATTCATTCGAATTTAATTATTTGCATTTGAGCAGATTTGGGATTCAAAAAAATCATTGCTGATGAATATATGCATGTCTACTATATTTCAAGGTGTTTTTTTGAGTTTGTTGTAAAATGCAATACAGTAAATCTGTCGTTTTTTTCTTGTCGGGTCTTGGCCACAACAATTGGAAGTAGAAATTTCCGCCCCTTCGGTGGGTTTTCGGATTTTTGTTCTGCGAAACAAAACACCTGGAAACCGACCTCTTCGGCTTGGTACTCACTTGGCACCCCGCCATTTTGTGGGGCGTTTGAGCTGCCAGGCACCAATTTTGTAGGGAAAAAAGCACATTTTTTTGTAGGCTTAGGGGTTGGGTCCCTTAGAAAATGGAAACCAACAACCCCAAGTGGGGTAAAGTGGGAGGGGGATGTGTGGTTATATTTTTTCACAGAGGATTGCATTACTCAATTCTATCGGGGGATGATAACATGCCATGAAATAAGGATCTCCATGAACCAACCAGTATAATGGAATCCCACAAAGGTCGAATACTGCTCATTTGAAGACTTACACTATTATTTCGTTCAATTCTATTTGTTTAGATAGGGGGGTTTCCTAAAATGGTGGTACCCCTAAAACACTCCAAAATGATCATTTTTAGTAGGAAAACCCATGGTTGTTGGGTACCACCATTTTAGGAATCCCCCAAATAGTATGCATGTGCTGTATTTGCCCCACCTATTTCCGCATGAAACATGTTGCTCGCCCTTGGTCCATACATGATAGCGTTTTTGTGTGTTTCACATCAGAGGGGTTCATGGAATATGGTGGACTTCATGTAAGACTTGTTTCTAAAGCTGTATTTGTTCTAGTCTAGTCTTTACCATCAAAAGTCACCCATTCATGTAGGTAAATATACAGACCAGTCCCATGGATCCCCATACCATCCATGGGACTGGTATATTTACCTACATTTACCATAAAAATCATCTAAATGTAGGTAAATGTATACCAGTCCCATGGATCCTATGGCGGATGGTATGGGTATGGCGGATGGGTATCCCACGCGGTCACCACGCGCTCCGCCAGGCCTTGCCTGAAGAAGGTCGATCTTTAGGTCCTCATGGTGTTGCTGCATTGAGGCCGACACCGGTTGCCTTGAGAAGGAAATAGATTGATTGCATACTTGGATACCCTAGGCTTCCAAACACCTTGTGAGGAGGTATTTGGACCCCAAAACATACCTAAAACACCTTCTCAGGAGGTATTTGGAAGACTAGGGATTTCCATAGAAGTTAGTTTGTCCTCAATTTTGGTGGTTGAACTACCCTCCAAAACAAGGTTTGTTCCAATCAAAACAAAGGTCATTTGGGTTCAAGGTAGTTGCTGTAGTAAGTTGGTTTATTTGTAACCTACTTACGGGACGAAATCAACCTACTTATACAGGGGTTATGCTTATCCATTTACTAAGTACCAGCAGGACATCCCACTACGGCCTTTCTTTTTTTTAGGGATATATCATCGCTAGACATCCAGTCGTACCTTGTGAGGGCTTCCTTTCACACCTACTCACCAGCTATTTCGAGGATTTTGGATGTCTATAGGGTATAATGATTGATGGTTAAGAAGCCACCTTAAATTGAGGCCGGGGTTATTTCCTAAGGGGGTGGCATGGGCAGGTCTCAACGCCATGCGGACAAAAAAGTGTTTTTCCCCAGTTTCTGGATATTATTTTGACTGTCATAGGACTGCAAGGAGTGTTTTTGTTGGGTTGGTTCTTGTTGCATTCCATGCCCATAGCATCCATGTATGTGTATATATATTTACCTAATTTTACCTACACTTACAATAAAGATTAACCGTTCATTTATACCAGCACCTTCCAAGGGGTGCCAAATAAATCCTAAGGGATGGTTAATTGACACCCCTTAAAACCATTTGGCACCCTTTGGAAGGTCCAGGTAGGTAAATATAATTATGGGATGTTCATCACACCATGACTTCCTTTGTAGGACCCGCTTCGCTTTGCGACCACAACTGCACTGGGCCGTCCAGTTGCGATGCTTGGGGACCCAGGGGTGCGCTGCCATTGGGTTGTGACCGTATCCACTTTAATGGCTACTAAGGAGAAAGGGAAAATTGATGGGATCCAAATCACCGAAACTGAGAATGGAAATGGAACCTAAGAACCTATACAAATACTATGGGTTTGGGAGATGATTTTTGAGACCCCGAACCATCATCCTCTGACGGACGTTCGGTTTTCGCCAGGATCCCTGTAGGGTCAAGGATCACATCTTTCATTTGAGGATTTGTATGATGAATCTTGAGGCGAAAAAACTCCGATGTTATAAATTGGGCATACATCTACAAGTGGTGGATATCCGGAATGGCCATGTTTGCTTGACCATGCGGGGGTTGTGCTGATACTATTGATTGATATACATATATCATATATATATATATATAATATATATATATACATATGTTTTTCATGAAAATAAACTTGGTTTCGGTTGCAACACTTCACATTGTCATATATTTATACCAGCATCTTCCAGTTCGGGTGCTGTTTGACCCCCTAAGGGATGGTGTTTTTCGGCACCCGGTATACCATCCATTCAGCACCCAAACTGGAAGATCCAGGTACCCTTTGATGTGTTTGGTGGAGATCACCTATTGTTTCCAAATGGACCGGATCTTGCTGATAAACATCCCTTTCCTGGCAATTCTTTGTGACCTTTTTGGGATGGTTAAGTGACCCTTTCAAAGGTTAAGGGACCTCCAAGTAGGGGGTAAAAAGGTCACTTTGAATCACCCGGTTGATGATATTTTTGTTGATCTGTGTAGCACGCGGAAAGAAGTCATCGGCGATTTATTTAGAGGTAGGTAGGCTCTCCAAGACTAAACAGCTTACACCCCCGAAAACTAACATAGAACCTGAAAATACCTCATTGGAAAAGGAGAAACATCTGCGTTAACCACCAGTTTTGGGGTTCCATGTTACTTTTCCAGAGTGTATCCCCTGAAAAAGATCCTGGAAGAATACTTTCTGGTTATGATGCCATCAAAAAGCTCGAGTTGTTGAGCGCCATCAACAAGCTGTCAGCACGTATTATATCTATAGATTATGGTTTCTTAGAGATTTTTTTACAAAATTGTGGAAATGATCCATTACCCACAGGATCCATGTATGGAATATTTACCTACATTTACCACAAGAATCAACCAAATGTAGGTAAATATACCATTCCCATGGATCCTGAGAGTGATTTGACATGTTTTTTGAATTGAATTGGGTGGTTGGAAAAAACACCAACTATCGATGCATTTTCTCCTATCGGCCGACAAATCACGTGGAAAATGACCTGTTCGCAGGGAAACCCTGATCGACTGGAACCTAAAAATCCACCCAATTGATTCAAGGAAAATATCGTTTGAACCGAACCTCCATGACTTTGGGGTTCAGGGTTTAAGTCAATCAGCTGTTTGGGGCTGAGCTGTTATGAGGTCCCTTGTGCCGTATTGGCGGTGTGGCTTTTGTGGTGCCTGTACCACCTTTGGCAGAGGCGCTGAAATCGTCGGATCCTGGTTTTTCACTGTCAAAAGTGGAGAGATACCATGAAAAGATGGCGAAGTCTCGCAATTCATGAAAAGATTATTAGATGATATTAGATAATTAGATATTATTTTGTTGTTTCATTTTATTTCATGTTTTTTTGTGTATAATTCATGTTGGCGGCATTGCGGCATGCAGGAACTTTCAAGTTCCTAAAGCAAAGCTTGGTGTGGTGGACTTGCTTCTGTGTGGTAAGATATGTTGAGATCAGATTCTCGATTCCCATCTGAATACCGTGGTACCGTCTTGAATTTCATGCGACTGAGTCCGGGTGGTGGTTTCAAATAGTTTTTATTTTCACCCCTATTTGGGGAAGATTCCCATTTTGACTAATATTTTTCAGATGGGTTGGTTCAACCACCAACCAGTTCTGTCTGGGTGGATGGATTTGTGTGGGCGATTTATCATCAAAATGACTTTGATTGGCATCCTTGGGCTTGGCTAACCATTGATTGGCACCTGGTTTTTTGAAGCCACCAATGGACATGCAACAACTCACAGCTGTCAATCCAATGACACTCATCATGAGCTGTTTCCAAGACTCACTTACGAAATAGTGGGGTCGTGACCACCTCTGCTCCGAAAAAAACCTCGCCACTCCACCATCCCCAAACAAAAAACAGCCATGTGGATGTTTCCATAAATGGTGGTACATGGGTTTTCCTACTAAAAATGATCATTTTGGGGTGTGAAATGGAGGTACCCCTATTTTTGGAAACACCCACGTTTTGAAAACTTCCTGAGAGGCTCCAAAGGAATGGTTTGATTTGGTGTCCAGTCAAAAGTCCAGCGTTTCTGTGTCGGGGACCCTCAGGGATCGAAGTTAAATGAAAATGGCACTTTGAAAAACGACTCCGATGGTGAAACAAACATGGGCCCCCAAGCCGATCATGATACATGGAGTGATATAATCATATATATAATCCTTATGAACGGCCTCAAAAAAACATGGGGTTCACTCGGGTTTTGTGAAACAACCCGAAGTAAGTGGGAGTTATTTCACCCTATATAACTAGTGGTGACTTTGGTCCTGCCTTGTGTGTGTGTGTGCAGCTATTGGAGTTATGGGCCCCC
Organism: Breviolum minutum Mf 1.05b.01; assembly: GCA_000507305.1. Lineage (NCBI taxonomy): Eukaryota > Dinophyceae > Suessiales > Symbiodiniaceae > Breviolum > Breviolum minutum. The sequence continues at coordinate 210,083 of DF239043.1, forward strand.
TATTTTTTATAACTGCCCCTACTTATAACCCATACCATCCATGTATGGTGTATTTACCTACATTTGGTTGATTTTTAAGGTAAATGTGGGTAAATATGCCATACATGGATTCTATGGGTAGCTGGTAGGGGCCAAGTTTGTAGATTTCAGTACGGATTCATCTTGGCAGACAGGAGTCTCTCATTCAGGTGGTGAAAGGGGAGAACGAAACGATTTGCAAGTGATGATGGAAGAAAAGATGGCGTACAGAATATGTACCATGGGAACCCACAATCCTCATGTTTAGGGGTTGTAACCCATGTAAAACCCTCATGTTTTCATGGTTTTGGGTTCTAAGGGTATGGTGAACTATTAAATGCACCAAGACCAGTGGCAGCATTTTGTTCCGAAGGTCCAACCAGATTTAATCCGACAACTGTGATATAGTACGTAGCGTTCCTCGTTTGGGGAACGAAGAACGGCCTGTCTTGTTTGCCTGACCTATTTCTAGCAGAATAATGTGGAACAGGGGCATTTGTCATTAGTCACTGGTTATGATCAATACGAGCGGACTTAAAGAAGTGGTCACAACCAATTCACTAAAAGGATCCTGATTAACCAACCGTGACTTAGCTGGTGGTTTCTATACTATGTTTTAGTCAGATTCTTTTGACACCTGGAGTCTTTTTTTGGAAAGATGGTCATGTCCATTTTGGGTCCACCACTGCTCGTTTGTATTTTTTCAGGGATCAGTGATCAGAAAAAAAAGCCCACCAACATTTGTGACATTTTGTGACAGCATGGAAAATTTGGGGCTGCGTGGATTTGTTTGATGTTTGAATCCAAGAATTTGCCAACATACCCCTGGAACATAACCCAGACCCAGAACCAAGAGTTTATGAAGGAATTCCTTTCATTTGGGGGTTTGGGGAGGCGTGGGGTATGCTCCAGGGGTATGTTGGGGTTCTCTTAGATTGAAGTTGCAACTCCCAGGGAAGACCTTGCGAGTGGCCTTTCTGTGATACTTCCTCTGAGCGTGGAACGTTCCTTCGGCTTTTTTTCCCGTTGTGTGGCACGTATATCTTGGCATCGTCCCGAACATACCCAAAGAACCCCTGAAAACAAATTGGGTGGGTGTTTCTTTTTTACGCATGTAACTTACAAAACAATAAACCTTTAAAAGCATGGGGACCAAAGTTTTACCTATTGATATTTTTGTTGGTGGTTGAAAGGATGGAAAGGGTGTTGTGATCGAAGGTCAATTTGTAGGGTCCAAAATGAGGGAAGCTGAATGATTCCGGCTGAGTTTCGGTGCGAGTTTCACCCTCAAATATTTGTCCCCTAAACATTTACGATCGATATCTTTATACCCCAAGGATAATGCAAAAAAGAGTCCTAATTTGAGGCCACTGGGCATTATTTTAGGTGGTGTTTTCAAACATGTTGAATTTCACCCGGGGTCGCTTGCAACTTGTTGTTGACAAAGATTTTTTTAACAAATAAATGGCTGAATCAACCACCACCTAAGAATATATATTTGCCCTCGAAGTCCAAGTCGACTACTCTATGAATGTGTTTTCCAAAAAGGCCATTGTTTTTGGGAAGGGTAGGTTTATTTTTGCCAAACATTGCAAGGGCCCCCATGGTACTGTAGGCGATTCGGCCTTTTTTTTGGTCGACTTGACTTCCTTTCGCGTATTTTTGTGTTATGCAATGGACCGTGCAGAAAAAACACTCCCTGAAACTAACATATCCCACCTTGGGAAGTTCAGAAAATCATCGACTCACAAGTGCCTTGGTACTTGGATGTCCCAGGAAGTTGGGATTAATCGTTAGGATCAATGGGTTATCACCTTCTTATAAATGGGGTATTCCTTGGGGTCATAATCCACTGATCCTAACCTTTGATCCTAACTTCCTGGGACTCCAAGCAGGGGATATTACCCATAGAATCCATGTATGGTAAATTATATTTACCTACATTTACCATATTTCACCATTAAAAACAACCAAATGTAGGTAAATATACCAGTCCCATGGATGGTATGGGTTACTTTCGGTTGATGGAAATGTCTCTCGTCCCAACGACGTGGAATTCGAAGGTTTGATCTTCGAACTCCAACGACGTTTCCATCGTTGGCCCTTAGACTTCGACGACTTTCTGGCGGAGGTGGACGGGTCCCGGGGGGGGAGCGAGCGAGCGATTTATGAAGCCCCGAGGGATTTTTCCATGGCGATTTTTTTCCGGAAACCCTCAATGAGGAGCGAAACAAAAAAGAACCCCAGGAAATCTGCCAAAAAATCACAGGCACGTTTTTTTTCGGATGTTTTTTTTTTTCAGAGATGCTTTTTGGATGCAAAGCAAGGTTTTGAAAGGTGGTGTGTTGTTGTTGGTTCAAATAAGTTTCTTTTGGTGGATCTATATGATTTCATATGTATACACTTCAGTGAAGGAAGAAATTGCTGGAAACATGCAGCAGTTTTGAAGAAGGACCTCTTATTGAACAGAATAAATTGTAATATTGATGTTAGATGATGTTAGTGTTAGTATAGTCTACCGATGCGATATTGGGATTCCAGAGACATAGCGAACCATAGGAAAAATATGTGTTGGAGGGGTCTGCCCATTTTTTTTTTGAAGGGATGTCGTCTCAACATGACCTTTACTTGGCATAGGAGGGCAGTGCCCATGTGTCAATGTCGAAGTTTCTGAAGGTTGTTTCTTTCCCATCCATGTATGGTATATTTACCTATACATTTCCCATAAAAATCAACCATTCATGGAGGCAAACAAACCATACATGGATTGTATGGCTTATAATTTCTTCCGATAGCTTTGCAGGTTCATAAACTAATTACTGTTGATTGATGGAATAGAACTCTCACCACCTGGGACATCCAGTCATACCGAACGTGAGCTCGGTGCCTTTTTCACCCCCAAACATCTTCTGAGAAGAAGGCTTTTAGGGTTTGCAGACTCACACCGATCCTCACCAGGTATGACTATAGAGGAGTTTGGATGTCTAGGGGTTGCAACCTTGTCAATTGCCTCGTGATTTCCGCATGAAGCATCCAATTACATACATATATCCATACCGATTTCCCGTTTTTTTTAAAGGTCTGGGAACTTCAACCTCCGTTTTTTTTTCAGACCCAGGATGGTCCAGCACAATGGGCTTGCGCTCAACTTGCAGCTTTGAAATCTGGACGTCATGCCCAAGTCGCGGAAGAAGTTTGAGGCCGTGAAATCAACGTAAGGGCTGCCTTTTGAAGGTGTTTTTTTTTTTATGGTGAGGTCATCCAACCTCACCATAACCTAGGTGGTGGCAACTCAAATATGTTTGTTTATGTTCACCCCTACCTACCTGGGCAAATGATCCAATTTGACGAGCATATTTTTCAGATGGGTTGGTTCAACCACCTAGTAGATAACCTACCCCCCTAATTATCATGTTTTTGTTACTTTCAAGTCCAGGAGAATCACATCACCATGGAAGTGGCATTTTTGTTGGTCCAAATTGGAGACTTTTAGACTTTCAAATTCATCAAACTGATGTTGGAACCCGTTTTGCCAAGAAGAGATACACCGTTTTGAAAAAATGACCTAAGAAAGGTGGCTATGTCCGAAGGAACCGATTTTTCCCTTGAAGCCAATTCTGGGGATGAGATTTTTCGACCCTGATTCCTAGGGAGGGGTGGGAGGATTCTTGGGGAATTGGTTGGTTGATTGATGTCTTGAACTTTGTAAAGGGTTGGAAGCTGGGGTGTTTAACTTTTTTTCCACCCCCGGAAAACTGACGAACCACGAACCAAGAACCACAGTTGTTCATGGAATTTGTTTTTTGTCTTTTAATTTTCGTCAGGCGTTGGCTCGAGTTTCCCGGTTGTTTCCCCTGTGGTCACGGTTTTTACTCGCTAACCCTAGTGGTTTCGTTCCACGGGCCTAGTGTATTTCCACCGCTGTAGTTGAATCTACCGTCTGGTATACATCCTTGGCCTTTCGCATCCATATTTCCCTCTGCTGTAGTTAAATCTACCACTGGGCATATTTTGGGTTTTTTGGGTCCCGGCCCTGCGAATTTCCCGGGTTTCCACTGCTGCGGTTAACTCCGCCACTGGATACAATTTTGCATTGCATTGTTCTCTGTATTTTGTTTTGTCGTTGGCTTGGTATTCACACCTCCCGATACGGCTAGCATATTTACATTGATGCGTTTATTGCTGCTCCTCTGGTTGATCGGTCAGTATTTCACCTGCGGAGAGAAGACGGTCGAGGCGGCAACGTTCAGAAGCGAGGTTCAGATTGTGGCTACATCGTCAAGGACTTCGGCCACTTACACTTCCACAGCTGCTGACGCTTCGACACCGCCTATCACAGCATCATTCAAGAGACCCAACACATCTATCCTTTGTGAAGCAAACCATTGCCAAGCAATCTGCCGCAATGACGGAGGCTTCAAAAGACCCTTGGCGTTGTGGTCCTTGCCGCAGGCTTGTCAAGGCTGCTATTTCGTATTGTCCCAACTGCGGTGGGCATTGGACGGAGATTGCAGACGAGACCTACGTGCATGGACAGCCAAAAAAGCCAGCAACAAGAGGATGGGAATGGGACCAGTGGTCGGACTGGAATGGTGCGCAGAATCGGACGGCTTCATCACGTGTGAGGAGTCAGTCCCAAAAGGCCCGCAGAGGCCGGAAGGGCAAAGGAAAAGGCAAGTCTGTGGACCAAGAAGTCGATGGAGGTGTGCCCTCCTTTCCCTCGATGCCGCAATCACCCTTTGTGGCGAGCGGTCCATATGCAGTATCAACTACATCACCTCCATGGACTATGGAGAAACCGCCAGATCAGCCGTCTGTGAATCAGGAGCTGATCCAAGCAGTACGCAAAGCATTTCCAGATCCGTCAGGGCTTCCGTCAGAATTGAAGGACATTCTGGACAAGACGGAAAGCTCCGAAATGAAGAAGATCACAACGGACCTTCACAAGTCCACAGCTGCCCTTGGAAGGGCTCGCAAGCAACTGCAAGAGCTGCAGGAAGCCAAGGCCCAGCATCGGGCGAAGTGGGTCCAACACCTGAATGCCTCCCTGGATGCTTGGCAGAAGCAAACCGAAGGTTTCGACAAGCAGCAGGTGCAGTACAGCACAATGATCCAACAAGCTACGATCGAATTGCATGCTGCCAGGAACTCCATCCAGCAGCTCAATGCCAAGGCAGCCCAAGACCGCAACTTGGAATCACTCCTGGAGGAAGCCCCTGCAGAGCACCCCGATGCAGCCCTGGTGGACGCAGAGGAGAAAAAGCTCAGGGAAAGAATGAAGGATGTGTTATCCAAAGCTGCAAAGGCAGCATTGCCAGCTACAGAGGTAGTGGATCTTGTAGGTTCTGGTTCTCCGGTTCAGGTCCAAAAGCGGCCTCGCTCCACCGAGCCAGCAGGCGGAACCGATACTGCTATGCAAGGTGGTGGTACGTGAAGGAAGGCAGCATTGTTTCTTGTCTCAGGAAAGGACAATGTGGGCCTTTTCCAATTTTCAAGACAGTGGTTTTCAGCGATGTTGAGGCCTATGGCAGAGACTGCTGTGCAGCAAGCATGCCTGATCCCACTGTTCTTTCCATCCCCTCATCGATGCACTCCATCATCTTTGAGGATGACTGCACTTTTGGCTTCGAAGCAGTTGGCCGTGCGCAATTGCTCCATGGTGAAGTCATCACCTATGAAGCTGATGCTGATTTGGCAAGACAGCACACTAGTGTAGCCTTCCCAGAGGTTCTCCATCCAGAAGGCTGTTGTCAGACCCATGTCACTGACCGCTGGTGTTCTGTCAATGGTTCTAATGGCTTGGTTGCCTCGGTTCCTGATGACACCTATACTTCGGGCTCAATTGATTGGCGCTTGCCTCCTGACTCTCCCTCTGAAGTGACCCAGCTCCTACTTGAGGCTATTTCCGATGGTGCTGAGCAGGCTATTGTTGATTTGGCCAACAGCTGGGCGGGGACACCGATTCTGAACATCCGCACTTATGGGTACTTCGGTGGCTACCAAGGATGGCGTGATTTGCAAATTCCAGTTGATCGAATGCAACTTTTCAACTTTGAGCTCTGCAGGACTTGGCGTGATTTCGTAGCATTGGAGCAGATCTCATTCGTCCCTGTGCAACCTCAGCCACTTGACCCTGGAGTTGATCTGCATGTGGTTGTCTCTGCAGCTGAAGTTCCAGCCCCAGTCCTGATGCTCCTTGAGATTCCTAGTGAAGAGGATTTTATCAGGACGGTAGTCCCTTGTCCAACTGCTGCTACTGGCTTTGCAGTATTGGTGAGATCTGGACGGGAGTTGATCGAGGATGCCAGGTACACCTTTTGGCACAACGGTCGTGCTCATTATGGACATGAGCTTATAGCTGGTGGTCACGGACAATTCTGGAAAGTAGGCATTTCTCGGCCTCAAGAAGATGATGTCGCATCTCTCTTTGGCACAGCTGCTGTTTTAACTTCAGGCAGTGTCGTTCCTGTTTGCAAGTTCCGTCCAAATCCTGACATCAGGATCCCTTTTGACGATGACCTGCCAATCGTCCGTCAAACTCCCCAAGGACCAGCTTATGCTGGTCGAGTGATCCCTCCGCCCAATTGGGCAACAAGCACGCTTTATCGTGCTGCCAGTGATGCTGGAGCCTGTTACCGCAACTCCCAAGGTGACCTACTAGTTCGTGTGAGGACTTGGGTCGTCGAGCATGTCGATGGTGGCAGGTACGCCCCAAGGGATTTCACTATGAGAGCTCAACTCCTTGTAAGGTTGCGTGAGAAAATAAAGCGGGTATGGCAGGATGTCATCGGAAGGAATGACCATTTGGGTATTCACATCGTGCGACCAGTTCCCTTTGCTGATGCAGATGGGACTCGTTACCTACCGATTTTGGCAGAAGCCAACCGTCCAGGCCGCTCTACGTTACAACCAGTGCTTTTCGCAGTTCGTGAAATTACTGCTCTTGGCGTCGATGGGCCGGAGTGGTGCGCTTGCCTGGTGCCCACTGTGTTCTCTGTGGCTGACGTGCATGCGGCATGCCAACCTCCAGCAGAGCTCCACCAGCTACTCGTGCCACAAGGTAGTTCTCAGCCCCGGTGGATGAATGCCCGGAATACCAGGGTTGCCAATTCTGGACTTTTCGTTCCTATCTGGTGGGACGACAGGCTGCCCAATGAAGAATCGGTTCAAGACGCAACAAGTCTGCTACAGGTGCATGATTCAGTGCAACCATCTTGGCCGACTTTGCCCCAGGAGCTTCACAATGGAGATGAAGTTTGGTACATGCAGAGGCCCATGCCCTCCCAAGCTCCAACATTGGGGCCGGTTAGACTGTATGGCCTTGCGAGTGCAATCGCAACAGTGACTGTCGACAATGCCAGTCCTCTGATGGATCAACTGGAACCATTGTGGCCATCCCACCTTCGGAGTTACGCTGATTTGCACGCGTTACACTTTGTTGTGTCTCCGCCTGCCTTCACGAGTTCTCCACAGGCTACGACGTATTTGATGCGTTTTAATGATGATCATTTCAGCCAAGTCCACGAAGATGATATTCTTGCGCTGATCTCAATCATTATGGTTTCGCCTGAACGGAAGCAACGCCTCAAGGTACAATGGGCTCCTTGCCGTACCACACGCAATGGCCTGTTAGAATACCTTCGGCTTGGCTGGTATTGCCAGCAACCAGATGTTCTCTGCTTCTTGTACCTCAACGAGGTCATGTGGCCCCTGGATGACAACGGCATTCGCCACCTTGACAATGGCGACAGTATCAAGGTGCAGCTGAGATCTGAACGGTTTGCTTGGTGCGACATAGCCCACTCTGAAAGAATTTCTCGGGCACGTTGGTTTTTCATGTCCTCGGACGAGGAGGGAACTGCTGGCACCAGAGCAGTAGCGGCTAGCTCTGCTGTAGGCCGTTCTACACCTCGCAGTCGTAGCAGAGACAGGTCCAGATCTATTGAGTCAGCAGACTCCTACTCCTTGCTGCAGCGCACTGCTTTCAGAACCTCTAGGGTTGTTGGAACGCCCGATGCGGACACAGGCCAGGAGGAGGAAACTGAACATTCTTTGCTATTGCCGGACGGTGCAGGGGGCAAGTCTGAAAGGCCCCATGTCAGTGACCGCTGGTGCGCTAAGTATGACTTTCCCACTGACCCGTTCAGGCCATGCAAGATTGCCCTTGACAATCTCACTCCCGAACCTCAGCCACTCGGATGGCCAGCTACCTTCGATCCAGGATACTGCCCACCTCTTCCAGTCTTTGATTGGGCTGACTCTCACCTATCCAAAGCACCAGCTTTGGACGCTCATGACTCAGTTGTCTTCCTGAATTTCCGGAAGGCCATTGTTGCCTATGAATGGATGGATTCACACTTTTTCCTGCCAGTCTTTGATCTTGATGTGGATTGGCCTTGGAAACCTGAAAGTATCCCATGGATTACACTCCCGTGGTGGACTCCTGGCAGAACAGCACAGCAGATCTACGTGTACTTTGATGGTTCTTCTTCACGTGATCGAGAGCATGCGGGATGTGGGGTAGCAGCGTTCATTTTTGATGGTGAATGGACCTTTGCGGGTGCACTATCTGCACACCTCCCTACTGGAACCACCTCCTATGGATCGGAAACTGCTGGTTCCGCTATGGCAGTGAAATTTATCTACGACCTGCTGAAGCTTACTTCTATCAGTGGAAGCGCCCACCCTGAAGTTTGGCTTTGTTATGACTCTACCAGTGTGGGCGAGCAAACCATTGGAAATTGGGAAGCCAGACAACAACCACAATTGATGAGAACTCTGCGGAGCTTGATGCTCCTCATTGAGCAACGTTTCCAAGTGCAGGTGCATCATCATCACATTTATGGCCATTCTGGTGACCCAGGTAATGAATTGGTTGACACTCTGGCGTGGAAAGCCGGTCAAGGTTATCCTTTAGTTGATGCAAAGCACTTCCTGGACTGGATACAAGCTGATGATTTTGTCGCAGACTTCTCATGGGCTTGGTTCCTCTTTCGTACTGATGTCCCCCTGCGTTGGCAAGGAACGCAACTGGTACTCCCAGCAGGGCCGAACACAAGGCCGTCCAGTGATGTGGTTCAACTCCCCCATCATACACGCACTCCAGTGGTTTGTGATCTTCGTCTTTGCCTGGCTTCGCTCAATGTTTTGACTCTCAAAGGTAAAGAGTCTCTATGCCATGGATTGCAAGGACCTTCCCGGCAACAAGCAGTTCTTCAGCAGTTGTTTGAGGCAGGTGCTACTATCTTTGCACTACAGGAGACACGACAAAAACGGCAGAGCTCTCCCACAGATGACCACTACATCCTGTTTGCGAGTCCAGCTACCAACCAAGGTCATTTTGGAATTACGGTTGGCTTCGACAAATTGCGACCGCATGGAACGCTTACGGATTCCGGGGGCCATTCAAGAAAGGTCCTTTTTCGAAAGGAACACTTCTCTATCATTAGCAGAGAGCCCAGGTATCTGATTCTCAAGGTGCATTCACCGGCACTACGATGTGTTGTCATTGCTGGCCATGCTCCACACACAGGAACATCAGCTGACGAATGTAGAAAGTGGTGGGAGGCACTTAGTCAACAGATCCCGCAACGCCTTCTGCATTGGGACCGCATCGTCCTAGCTGACGCAAATTGTCGACTGGGACATTTTCCTTCTGATTGCGTGGGATCATGGCAAGCGGAGAATGATACAGCCCACTCGGATGCTTTTCATGATTTTCTTCGTCAAGAACAACTCTGGATACCAGCTACTTATCAAGAATGTCACTCCGGCGACTCCGGAACTTGGAGGCATAATAACGGCAGTTGGTTTCGTGGAGATTATGTCGCAATTCCCCAACGGTGGTTCTATCAGGAGTGTCGATCCTGGGTTTCTGAAGAAGTTGACGCATCCCTGGCGAAGGAAGATCATCGAGCAGCTTTTGTACAGCTGCGAGCCACCAGCGAACTTATCAGCAGGGACACCAGGAGGGATTCACCTGCCTTCGATGAAGAAGCTTTGCTTTTGGCTATCGCTGCACATTCCCCAGACATTGATCAGTGCATCAAGCAGGGACCAACGCCCGGATGGAACGTAGATGTACACACTCATGTCCAACAGCTTTCTGCTGGTCTTACTTTTACCTTTCAGGAGATCTATGAAAAGCCTCCACCGAAACCTCGTAAGATTACGATGACTCCAGCAACTTGGGCGCTTGTTACGGCCAAACGTACAACGCGCAACACCCTGAATGCCCTTCAACAGCAACAACGTTGGAACTTGCTTCGCACTTGCATTACAGCTTGGGCACAAGGACCACTCACACGGTCTGACTGTGCGGAGTTTTCTGCTATTATGGCGGAGCAGGACATCGTGATTGCGAAAGAGTTGATGCATTTTCGTGAGCTTGGTCGACAGGTTACAGCTGCTCTTCGGACAGACGACGTGGAGTTCTTCACCAACCTCTCTACTGAAGCTGCAGAATTTCTGGAGCCGCACCAAGCTAAACATTTCTGGCAGGTTATTCGACGTTCACTGCCTCAACACAAACAGCGACGTTCCACTCCAGCACCTATGTCCTTGCAGCACCTTGATGATCAGTGGCTTCCACACTTCCACCAGCTTGAGGTTGGTGAAAGTGTATCCACACCTTTTCTTGTGCATGCTTGTCATCATTTTCAGATGCAAAGGCTACCGGAAGGCGGCACCACCTTTGAGTTGTCGGATTTTCCTGCGTTGCCGGAGCTTGAAGCAACCTTTCGCTCCACTAAGGCCAACCGTTCCGTTGGTTTCGATGCCACACCCTCCGGGGTTTATCGTGCTGTTGCACCCCCTCTGGCTAGAGCATTCTTTGATCTTGTGCTCAAGACCTTTCTCTGGGGAGCAGAGCCCATACAATGGAAAGGTGGACCTTTAGCAGTTATTGCCAAAAAGCCAGACTGGTCTATTGCAAGGAACTTCCGTGGGATAATGTTGCTGCCGTCCGTATCCAAGAGACTACATGCAATGTTGCGAGAACGGCTCCTGCCTTTGTTCAAACCAGTCCGACCCATGGGACAAATCGGAGGCTTCAAACACCAACAAACTCCTTTTGGATCTCAAGCCATCCGCACTCTTGCACGGACTTTGACATCCAAAGGTTACAGTGTAGCAGTCCTTTTCATCGATCTTTCAGAAGCCTTCCACCGATTGGTGAGGGAACTTGTGACGGGTGTGGTGAATGATGAATATGCCCAGCGCATCCTGCAAGCAGTCCAAGAGAGTGGCATCCATCCCAACGGGCTCCGTCAGTGGTTGAAGGTCCCAGGACTTTTACAACGACTTGGTTGCCCACCAGTACTACTTCGGCTACTACAGGACATTCACCACCACACATGGTTTGCATTGCAACACCACGAGTTTCCTTCACAGACGTTACGCGGTACACGGCCTGGGAGCCCGCTTGCCGATGTTATCTTCCACCTCCTCATGGTCGATTGCTTGGTGGAGGTGAATGAATGGATTTCTGCAAACCAAGCCTATGCTACCATTTTGGAAGAGGCCGGTATCGTTTTTGATACGGTCTGCTGGGCTGATGATTTAGCGATACCCTGGGCGACTTCTACGGCACCAGAGCTGGCCCCAGCAGCCAGGAACCTTCTTCGATTTGTGCAGCAGACCTTTGAGCGCAAAGGTATGAGTCTCAACATGGCTCGTGGCAAAACAAGTGTTGTGGCTCATTTTGTGGGTGTAGGGGCCAAGGAAGAAAGGGCCCGACTACAGTTGACGCAAGGAGGAGGTGAATGGGTCCAGTTTAGGAACGATGAGCAAGTCTGGCTCCATTATGTGCCAACTTACAAGCACCTTGGAACCATTTTCAGTGCCACAATGGACTTGGACCATGAGATTCGCTCTAGAATTGGAGTCGCCTACTCCTCTTTCCAGTTGATCGCCAAGAATATCCTTTGCAATCGCCATCTACCACAGTTGGTTAGACTGAAATTATTCCGTGCTTTGGTCCTTTCCAAGCTTTACTATGGAGCAGGGTCCTGGACTCCACTGGCAGCCACTACTTTGAAAAAGTTGCGAGTTGCAGTAGCCAGTATGGCACGAAGGATTCTCGGCAAAAACTCGGACTTCTCCACCCACTCCGCTACTTCCACTACACTACTGCAGGCGGGCCTCTTGGAACCGGATGCCTACATCGCTCTGGAGCGTCTACGCTATGCGGCTAGCTTGTACGTACATGGGTGGAGGGAGCTACATCAGTTGCTACGGGTTGAAGAAGATGTTTGCAAGGACTCTTGGTTGTTGGGACTTCGAGAGGCTATCCATTGGTACAATGAAGTCATGCTACCCAAGGATGAGGTACCAGATTCCCTCGAGGAGCTCATTGCTTACTGGAACAATAGTCCAGTCAATTGGAAACGACAGCTACGCAAGCTTGCCCATCGACATTTGCATCAAGAATTGCTTATTGACAATGCGATGCAGCAGCATCGCATCTTCTTTCGCACCTTGAAAAGTGCAGGTGCCCAATTTGAACCAGATCCGTTCGAGGCAGTTGGTGCCCAGTTGTCCTATGAATGCCCTTGTGGGCGTGTGTTTTCCACTGGACAAGGCCTCGCCCTGCACCGCAGGAGGGTCCACGGCGTCTATTCTTTGGAGCGGCCATTCTTGCAGGGGGCCACATGTCCTTCCTGCCTACGGCACTTCTGGACGACGCAAAGACTGCAACAACATCTCTCATATATCCCAAAGCGTGTGGGGTACAATCCATGTTTCTTTGCATTGAGCTCTCAAGGCTACCAGGCAGACTATGAGCAAGTCTCCTTTCCGAGGTTTGTACGTGGCTTGCAGAGAGTGGAAGCATTGCCGGTACATGGCCCACAAACGCAACGGCTTACAGCACTGGACCGCTCTAAGGACCGTTGGCAGAAGGAGTTAGACGAGCTTTTGGCAGCTGATGAGGTAGTTGCATTGCCTCCTAACTGCATTGGCGTCGCTGCAGAGATCACGCAGGCCTGGACAAACGCTACCAAACGTTGGTTCACTGACTTTGTTGCAGCCAACCACAACGTGGACATGATCTCCTTGCTCCCTGACCTGTGGGTGGACACCTTTGTTGATTGGGTGGACGACTATGACACTTGGGTACAAGACACTTTCCTGCACTGGGGTGATCACACCCTACCTGCCATTCTTGCAGAATGGGAAGACGGTGAAGCAGAGCCTTTGGTCGAAGATGTCTACTACAAGTTCGTGCTCGATCTCAGGCGTTTCCAAACTACTACCCGGATCAATGAACTGACGAGGTGGTTGGAACGCGCGGACACAGAAGCTGAGGAACCTGAACCTCAACCGCATCGGCATCCAAAGCAATCCACACCGGGGGCGAGCTCTACATCCAGACGTTTCCCACCGGTCGTTCGGAACTATGCCGACCAGCAAGTGTGGCATGATGCACTACGCAGCATACAATGGCGACGAGAACCGGACCTTCCTCCCTTGCCAGCCTACAAGGAACTCCGAGCAAAACCTATACTCGTGGTTGCGCACCTCTTTAGTGGGCGGAGGCGTAGCAAAGATTTCCACTTCTACCTCAACGAATGGGCCTGTGAGCGAGGTTGCAACGTGGTGATCTTATCACTCGATACAGCGGTTTCTCCTTCGTTGGGGAATTTGCATCTTGATAGTGTCTCATGGAAGCAATTCTTGCGGCTCTTGAAGGAAGGATGCATAGCTGGTGCGATGTGTGGCAGTCCTTGTGAGACTTTCAGTGCCGCTAGGCACAACCCACCGCCAGAAGACGCTCCACCGGGTATGTTTTGGCCACGTCCTCTTCGGTCCTGCTCGCGACTATATGGCCTGCCAAAGCTCTCTCGCAAAGAACTACGACAGGTGGATCAGGGCTCAGCCTTTTTCTTGCAGGTGATGGAGGTCCTTTGCATCCTCATGACAACCGGGGGATGTTTCATTGCGGAGCACCCCGCTGAACCTTCCAACCCCGCATATGCAAGCATTTGGCGCAGCGCTATCGTGCAGATCTTGCTGCGGCACAGTCTGTGCCACCTCACTCGAGTCCAACAATTTCGATGGGGATGTTCAGTGAGAAAACCGACAGGCCTTCTTCACTTCAATATCCCGCACTTCACCCAGTCGATGTACGCTCACTCATGGGATTTGCCTGCTCCTACTGATGTGGCGATTGGGATGAAGGACAATGCTTTTTTGACAGCTGCCCATAAGGAGTATCCAGAGCAGTTCGGCAAGGCTTTGGCGTATACCTTGGGCAATGGCTTGGCGACCGCACTGCGTAAACGAGGGTTTACCACTGCTGCTCCCCAAGATGCTGCCGCAGAGGGTTGGATAGCCGAGTGTGCTTCCACCTCTGCTATAATTCGGGCCAATGCGTCCTTCTTGCCGGATTTCCAGGGTTGAGTCTCCGCTTGCTGTCTGTACAGTGCTACGCCATTGACTATTGGCATACAGCGCCCTGTCACTCCCCTCTGTTTCACCTCGCTTTTACCCTGCGTTAATTAAGTGCCAGCTGCGAGGATCGACCTCTCTTGCTACGGAAATGAAAAAATTAATTTTCGTCCATGCAACTTGGATGGTCAGATCTCCTTTTTCCTCAAGCAGTGAAAAAAGAACCACACCAATCCCGAAAAAGCAACCGAAAAAGAACTAAATAATATACTCCCCCCCAAAACTCACGGATATATCCCCTGAAAAATGCTGGTTGGAAGACAAGCTTTTCCTTTCCTTTTGAAATGGGGACATGGTAATTTTCGAGGGGGTAGTGTAACTTTTGCCCAGCTTCCCCCCGGACCCTCCAACGTGATTTGAAGAAGCCCACTTTGAAGCAGTACGGACGAATCGCCAGGATCACGAGGCTTCTCCAATCGCTGGTTTGTCAGCCAGCCACTGGCCTTTGGATGCTGGCTTTTCTCGCCGGTCTTCAGCGTGGACGTTGAGGGAGAAAAAAAAGGAAGTTGAGGGAGAGCCGGTTGGGCACTCAATGGTGGTGAAAAGCACGGGAAATTGTCCCCAAAGTTGGACTTAGGAACTATATGAACTATATTTTATTGCCCAGATGTATGCTCAACCAGCAAGTGGTGAGAAAAACACGTCGTGTTGGATGAATTGTTGGATGAGTTTGGTTCCTTTGGGGGAAACATCTCATTTTGGGAAGGATTTGATGATATAGAATTTGAATTTTATTGGGAACATGTCCATCGAAGATGCTCAACCATGTAGGACAAAAGCACATTTGTATACAGGGCGCCCCAACCAAGAGTCTACTAAACCGGGTACCATTTGGGGGCAGAAGATCATCTTGTTGGAGTATTTTTGAGACATTTTTGTGACACTTCCTTTGTTTCCTTTACAAAAGGGTGGGCTCATTCCTTGACATGAAAGGGGTCCTGTAACAGGAAGGATTTCATGTCAAAGAATGATTGTGATGCTCATCAAATCATACTGTTGATGGAATAAATCCTGCACCACCTGGGATGTAGAAAATCCTAAAAAGAATGGGATAAACTGCCAACCTCAACTGGTTGGCAGGATTTCTGAACCATCAACAATAGTTTTGTTGGGACGGCTCAAATAGCTATAAATAGCTCAAATGGCCGGCTGGTTTGGGGGTAGTACATGTTGATTAATTTATCAGCAAATTGCGGAGCTTTTGGTAGGCGTTATTTTGTACTGAGCAAGGTTGAACAAACTCCTCACACCTCCAAACTCTGAAATATGGAGGGAACAACCTTGACTGTCTTTGAGACAATCATTTTGGGGCTGAAAAGTTAGGGTACCAACAACTGAGACTCACAAAGAATTGGGGATTATATTTTGTATTCCAAACATTTTGGGTTCACCAGTCCCTAGACATCCAAACACATGGTGAGTAAGCATTTCAACACTTTTAAATCATTTCCTGATGTTTGGCTTTTAGGGCTTCCAAACTCACACCCCACCAGGTATGACTGGGGGATTTTGGATGTTTACTGGGGTGTCCATGGAAGTGATCGTAACTAGTTAGTAAGTTGGTTTATAGCCTATTCACCGGACTTACAATCTTCTTATGTAGGGGTTATTTCATCCAGTTACTAAGTACCAGCAGGACATCCCAGTAGGGAGCTATGCAGTTATCCTTGTGAAACTTCCTCCGGTCAGGGTCCAGAAGAGGAAGCAATGGCAGAGTCTGTGTGGGAGGCGGAGAAGACGACTTCGGGGACGACTTCGGGGGAATTGATCCAAGAGTTTCCTATAAAAGATTGTGGAACATCTACACTCCATGGGAACCCACAACACGCATTTGTGTTGGGTTATAACTTATAACTCATATTTCGAGGGATGAACAACTTTCATTTTTTTCCATGGTTTTGGTGTCCAAGGGCTAAAACTCTCAGCAAAAGCACCTGGAAATGGCTGGTTGGAAGATGAAGTGTACTTTTGGGGCCCGACCTGTTTTCCCAGTCTTTTTTCGGGGTTTACATTGCCCATTATAAGGATTCCCGCAGGTGGGATCTGACAATCCCCAATATAAGGAGTTCATCGACCCGTAGCCTCACATTTGTTTCGATAGGTACTTTGGTGTTATGGACTCAACTGATCTGCCCTTGACGTACACACTGTGAAATACTATTATGAATACTGAACATGGTCAGTAGAAGAGGTAACTCCTTTGTGTTTTTCTGCTATGCTTTACATTAGTTGTCTTATTTTGTGTATTTGTGCTAGATTTCAGGGTGTAGCGCGTATATAGACGGCAATAGTAATTATACATAAACTTTACATCATCAACAGCAAAGCTGTGCAAATGCTTCGTTACTCTATACATCTACCCCTGCAAAATACCTCCTGAGGTGAAAGGTGCTTTAGGTACCTCTATGTTTTTGGAGGTGGTCCAGTCATACTGTTGATGGTTCAGAATTCCTGCACCTGGGATGGTGCTTTTCCCACCTTTACATAATCAGATAAACTACCAACCTCAACTGGTGAACGCCGGATTTCTGGTTGCCATCAACAGTACCTTCTCAGTTTTTCACGGTGTACACGTCTTGGATATGTCTTGGACTTCTCTGATTCTCCCGTTACATAATTCGACTTGTGACCTTTCATACGCCGGTGCATGAGATTATTTTTTACTTGGCCCTTATCTCAGAATATCTCCAATCATTCTTTACCCAGCCAATAAAGATAAATATCTTTTATTGAAAGGTTTGGCGAATGAGATGATTCCCATTTGATGAAATGTTCTAACCATGAATGAATCGTGTTCTCATACAAAACAAGGCAATCTATCGTGATATCTTGACCAATCCTTGGCCATAAACAACTAAGTGGTGGTTTAAATTTGTTATTTTGACCCTGCAGACTTAGGAAGCTCCACTTTGACGAGCAAGTTTTTCAAATGGGTGTTAAAAAACCACCAACTACAACATAAGACGACATTTAAAACGTCTTGTCATATAAAAACAGTGCAATGTATCATGATAACTTAACCAAACCCTGATCTTCCAGTTCCCTACATATTTGGAACCAAGCTCCCAGTTGCCACTATATCAGGTAACGATCGACCGCTTGGTTCCAAATATATAGGGAACTGGAAGATGAGGGAAACAGTTGGTAAATCATGAAACAACAAATGTTGTGAATCATGGACCATCGAACATCCATGACTCAGTCAATGAGCTTGCTCAGAATTCGACTTTGTGAGGTCTTCAAATCTCAGTACACCAGTGCTGCAGAGCGCGGCATGTGCGCTGTTCGGAAATGGGTGACAGGATCAGGGATGAATGTAAACACAAGATTTCACGACCCCAAAAAACTTCTCGGATAAACACAAGGTTTACGAAGTCCAAACGAATCATAGGGGGAAAGGCAAGGATTCTTCTCGCAAACAAGTACTTACCCTCCAAGGACTAGTATATCCCCTACCGATCACGATGCTTTTTAGTCGATCATTTTCCTTTTCCCCCGGTAGGATATCTTATTTCCCTAGAGGTTAGGCTCCAAGCGTATCACACATGTTTGGATTGTGTTTGTAAGTGGATTGTACGGAAGATTTGGAAGAAAGTCGACCCCCACTGAGAACATGGCACCAACATTTGATTAGTTTTACCGGCAATTTTTTTAATTTTGCCCAGCTGATGTTCAGGCTGAAAATGGATGCTTGTTAGGATGAACTGGTTGATAGGGTTGATGTATTATATAGTATATAGTGTTTGCTACTACTCCAGGTGGTGGTTTCAAATAGTATGTCTTCCTATATTTTCAGTGTGAAAAAACCTAATCCAATTTGACTACTTGCGTATAATTGGCGTTGAACCCACCAACTACTACATGATGATGCTCTTTTCAGATACGAGTTTTGACTATATATATATATTTCCGTAGTTCTCCAAGTTTTCAGCCAAGAATCTTCACCGGTCCAATCCGGAACAAACTCCCGGGATGTGTACACGCTCCTTGAAACTATTTTCAGTTCGCCTCTGAACATCGGAAGATGAACTTTCTTTTTGGGGGATGGCCTATGTTCAGGGGAAAAATTACAGGATGAAAAGGTTGTATCCCCTGTAAGCCACGGTGATCTCAAGTCCAAGTTTGTTTGCTATGAAGGTCCAACCCCCTAAAAGATAACCATGAAAGACCGCTGTTTGTTCGAGAAACGGCAGTTACATGGACACTCCTGTGGGTGAGAACGACATCAAGTATCGATGGAGGTTGCTTGGCATGTGGCCGAAACAAACATGAGGAGATCATGATGATCCAAGAATGAGTGATCATGAGTGATCCAGCTGCCCAAGTCACCTGTCAATGTTGGGTGGTTTGATGGGGGAATCCTCTCAAAAATTGTTTTAAATGTGTTTGTTTGATTGAATTGGAGATAAATGTCCCCAGTGACTCGACAGGTTTAAAACAACAACATGCTTAATTAGTGTAGATATGGATTGTTTTGTTTGAGAGATTGTGCCACATTCGTAGTCTAGATCCCTACCTTTTTGTGAATCTGTTTGTTTTTCAAATCAGAAACATGTAAAATGATGGACGAATCTCTTCCCTAGCCTTATGGTAGGTTTCCCGGCTTTTGGCAACCCCAGATGAATAAAACATGAACAAACATCCATTTGTTTGTTTAACTAAGGCAGTAATGCCAACCCCACAAAGTGGATTCTTCAATGATGCCCACATTGAGACTACTCGCCCAATAGATTTCGGTATGACACATGCACCTCTTGTGTTTATTGTGTGCTCATGAGCTTGAAATGATAACATCTCGCACCTGAACATCAATGATTGGAAGATGAAATTTGTTGCTGTTAGTTTCAGGATGTTTTTCAATGTATGATTTTACAGTTGACATCTATTGTTTTGGGTGTGGCCCCCGTCCAGGATTCCAAATAAAGGTTTTTTTGGGGGTTCCTCGATCCAAAAAGTGCCGAAAATGCCATGTTATCCACAAGTGGTGACGATTGCATCCCGCCGGGGAGAAGATATTCTGACCACGGCAGCGTTTTTTTTTGTCAAAACGCAACAGAATTTGTTACCCACCGAGGCGTTTGAGAGACACCTTTGGTGTATCTTCCAAAGAGGTAGCTTGGCGTTGGGATTTTGTGCTGGTCTCATGGCGTGATTGTTTCTTACGAATGGTGCAATGAATCCTATCCCAGATGCTCCATGTAGGTAGGGAATAGTTGCCAAGCCATTTCCCCTTGTTCATGTCGGCCATTTTTCACCTTAAATACTCCATACAGGGAGCATTTAGGTATTAAAGGTGGAGGGGGTTGGTTGGTTTAGGAGCGATGTTTTGGCCAACATAGAAGATTTGGTGGATTTCAAATGGTAGAAGTTTAGCAGATTGTAGTAAAAAAAATCATGTGATCTTTATACCCCATACCATCCATGGGACTGGTATATTTACCTACGTGAAACCGTGAAACCCATCAAAAATCAACCATTCATGTAGGTAAATATTCCAGTCCCATGGATGGTATGGGTACTATTTTTTGATCTGTCGGATTTTGTAGTTTGTTGCTTTGTTGAACCCTTTCCAGAGTCGTGTCATTTGAAGTTTCATCCATCACTTTTACCCATCAACAACGGCTTACTATGAAATATTAACCTTTAGAACTGTGAAATATGGATGCTCAGAATCTGTATTTTTTGATGATATTTACTGAAGCGATATCAACCCTCCCCAAAACTAACAGCAAGTTCGCCACTGAAAAGTAGGAGGTTGGAAGATGATAATGTCCTTGTGGCGGCAATGTCTTCTTTCAGGGGTTATGTTATGTCCTCACTCAGTCAATGGCCAACCTTTAAACTTTTTGGAAGTATATATTTAGTACTTAGAGGTTCAGGATACTTAGTAAATGGATAGTAACCAGGGTTATAAGCTCTATAAGTGGGTTATATGTCCCCTAACTAGGGTTATAAACCTACATATAACCTGTTACGAAGTATCCTGAACCTCTAAGTAGGAAAACTAAAGTTCAATCTTTATTTCATGGTTCTTTTGGCTGAGTAGGTGTTTGTTTTAGGCAGAATGCAAACCTTTTTTTGTTGGTTATTTGTTCCCACCCTGGAAGATCAACATGGAATATAATCATGGAGGTTTGGAAGATCATCTTCCTTTCCAAATGGGTGATTTGTAGGTTCCATGTCAATCTTCCAGGGTGTTGATATTCCCTATTGTCGTTCCACCATTTAACCATGGCATGTCCTCACCATGACAGCAGGCAGTTGAGATTATGGAAACCGATGCATTGCCCTTGGTCATCGACGCGGATTATGTGGCGGTACGCTTCCCCCAAAAAAGCTTCCCTCACCCACATATTCCCCTGAAGACTAACATGGAACCCGAAAATGGAGGTTTGGAAGATGATTTTCCTTTTCAATTTGGGTGATATGTTGGTTCCATCTGTTAATTTTCTGGGGTGTACCCTTGGAAGGTACCCCCGAAACTTCCCTTCACCAAGAGTTTCTGGGGATGGGAGTTTTCTTTCTTTTTCTTTGGGTTTGGTGTGGGGAAGTCTGGGGGGTATCTTCCCATGTGGGCAAAACCATTCCCTGCAAATCATCGACATATTGACCTGAAGCTGGATTGGGAAAAAACCTTCATAGCAACCTTCAATACGCGGCTTGGGAAATTTTCCCCAAAAGCTGGTGAAAAGTACCCAAGAAAATGGTGTGGAACATTTAGGTCTGGTTTGGGAATTATAGGAAGGTTTGCCCAGAATTCTCTTGAATATTCTCAATAGAATGGGAACACCAACATCCAACCCAACATTCAAGAAGGATGATATATCTTGATGATGAAGTTTTCATCGTTTTAAACACTTCAAGACTCGTTAGGACTTCAAACCATCTTTTCTTGAGCTGGAAATACAGTGAGAAAACAAACTTTGATTGATTGGATATTGTAGGGGATGAACAACTACACAATTAGGCGGGATTAAGCCATTACAAGAGTTCCTTCGTTAGCCAGCTAGTATCAAGCTACGATTTTAAGGAAGGACTTTGTGAACTAAACTATTTTGTTTCATCCCCAGATTTTTTGTGCAATAAAAAACGGCTACCAGCATCAACGGCTTTTGCTGCCATCGAACAAACTGCCCACATCTCCACCACCGACACCGACATTTCAAAACTGTCCTTGCTCAAGCTTGAAGGATCCGTGGGGCCGTGAACGTTTTCCAACGCCCACTTGGATTGTTATGTCTTTGTGTGTGCACCACTGATGAGTGTACCAAGTGAATCAATGATATTGCCAATCTATCCTTGCAAGAAAACACCTTCCCCATGAAAAAACAGTTTCTTGACCAACTGTTGGTAAAGGGTCTGGGGTAGATTCTATAGGGGTATCGGTATGTGGGTAAGATCTTAGTGACTAGAGTAAGTGTTGAAGAGACCCAAAAGGTGTTGACGATTTCCAGTCAAGACACATCGTCCAGCTGACTACGCACCAAAAACTGCAGTTGTGGTTTCAATGCCTTTTTATTTTCACCCCGAACTTTGGGGAAGATGAACCCATTTTGACGAGCATATTTTTTCAAAGGGGTTGGTTCAACCACCAACCAGAAAGATTTAAAAATGTAGTATCAGCTATAAAGTTGTCACTCAACTACTTGTTTTCCGTTGGTAAGTAGAACTCAACTGTTCTTCAGCCTTTTCAATAGAAGATACAATAAAAAATGGTCGAAACAACTGCTATCTCTCATTTCTGGAGGGTAATCCACTAAGCGATTTGATCAGATCTGGTTTTCCTTGGGTTGCTCAGTGGATGTCATAAACTGAAACGCAGTAAAGCTACTATTAATGGAAGAAACATCTAGCGATTTTCTGTTTTACTCTGTAAATATTTGATAGACATGGTACAGTGATAATCTAGGTGGTGGTTTCAAATATGTTTTATTTTCACCCCAGTTTGGGGAAGATTCCCATTTTGACTCATATTTTTCAGATGGGTTGAAACCACCAACTAGTAATATAGTAATAAGCGACCAACCTTAAACTGGTGGAATTTCTAAAGCGTCAAGAGAATCAACTCGTTTCCATTTTTTCCAGCGGATCGTCTGACTCCATGATCTCCTTGGATCGAGCGCTGTGGGTGCCGGGGATGTTGGGTTTGGTGTGTGTGTTTTATCGAGTAGCTGGAGCCCGGAAGCCCCGTGTTTTGATTGGAAAAGGCCTTGTTTCGCAGGGTTGGAGCCCCAAAATACGGATGAGAAATAGGTTCCAAGTATACAAAACCTTGAAGCTATCGGTTAAAATGGATTTATGACAATGCTCCGTGCTAGGGTGTCCATGGAAGTTAGTAACTAGTTTGTAAGTTGGTTTATAACTTATTTGCGGGACTTATAACGTACTTATAGAGGGGTTATAATCCAGTTACTAAATACCATTGACATCCCAGTGCTCGAAATCTCTGAAACACTTCGCCTCACCATGATTCGAAGTGGGGAAATGGCTGATTCAGCAGCGACCTCACAAGACCTGATCCCAAAAGCTAGCTTTTTGGAAGGAAAATGGGACCCCTTATTTCAGGCCTTATTTCAGGGAAAAGCCAGGTTGGTGAAATATTACAATTTGGCTAGAAACAAATGAGTCATTTTACAACAAGTGTGGCTAATGGACTCTCACTATCCACCAGTTTCTCACGATTTGTTGATCATGATCATCCTTTGGTAGGTTTGGCTCATGTATGACGTGCGTTGTAATTAGAGTTTGATATTAATTTTCAACCTTCACGTGGTTTGACGAATTGATGGATTTTGAGCTTCTGTTTTGCAATGACCTGGAAAAGGCTTTGAACATGATGATGTTGGTATGATGATGATGATGATGATGATGATGATGGTGATGATGATGATGATGATGATGATGATGATGATGATGATGATGACGATGACGATGACGATGACGATGACGATGACGATGATGATGATGATGATGATGATGATGATGATGATGATGAATATTAATGTAAATACATCGATTCGTCACATCGCAAGAGGGCTCTAAATCACATCGCAAGAGGGCATCCAGAAAATTCAGTTTCACTGAAATGTGCGGTCAAATTGACCCACACTCTACTTAACAGGCATCTATAAACACACAATGAACTGACACTGTTTGTTTATTCAACAGTGGATTATGTTTGATTTGAATCTGTTTGAAGTTGAATTTTATGGGTACTTCAAGCCGGGGGACTTCCGAAAATGACTACTGCCATGTCAACGGATGGCTGAAATTGTTTCCGGAATGCTTTCAAGCGAAGATCAAAAGTCACCCAGATGAAATACCGGATCTTTTGTTGCCCTTGCGGTCAGATTTGATCACTAATTTCACGGTTGTTCCTTCAAGTACATCATCCTAATTTCTATGACTTAAATTTGGAAACAAATGATGTAATTGTCATTATTCGACTCCTATGTCGCCAATGATCAGATCCAATTCAACTTGTTTTTTTCTCGATCAGGTGCTTCTCTTGGGCGTTCTGGTGCAGGCCTCCATGGTTTTACTACGAGTTTTCACTGAATGTGATATGTATATTTCTATTTCAGCCACACTTCTCAGCTGCAAACTGAAAGTCATAAGATGTATGGTGTGATGTGCAGGAACAAACTTGTACATCTTGTACTGTACTTCAAAATGTTCAATGAACGAGCTTAGTATTAAGTGGCGATGGCAATTAGGATACTAGCCTCACTGTGGAATGTAGAAGGGCTATTTAGGGATATGGAGGGATATGTGGGAGGGAAATATAGTGAACCATTCCGCGGCTAGTCACTGCGATCTATGTTGACCCAGCCAATACTGGAAATAGCTGCATGTACTACAAAGAGCCCTATAAATTAGATTTAACGATTCAGCACCAAAAAAGCACGATGTTTTTTTTGTAAGGTACTGATCTTGTCTAGCTGGTGGTTTCAATCATTTTTTTTGTTCACCCCTACTTGGGGAAATGATCCAATTTGACTATTATCTTTGAGATGGGTTGAAACCACCAACCAGTTTTCAACAAGATTCAATTTTCTGGATATCTATTCGTTGAATTTTAGGTGTGCCATTTTGGCAGGGGTCATTAGATGGGACACATATTGGAGGGATGAAATCATTCAAACCGCATGGTTTGGGTTGGTAGATATAAGAAAAGGGACCGTTTTTCATACAAAGTCGCATGGTTTGTCAACGGTTTGATGATGTAGAAGTCGTCGCTGTTTCAGAAAGTTGGCAAAGAAATGGTAGGATCCCTATGGACCTATTATGTCGAGAAAATGCGATAGGATCCAATTTATATCTGTAGGATCCATTGTAATATCCATGAAAATTGGGTTAGGATCAATCAACATGTTGGGTGTTTGATTTTAGATGTTTTTATTCTTTGTAGGTTACTATATTATCAGTTAATAATCCCTTGGGATCCAATCACCTTCTGAGAATGGTTATAAAACTTAAATACCATGCTGAAGAGGTGATTGAACAGCCCAATCATCATCTGAGAACATGACTGGATGCCGATAGGCTTGGATTTGTTTAATTTTATGTTTTACGGATTCTACCCATGGTAAGATAACCACCATTTGGGATCATATTTTTTACGTTTTCCGGGCATCTTAAGCAAATCCAAGTAGCCTATCAGTCCCGCAGATCTATTTGGGTATGCCATGCCTTGGTCAGAGGCATTGCTGCAGTTGCGTCGCGGTGGCGCTGCTCCTGTGTGGCGCAGCAACGTGGCCGCGGAATTGGCATTGGTCACTTGGATTGAATAGATTCGAATAGATGATATAGATGCCTGCTTGAAACAGAATTCTAGGTGGTTGTTTCAAATATATTCTATTTTCACCCCTACTTGGGGAAGATTCAAATTTTGACTACGTACTAATTTTGAACTAGGTTGTAACCACCAACCAGAGAATTAGGTCACCCTCCCTGAAACTAACAGTTCGCCCTTAAAAATGGTGGTTTCCAATAGGAATCTCCTATGTTCAGGGGCGAACTGTTGGTTTCGGGGAGGGTACACCCCTGAAGTTTAACATGCTTCACCTGAGAATCAGCCCCTCGATGGAAACCATCATTTTCAGGTTCCATATTAACCTCCTGGGCCCCGAAGTTACAAACAAGAAACTTTTCATGGTGGGCCCAAAGTCACCAGTTGTTTCAGTAGGGTAAAAAGAACTCCACTAATTTTAGGGTGAAATAACCCCAGTTGGTTACATGTGTGCATTGTTTTGCAAAGTGGCGGGTGATCTTAGGAAGAATGGGTGTGATGGGAGCAGTCTATCTCGATCATTGGACCTTTCCTCGGCTTACAGACAGCTGAGTGTGTTTGCTGAATCCATTGATTACTCCTACATCTGTTTACAATCCCCACCTGGGCAGCGCTACATTGTTTCGTCAAGTGGCAACATTGTGTCCGGTTCTGTCCGGCGGCAGTGGACGCATTCATAAGATGTGCTGGGTGCTGCAATGGTTGGCAGCTAAGTGTCTTGCAATCCCACTACCTTGTTAATTTGACGATTTCGTTTTGGCTTCTCCACCGCCTCTTAGTGACAATACCGATGCTTCGATGAGGATCATGTTATCCTTGCTTGGTTGGCAGTCTATGCTTTGAAGATAATGTTTATTTTTGGGGAGCCGACATATTTTCAGGATTTGTTTTGCTGTTTCAGGGAGAGTAGGTCATCCAAACAGGGGAGAAACATCCGACTTATTACACCACAGGTGCTACCACATAGTGACTTCAAAGGTTTTGTGATTTGTTCAAACGATCCTGTGGGAAATGATCCAATTGAGCGATCCAACCAAAGTGATGTTCAGGTTGCAGCCGCTAGTTTTCGGGCGAGGGTACTTGGAGGATCATCCTAGTTAGTAAATACGTAAAAAAAAACATGGTTAGTTTTCGTCCCCTAAGTTGGGGCTGTTCCCCTTCCAAATTAAATAGAGATCACTGACTACCCTGGGACCCCAAAACAATGAAACATGAAGGATTTATATCATCCCCAAAAAAAATGCAGGTTATAACTTATAGTCCAATGAGGGAAACGTGGGTTTTGATGGTAACTAATTGGGATGATCCTCCAAGGATCCTGGTATCGTTTTAGGTTGCTCCCAACCACCACCGTGACTGTCGACCAGGCCGAGACGCTTTTACGGTCACAACCCGATGAGGCGGACCCACCGGATGGGCAGATGGTCCCGACCTTGAGAAAAACCCACGAGGATGTCGAGAATCGTGAGCTAAAACCAAGTTTCCTGAAGCGAGGTGAGGTGTTCATGACGGAAGAATAATGTTACATGGATATGCGAAGCGAACTGCAGTTCTGAATGGTGTGGATGTTGTTTGTTGTTTCATACGGGATTTCGAGCATGTTATTGTTGTATGTGCATTACACTGTGGTGAAAGGTGTCTTAGTAACGCCATGGTAAACCTATACATGGGAGTTGTGCCATCTTCTTTCCAGGTGCTATATTTTTGCAACATTGCCCAAAGAAAGCAAAGTCAAGTATGATTCATGGGAACTCAGCTATCTACCGTCAAAATCACCAAAATCACACATCAGTGGGTTGAACAATCTTTATTTCTGACAAGTCCTTCAAAAACAATGGCAACAAATTCAAGAGTTAAGAAGACACAACTGAAAATCATCAGGAACACTGGATATATTTCCCTAGACATCCAGTCATACCTTGTCAGGATCGGTGATTGAACCCCCAAACATCTTCTGAGGAGGCTTCCTTTCACACCCACTCATCGGGTATTTTGATGATTTGGGATGTCTAGGATCTAGATATGCTTGAGTTCTTGAAAAAAGATGCAACTCCGACACCGTTTCCACAGGATCTTTTCTTGAATGACTTTTAAAGGGTGATTGGAAAGTGAAGGAATTCTTTTTGGGGGATAGAACGATTGGGAATATAACTGCAAAACATGTTTCACCCCATAAATTAACATAGATACCAAAAATGGCCATCTTTAAAAGGAGATACAATTTTCAAACTATAACTAGGTGGTGGTTTCAAATATTTGTTTATTTTCATCCCTACCTGGGGAGAAGATCCAATTTGTCTAATATTTTTCCGCTGGGTTGAAACCACCAACCAGATAATTTTGGGTATACCGAAAACATAAGCAGCAGTTCGCATGGCAAAGCTATGTTTGGTCCAGACCACTTTTGTTTCTGCGCGGATGATATCAATCAAGTCACCCTTCTTATTGTCCTTCCTCATGTTGTTGCTGCTACTGTTGTTGTTGTTGTTGTTGTTGTTGTTGTTGTTGTCGTCACTTTCTATGAATCCCTGAACATTTGACAATGTTTGTCCAGCTTCTGTGCGTTCTTTGTTTACATCAATCAACAGGTAACTTGTTCACCCTCTATCTGCATAATGACCAAAATTTTGGAGCCCAACGACCTTTTACCCAAACAGGCCCTTAAAATTCGGTCGTTCTTTTAAAATGCAACTCACTAAAAGTGCTCAACTTGTAGTAAGAAAGCGGTTTCCCCAAGATTTGCATAGATTTCCCCTGGAAATGTTCTGAACATTATCTTTTTTATTTAGAAAACAGTAAGGCTTCAGGAATCCAACAGGATCATCCTCACCCGGACCTTTCCCTGGCGAAACAAAAAAAACATGCAGCAATTCGGACCTGCAGCTTGGCTTGGAGGAGGCTGAGCCCTTAGTGCTTGCAGCTTTTCAAGCCCTTCATGAGCGTAAAATCTTAGTCGAAGGCGCCGCTCGCTGTTGTGGATCACCAAACATTTCACAAATCCCAAATGGAGGAGTCCGAAAAACCTATATATAAGCTGTATGGATAGGGCTTATGTAAGGGAAAACCCACCTCCAAAATAGAGTTATGAATTGTAGGATTTAGTACCTCCATTTTAGGTACAAGTACCTCAAACGTTTGGTGATTGGATTTTTTTCAACAGAATACGACATGGATGGAGCTATGACATTATGACCTACATATTCGGGGAGCACCAGTCGATATACTTGTATTTGTCTATAAAGTGATTTGTTATAACTTTCTACCCATGGTAAATCACCATTAAACCAATCATTTGGAGAATATTTCTATTTTTCCAGCTACCTTAAGCGAATCTAACCTGAGTATTTAAATAATATTAAAGAATCTCCCATGTGTAGCAGCTGAGGACAGCGTGATTTCTGAACCATCAACAGGATGTCACAAAACTATAGGATCAAGTATGAGTAACTTGCTTTGTCCCTCACAATGGTATTTTGGTGTGTAAGAACACACGTTTGAAAACAAACAAACAAACAAACAAACAACCAAACAAAAAACAATTCAAGTTCCTAGCACGTCCTATAGCAATGGTTTCATTCGTTGGTTGCTCGGGGACCGGAGATTGTCTTAGACAAGAACATGTGATGAAATGTGTCAATAATTTCATTTTCACACACCAGTTTTTGTTTTCTTTTGTTTTCCTTTTTTGGAAAGTGTGTTGTTCCTAACCTTCATCGAATGGAGCTTGATGACTGCATAATATATCAAAAGTACAGAACAGTTTTTTTTAGACAGGTTTTCTACAGGTGCTTTCGCCGTGGTTGCGGTGCTGTTCAGAAATGATGTCCCAGTTACTGTACCTTATCTTTTGATACATTGATACCACGCATCTCGACATGATGTTTTCCTCCGGCTCCACACCATTGGAGGGTTATGGAGGATATGCGGAAAATTTGACCAGATACATGGATTGATTTAGGCAAAGGTTTAGTTTTATCCCACTATTTATATGGTTCGGGTCAATGTCTTGTTGGTCTGCTTCAAGGTCTCGTTTTTTCCCATATAAATCCTGCACTGGGTGCAAAACCTCACGTGTTCACAGCATGCGGAAAATGGTTGGTACATTTGGTACCCTAGCTGGGTGTTTGGGGCGAGGCCTTTTTTTAAGGGGGATTGGGACTCAATACAACCCTGCTATAAGGTGTAGATAGGGTTGATTATATGGACTTATGTCCCTTAATACTACGTATTATAACTGACCGGGTATTTGTTCATCCCTGATCTTTCTATCATGTGATTTGACACCATGTCAGGAGGACACATGTAACACATGTTTTCTCAGCATTCGGCCGTTGAATTCCAAGAAATTGACGGTCTTCTAAATGAGAGTGCATGGAACATATGTCACTTTGGTTGTAACCGATATTCACCTGAATTTTGGATCATAAATATGAACCAAAATGTAGGATAAGTATACCATTACATGGGTCCTACTGTTGATGGAAGAATCCTGCACCACTTGTGACCTCACACAACCCTCAAGGTTGGTAGCTGAGGAAGGGAATCCACTTATTTCAGGCAAATCTAGGTTGGTGAAATATTGTAATTTGGCCGGATATAATATAACGCTACGATAGAAGACTTTGAAGGAACATTTTTTTGTTGGCCATTTTTTTACCAGAATCATGGGACCTTTGTGAAAAACAAAGCCCGCCGCTGTCGCCAGCCCTTTTATTGTTGGCTTGTAGATGGTGCCTAGCTTGGGGCATCAGCTTTCCCACACTGTTCCGGTTGTTTTCGGTCATGAACATTGCGTTGTCGGCCTCGACGACAGCAAAACCACCGTTGCTTTTTTCCGATGCTTGTGTAGCATCTGGAATTGTGGAGGCAAGGTGCTTGTTTTTTTGTGATGGGAAGGAAAGGACACCCCACGGAATGGTCAGGAAATGGCCGGCCTTAAAGTCATAGGGGAAAATGGTGGTACCCTTGGATGGTGGACCTTCATATTACACCTTACAAAAGTGGGTACAGTATTTATTGGGTCCCCAATTCCCCTGGCTCCAACAGGTTTTTTTTTCAACAGCTACAGTAGGGTACCACCATTTTCCCCCAGGAGTAAGGAATTATAAAGGTTTCATGGTTGTTCACCCCTTTCCTTATAAGACCTCAATTCCTCCGTGATTGGGTACGGAACTTAGATCTTAGATTCCTCGGTGATGTCTTTTGTGTTTCAGTGAGTTGGGGAATTAGCGCAAACCTCAGGGTGGTGGGGTTTCTGGTTCTTTTGGATGTGTTTTTTTGTTTGAAAAATCCTCCCGAAGTTTAACATAGCCCCTGAGTAAAGTAAATATACAATCGTCCCATTGGAATCCTATAGGAATATGACTACTAGGTGGCAACTTGGCAACTCTAATATTTTTTTCATTTTTTACCCTTACCTGCAGAGATCATCCAATTTGTCGCATAGTTTTCAAAGGGGTTGGTTCAACCGCCAACTGAGCAATGAAAAAAAACCGTGGTTGGTTAGGTTTTGTAGAGGATTATACTACCCAATTATATAGGGATTATTTCATAAACCATGAAATAAGGATCCCCATTAACCAACCAGGATGACTCATGGAAAGTACTAAGGGTTCTTTTCGTAGCTCAACTAGGAAACTTTTTAGATCCTTTGGGGTATTGCCAGCTTCTCCGGCGAAAATTCGCAGGTTGATTTGGGTGATGTCAGCATCTTCCAAGTTCCTGCCCCACCACCAAAGAAATCCACGACGCTGGGACTTTTCGGGGGAAACCACGGGAAGGGAACGAATTCGGGGTGCACCAACAACAAAAACAACACCTCGAATTAGGATTTGAGATGGCATCTGCTAGGAAGGCTTTTGGACCCAAACAATCCATGTATGGTATATTCACCTACATGTACCAAAATTAACCAAATGTATATAGGTAAATGTACCATACATGGATGGTATGTGGGAGATGATTTCATTCAAATTGGGTAGCTGGTACTTTTGTTTTTAGTGGAAGGGAACTTAATTACCCGTGCATTGAACCGGATGGTCCCAAATTTGTTGATATGTTTCTGTCCTTCTGTTGATGTTGTATCCTTTTTGTTTGTTGTTTGCATGATCTAGGTGGTGGTTTCAAACATTTTTTGTTTTTACCCCTACCTCAATTTGACTAATATTTTTCAAAGGGGTTGAAACCACCAACTAGTCATGGTGTACAAGTTAAGGACATTTGCAACAGCAAAAAACAAAGAACGATTCCTTCAATGAATGAAGGTTTGGAGTTGGAAGCTGATCAAATTCATGAATTGTTTTCCCTCGAAAATTTGGCGGATAAGATACAGTCCCCAACATATCCTAAGGAGTTCATCTCTAGGGGCACTAATCCTTATGACTGGGTGGACAGTTCTAAGTTTTGTTTATATGCTTTTATTGTTTTTCATCCATTGTACCAGCTCACCACCCACTGAATATCTCAAGTATCAGAGGACGCAACCCATATATCCACATATATCATGAAATAATTATAACCCATAGGATCAACGTATGGTATATTTGCCATACATTGAAGCCAAATGTAGGTCAATTTTCCATAAATATCGAGCATATGGGTAAGTATAAGAAATCATGGCCATCATGTAAGCAGTTAAAAAACCCTATAGGGCCTATAGGATTCCAGTCATATTCTTTGATGATTGGGGTGTCCAATCACCTTCGAAACGCATAGTATTTAGGTTTCATTACCATTCTCAGACATTAATTGGATCCCTAGGGTATGTTATCCACGTGGGTTCCAATAAACCGAGGACCATCTAGGACCCATGTATATTGGGATTATATTAAATCATTATAAGGATCCCTAGTAAACAAACCAGTATAACCCAAACCATCCATGTATGGAATATTTACCTACATCTACCATAAAAATGAACCATTCATGTAGGTAAATGTACCATTACAAGGATCCATTCAACAAAAAAGAGCGAAATAAACGGGGCGAAATTTTGAAGTGTGAAGTCTCCGAGGCCGCCATCGTCAACATCGTCCAGGTCTTCAGGGTTTCAAAACCCGCAGCGAAGGATGAAACACCTCAGACGGCAAGCAGAGTGCCTTGGAAATGCCGAACCGAAATGAGCAATATGAAAGAAACAACTGGATCCGGTATGGAAAATTTACCTACATTTCACCTAAATTTATGGTAAATGGATCCTATGGCAAAGAAACACCTGATTGCTTTGATACCGGGTTCTTCAAAAAAAACAACCACCCACACATACACGGTCAAAGCGAGCTGTTCGCGCCCCCCTGCCCCCAACTCAATGTTGGGCACAGCGGGTGTACACGACGGCCTTCAAAAAAAACAACCATTTTAGTAACCGGGGCCTCCCATTATAACTTACTTCAACATTGAGTTGGGGGTGCAGGGGGTGCTGCAATAGCACTTCTTGATGTCGATGTGGTTGTTTTTTTTGAAGAACCCGGGGAACAAGAAAATGCATGCGCTGCGTCTGTGTGTCTGCGCGGTTTTGAAGTTATCATCGAGTTAGTTTCTGTCGCTAGGTAGTTACTTATTGACCGCGCAATGGAAATGACGTTTCATACGTGACGAGGATCAATCATGAGAGTCATTTTTCGTGGCAGGCGCAATATTTGGTGAGGTTGGATGGTCACGCCTGTTGCTCCGCGCATTGTAAATGACGTTTCAAGTGCGACGAAGATCAATCATGACAGCCATTTTCCGTGGCAGGCGCAGTATTTGGTGAGGTTGGATGGGCAGACCTGTTGCTCCGCGCAATGTAAATGACGTTTCAAATCATGTCTGCCACACATCGTACTGTGACTTTTCGTGGCACGCGTGCGTCACACGACATGCAACACGACATGCAACACACATGCAACACGACATGCAACACGACACGCAACACGCAGGAAATGTTGGAAAAACTCAGGGATTCTTCGTTTTTGCCTATTTCTTAAAAGTCAGAGCAAAAGAAATGTTTTAAAGGCCGGCCGGGTGGCGAAATGGCCAAAAAAGAAAAATCCCTGAGTTTTTTCAACCTTTCCTGCGTGTTGCGTGTCGTGTTGCATGTCGTGTTGCATGTGTGTTGCATGTGTGTTGCATGTCGTGTTACATGGCAAGTGTATATCTTGCCACAGCCACCCCGACCACCCTGGCCAGCAGTCACGGAGTCCAGCTGCAAACGAGGGTAAGGTTCGCAATCTGCAGACGAGGGTAAGGTTCGCAATCTGCAGAGCGCCTGAGCAGATGGGTGGGATTTCGCAGTGCATGCCCGACAGTGCAAATGTGACAAGCCTTTCGCACTATTGGCGCTATGGCTGCCGCTTCCTTGTCTTCACTTCTTCCACTGGTGTCAAGTCTGTAACTCTTTGTCACATGACGTAGTCCGGGAACAAGAAAATGCATGCGCTGCGTCTGTGTGTCTGCGCGGTTTTGAAGTTATCATCGAGTTAGTTTCTGTCGCTAGGTAGTTACTTATTGACCGCGCAATGGAAATGACGTTTCATACGTGACGAGGATCAATCATGAGAGTCATTTTTCGTGGCAGGCGCAATATTTGGTGAGGTTGGATGGTCACGCCTGTTGCTCCGCGCATTGTAAATGACGTTTCAAGTGCGACGAAGATCAATCATGACAGCCATTTTCCGTGGCAGGCGCAGTATTTGGTGAGGTTGGATGGGCAGACCTGTTGCTCCGCGCAATGTAAATGACGTTTCAAATCATGTCTGCCACACATCGTACTGTGACTTTTCGTGGCACGCGTGCGTCACACGACATGCAACACGACATGCAACACACATGCAACACGACATGCAACACGACACGCAACACGCAGGAAATGTTGGAAAAACTCAGGGATTCTTCGTTTTTGCCTATTTCTTAAAAGTCAGAGCAAAAGAAATGTTTTAAAGGCCGGCCGGGTGGCGAAATGGCCAAAAAAGAAAAATCCCTGAGTTTTTTCAACCTTTCCTGCGTGTTGCGTGTCGTGTTGCATGTCGTGTTGCATGTGTGTTGCATGTGTGTTGCATGTCGTGTTACATGGCAAGTGTATATCTTGCCACAGCCACCCCGACCACCCTGGCCAGCAGTCACGGAGTCCAGCTGCAAACGAGGGTAAGGTTCGCAATCTGCAGACGAGGGTAAGGTTCGCAATCTGCAGAGCGCCTGAGCAGATGGGTGGGATTTCGCAGTGCATGCCCGACAGTGCAAATGTGACAAGCCTTTCGCACTATTGGCGCTATGGCTGCCGCTTCCTTGTCTTCACTTCTTCCACTGGTGTCAAGTCTGTAACTCTTTGTCACATGACGTAGTCCGGGTTCTTCAAAAAAAACAACCACCCACACATACACGGTCAAAGCGAGCTGTTCGCGCCCCCCTGCCCCCAACTCAATGTTGGGCACAGCGGGTGTACACGACGGCCTTCAAAAAAAACAACCATTTTAGTAACCGGGGCCTCCCATTATAACTTACTTCAACATTGAGTTGGGGGTGCAGGGGGTGCTGCAATAGCACTTCTTGATGTCGATGTGGTTTGTTTTTTTTGAAGAACCCGGTATAGGGAATACTGATTATACTACCCAGTTATGTGGTCATTATACAACAAATATCATAAGGATCCCCAAAAAAACAGCCAGCATTTCATGGAAAGTAAGGCCTATGTTTTTTTTTTTCGTGGCTCGAAAAAGTCGAAGAAATACCTAGCACCTTTTAAAAAAGTCAAGCCAATGGAGGAAAGCAAAACATGACATGATTTGATATACAGATATACACTAAAGGAAAACTGGGTGGTGGTTTCAAACATTTTTTATTTTCATCCCTATACCTGGGGAAATGATCCAATTTGACGAGCATATTTTTCAAAGGGGTTGAAACCACCAACCAGAAAACGAAAAAACATACCCAGGATGATGGTCAGGAAATTATGACTTCTTTATCTTTTACATCTTGGCAATATTGGTATTTATGTCAAATATATGCGGTGTAAAAATTAAAGATATATTTTCTTTCCATTTTTAACAAGGATACGTACAACAGAAGCAGAGTATCACATTCTCTTTTTGTGGATTTGTATCAAAGTAGATTTATGGATTGCTTGTATTCCAAGGTACCATGATTGTCAAATCATTGCCCAGATGTTACATGCAGTTTGAATTTATGGCATGGTAAACTTAGGAAAATATTCCATGCATTGGGCATCTGGGTTGGCATTCGAATTGTGTGCTGTTTTACTTCAAAATGATCGAACCACAGGAGTGGCAGTGTGAGCACACTTGGGATACACCCTCCCCGCAAGGCTGACTCAGTGGTGATATAATTTCTGGGTGACTTTTTTAAGGTCTCT
Source organism: Breviolum minutum Mf 1.05b.01 (assembly GCA_000507305.1). Lineage (NCBI taxonomy): Eukaryota > Dinophyceae > Suessiales > Symbiodiniaceae > Breviolum > Breviolum minutum. Next base: position 245,689 of record DF239043.1, read on the forward strand.
ATGAACTTGCCCTTGGACGCCAAAACCATAAAAAATGAAGGTAAAATGAGGGTTGTGGGTTGCCATGGTGGTTGATGTTCCAGGTTTTTTTTGAACAAGAAGAAGCAAACAGAATAGATGGAACATGACGAATTCACTCCGCTCAAGCCTCCCCCAGACTTGATATAATTCGGTGGTTCCTCAACAAATGTTGATGAACAAATCTTCAAACAATAAACGGAAAATAAAGTGAAAATCACCCGGAACACCTTCCGACACCTTTTCCGCTTCACTCACCGGAAAATCGAAAGGTCAACCAATATCCGCCTTGGATGGTAATACCCTTAATAGTCAACCCCAGTTATATGATCCGGGTATTTATTGGGATTTTATTGGGTATATCATATCCCCTTTTATTGGGGCAGGGGGGTGCCAAACATCTAGGCTATCATCCCAATAGATCCAGTCATATTCTCTGATGATGATTAGGTTGTCCAATCACCTTCTAAACGCAGAGTGTTGAGATTCCATTACCATTCTCAGGTAAGGTGAGCCAGGTATTTCTAGGATATGTTGGAACCCACATGGGTTCCAATACACCTAGGACCCATGTATGTGGGGATTATAGTAAATCATCATAAGGATCCCTATTAAACAACCAGGATAACCCAAACAATCCATGTATGGTATATTTACCTACATTTACCATAAAGATTAACCAAATGTAGGTAAATGTACCAGTCCCATGGATGGTATGGGTACTGGAAAGTAAGGCCGGGATTTTTTTTCGTGGCTCATTTACCTGCTTGATTCGAGGTTACCAAAATTTTTGGAACTTCACCAGTTGGAGAGTTTCTTGGACGGAAAAAAACATCCACGTGACCTTAGGGTGTTTGGAGATCTCACCCCAAACTTGGCAAACTGTGCCTGGTTTTTCCCCACCCTTAAGGAAAACACAAATGAACTAAATGGAACAGCCCTCAAAGGGCACGGGATGGTGTTGAACAGTTTTTTTTGGCCTTTGGACAAGATTTTTCAGGGAAATGTTCGGTTCACATAATTGAGACTAGAGCAAAAGTTTCCCTGAATTTGGGGTAGTCATATATGCTAAGTCCAACCTTAGATTTTTGTGCTTGCAATAGTCTTGAGCCATAATTACTGTTGATGGTTCAGAAATCCTAAACAACCACCGAAAGGATGTGTAAATCCCTTCAAATAATGGGATAAACTACAAATCAACTCGTGCATGATATGTTCCATCAACAGTATGTTCTGGCAAATTATAATGATCTCAGCCGAGGTTCTGATTTTAAATGGTGATTGCAAGGGAATTCCTCCAAAAGTTTCTTGATTCAGACATATTTTGAAATTATGGGTCAATTTGCCCGGATACATGGATTGATTTAGGTTTTGTTGAAGGTTTATCCCAGTGTTTATATCGTGGTTGGGGTCAAGTTTGTTTCTTTTTCTCAGATATATTCATGGAAATGTTTGGGACCTATGCAGATCATTTCTGCATCCACTCATTTCTGCTCTCCAAAAGCTGCAGGGAGAACCCTGCCATTCGCATGTGAGGTGTATGCAGTGCAATACAATGGATGTTAAATTAATATATATGGGGACATGGGGAATGGGGATATATAATATTAATATATTTATATATAATGTTTTAATGATTTAACAATGTTTATATGTATAGATATATAGATATTGTCAGTATTAGTGTCATCATTATTCATGATTGCCATTGTTGTGATTATGGTTAATGGTTTTTGAACATACACAAATTGATATATTACATAGTCACTTTTATTTATGCCTATGAACAAAGGCTTCCATTTGTACAAGCTTACATGCATGTATCTACTACGCACATATTTACTTACACACCCGTGCATTGTTACTGTTGATGCTGTTGATGTAAGAAATCCTGCACCATCAGGGATGTATAAGACCCTGTAAATAATGTGATAAACTACCTATCAACTGGTGCAGGATTTCAGGCACCCACACAAGGTGTTTGCATGCGCAACGGAAGAAATGGATTCAGATCAGCAAGATTGTCCCATCGAAGTTTTTTTTTAGAGACCCATATTCTTGTGCCTGGTCAACCTACCCCCCCCCAACCATGCAGAAATAGCCGGCCTTATGATCAGGGCTTATTAGCCATTGGTGTCCCTTTTATATCCCTTTTATAAAGCCGGCTATTAAAGCCTTATTTCTAAGTGGGGCACTTTAGAGGGGTTAGGTTAACAAGCCAAAATTGGTGTTCCATTCCTGCCCTCAAAAAGTCACCAGATCTAAGGTCTTAATGATTTTTTTGTTGCGGAATAAAAGACCAATGTAGCCCTTGGCAAGCCCAGGTGTTCACTCCAAGATGGTTTTAGGTAGTCGCTGGGAGACAAAAAAATTGGGGGGTTCAGTGTTGGACACACGGAAAACACGTTGCGTTGTTGGGATTTGCGGGTTATTTAGATATGGTAAATGACTACATGGTGGGCCCCTGCGATCCCCTTTAAATGGCCTTCTAAATTGGTAACCGGGGTTATAACCTCTATAGGTGGAATAATGGCCCTACTTACAACTGGTAGGGGCCCACCTTGTAAAATGGCGGACTTCTTGTGATGGTTACCTGTGTATGTTGTGGCCTTCTACAGGTTCTGTTTATTTGATTTTTTTCATAACAGCTGAAGAAAGCAGATTTACCCACCATTGGAAGCCACGTTTCCCTGGTGTTTACAATAGGTGCTATTTCACCCATACAGGGATTCATACCTACATTTTTCATGGGTTTTGGGGTTCAAGGTTTGGGTGAATTGATCCTCAATTGAAATTCATTCTTCGGTAAGCCAACATTGGCAGGCTACTCCCTGGGTAAGTGGTTTGTGAGGAATGAACGGAGCAATGATCGGGGTTTTCACGGCATTCCTTATAAGGGAGCAGTGAGCATAGGTACCATGGTACCACGGTTCTGTTTATCACTGCACTTTTACTGGATCGAGAATTGTTCAGTAAATTAAACTGACGACGCGATGCCTGCACAGCAATGTGTACCGTGGTGTATATCAAAGATTTTGTGTTCTGTTGTATAAGTGGTACATACTGCGATGTTTTGCTTATAAAACTTTGAACCAGAAGTGCAAGAATACTCAGAGCATGTGTTTTCCTCAGCTTGCAACATATTTGCACATTTGGGTAAGTTCATTGCAATGTGACCAAGCCTCACCCCAAAAGGTACTGGGATTTGTTCCCCCCCCCCCCCCCGAAAAAAGAAGGGTTCAGAAAGAGTTGTTTGCCAAAGATGGCGGTTTTTGAAGGATGTATCTCTTTCTGGCAGATTGAACGTGTTCACGTCCAAACTTGCAGGCCTTTATTGAATGGCACTTACATTTGTCCTTCCATTTTATTGCAGAAGGGCCATTTTGCTTATGCAAGAAATGATTGCCTTGTCTTGGATGAACCAAATCATGCTCCATTGAATCGCGATCGTAGGGGGACAGAAGTTACATCGAATCTCCCTTTTTGTGGAATTTCCTAGTTTTCTGGTAACTATGAACGAATGCAAATCCATTGGATGTGAGCTCACAACCCTCAATGAAGCCCACGTCCCTCCATAAAGGTGCAGCAGGCTCATACAGTGAATGAAGAATCTAAAAACATCTACTGCCTTCTGATTTCACCCATGTATTTTCACAATTTGAGGATGGTACATCAGTCTTCCAATTTCATGACTGACTCTATGTGGCAGGGGTACAAGTCAAACAACATGTTAGGATGCAGTTTGTTGGTTTGTTTTTTTTTTTGTTTGTTTGTTGTCGTTGTCGTTGTTGTTTTTGTTTTGGTTCTTCTTGTTGTTCTGGCAAAACCTATGACGGCACCGGGGGATTTTAATGTGGATCGGTCCCAGATTTTTGGGTTGCCAACCAACAATCCATTGCGTAGTTGTTGTGGTTGGCTTTATTTTAGGCGTGTTCCTTCATGTGGTGCACCGTTGCCATCTATCAAATCCCTGTTTTGGATTTGAGCTACTAAGGTGGAGAAGAAGTTTACCAACATATACCACCTATATTTTGGAATATATAATGGTTGTATACGGCAATATTTGGGTAATATTCGGGGAACAACTGCTAGGGTACCTTCCCAAGGGTATCCAAAATTTCCCTTTGATATTAAGGTGGAGAAGAAGTTTATGCCATCCATTTAGCAGCAAGTTCTGGACGTGCTCGTTTGCTTCGGTTGATTCTGAACGAAGGGGTCCATCCCGAACTGAGCCTCAGTGAATCGGGAAAGGGAGGGAAGATTTGGATGATACCTTCAAAGTTGCCAGAATCCTGGGTCGTGATATATATATTTTTTTTTCCCTGGAAGTCCAACTACCATGTTTTTTAGGGTTGGTTTACGTTAGGGTTGGTTTACGAACCCTCATTTTTTTTATGGTAAGGTTTATCATCGTCAAAAAGGAACGATTTCTTTAAAGATGGTGGTTGACTTCCAGAGTGTAGGGAAGCCTATTAACCTTCATTGTCCACTACTACAGTGCTTGGGCAGGGGCCCAAATGAGACCAAATTGGTTGCAAATATGACTTGAGTGGGGTGAACCCCATCATTTATCTTTAGGATTGGTAACGAGGATTGTACATTTTGTCTGCGCATGTTTGGTTTTTAAAAAGTTGCCATATCCAAAGCATTCATGTATGGTATATTTACCTGTACATCTAGCATGAACATCAACTAAATGTACAGGTAAATATTCCATACGTAGATGGTATCGGATAGACGAGGCATAAAGATATCTAAAATGTGGGTTGTTCAAGATGTTCTTGCAGCAGTTTCCTATAGCATCCTCGCAACCGTGCTTACCATCACCGCTGACTCCGTCCATCCAACGATTCGTTCGGAATAAAGACAGTACCGACAACTCACTTGTTCTTTGTAAATGTTTTTGTTGTTCAAATTTGCTCCAAACATTCAATCATGATATCATGCATATATGTATATATGTTTTTTTATATGTCTATATAAACATATGCCACCCCCCCCCAAAGATCTACTGCGAGGGGTACCTTTTTTTGTATGCATGCTCCCTGAGTTTTGGAATTTTAGGTATCATTATGTTGGGTGCACTTCCGACTTCCGGGAGGTTGTCCAGGATGTCCAGATATGTCCAGGCAACCTTGGGGAGTTTGCAGATCTATCTTGGGAAATCTGAAGGGAAAACCTCCTGAAAGGATGGATTTTTTGTTTTCACCATAACTTAGCTGCGCATAGACAGGGTTATGAGGTTACATCCCTTCATATGGGAAATGGTTGGGTAACCCTATAACCCTGTCTATGTGCAGCTAAGATAAGCAAAGACTTGCCCAGGGGTACTTCAGCAAGAGACATTTTTTCGTGATCTTTTCATCATGATTTAGCAAGTTCCTGGGACGTCAATGAGCCACAGTTATAGGGTTTGTTTCATGTCCTGGTGGCAAATGGCATTGCTTGTACGTATTGCGTACATGTATCTTGCTAAACTAGCATAGCCATGGAAAACATAGCTACATCTTGATGGTTTACTAGATTTGTTTCCATGGCGATGTCAATGTCAGTTTTTTTTCTTTCGGAGGGTATGTACTCCATCCAATCCATTTGGGTGGTCATTGAATCCCTGCTTATGTAGTTTTAGGACTAATCTAAATAGGATTAGCATCCCCCTGTCAAAAAAAAAGGTGTCCGTTTATTTTTTCGACCTTTTAAGCCCAAAAACCAACCCCCGGGGTTTCCAGCGTCCGTCCGGGTCAGGAAAACCTCCTTTGGTAGAAGTGCCCTTGAATTGGTCTGATCCCAAATGGGGTTGTTGCACAGTCCCACTCAGGGTGTTGCGATGAATGCTTCCTAACTCATAGGATCCCATGGGACGATTGGTATATTTACCTACTAGTTTACCATAAATATCAACCTATGGTAAATATACCTTACATGGATCCTATAGGTTAAACATCCCCTAAAAAGTGGTGGATGAAAAATCCCATCTTCTTAAGGCTCTTTTGCTAAAAAAGCCACCCAAAAACAGGGGACATTCATTCCCGGGTCTGATACTTTCAGTTTTGCTACACGCCATGTTAGAAATACACTGAACAAATTGCTCACAGGTAGGTACACGTGCGTTCATTACGGGGTGGTGGGTGGTGTCATTTTTCAATTATGTTCATTCCTATTTGGGGAAATGATCCAATTTGACAAGCATATGTTCCAAATGGGTTGGTTCAACCACCAACTAGATTATGTTATCTACTATCCATTTCCACAGCCCACCAAAAAACTATTCAACATAAACTAAATTGAATGAGCCAGGCATTGAAATATGAAAAACATATCCAAAAGATACAATTATGTCTACCTGGGACCCTAAACAATCATTGTGTTTAATGGATGGAAATGCTGAAACATCCATTGTTCATGTAAAGATTTGGAATAATCTAGTTGAAACACCCAGAAGTTCCAGGTAAATATATATGTATAAATATATATATATATGTATATGCCATATGCCTATCACTATCATCCATACTTGTTGGTGGCATTTGCCTGTATATATAGATATATACATATATATATATATTTCATTCAGAGCTACACATGTAGTGTATTGTTGTTAATGATTTACACATCTAGGTAAATATACATTGGATAGATGATGTGGGTATGTAATTATATTGGACTTTGAAGTTGAAACAAAACATGGAACTAAGCCTTGGTTGCTTCAACTATTTCTGTTGGAAGAACGACTCAATAATACCCAATACCATCCATCTTTGGTATATGTACCTATTTTTACCCACATTTACCATACTAATCAACCAAATATGTAGGTAAATAAACCATACATGGATCCTATGGGAATAATATATCGTGTTGAAACAGGCGTTACTAGTGTTTGCCGCGAGTCTTGTTTCAGACGAGTTCCTAAGCGTTCAATCTGCACTTCGACTTTGACAATGTCAATTGAAGCAGTGGAATGTACATGTCCCACATCAACCGTGCAAGACAGAATTAAGATAAACGACTCAAAGGTGATTTGTATGCATGAAAATGTATGTATATATACATGCATATTTATATTTATACATAACGTATGCCGTTGGTCCTTCCCATGAGTCTATTGTGTTCTTAGCACGAAGTTTCTCTGCAAAAAGAAGTGGTGGAAGCCCACAGGATGGAATATTTACCTACATGCGGCATAAATTTATGGTAAATGTAGGTTAAATATCCCATACATGGATCCTATGGGTGTTGGTTGGTTGGTCATTAGAAATTATGATATATATATATATTATCCACGATCGTTTTTCCCATGATTTTGAACTCAGGCACAGGATGAGAAATGTAATGCACAGATGCGAGAGGTGGGCTGAAAAAGAAAAACTGAAAACAGGAAACTCAGGAAACATGGGCTGCCACCCGAAAAAAACAGCCGTGTATACGCTAGTTTGTAATATGTGTATACTTTTTCAATCCTTGTGTTTTATCCACGAAAACGGCATAGTTACGGGCATAGTTCTTTTAAAAAGGGTTGTATCTGAAACCACCAACTAGATCACCCTGGTCGTACAGATTTTGACCAAGTTGTTTAATACCTGCGTTTCAGAGTTGTTCAAAAAACAGTTCAGTCGGATTTCATCAAAGGTCAGATGTGCAGAGATTTGAATGTATAACAGTTTGGGACCATGCATCTCTTGACTTTTTCTCGCTCGTTTTGAGCCAAAATATGGGCAAAATGTTCAACATTCCGGGCCACAAATAGCCTGAAGACTTTCGAATACCAGCCACCCTTGAGCCCCAAAACCATGAAACATGAAGGTTTTAATCCCTAGAAATATGGGTGAAATAACCCTCCCCCCCAAAAAATGATGGAATTTCGTGGCCTCCCATACAAGTCTCTACATTGAAACCCATCATGTCATGCCGTTTTTTTGTTGCCGCCTAAACAGGCGCTGTGGTCGGTATATACATACCATGGGCCCCCAAAACCTATATTTTTAGAGGGTTTTTATGGTCAATAACCTGGTTTTTAGGTGGCCAAAACCTTTGTTTTTCATGGTTTTGGGGGCTCATGGTATATATATATATATATATATATGTATGTATATATTGGGTTCACTTTCCGGGCCCCAGGATGCTGGCTCGTCACCACCAGGAAGACATCACATGCTTAGTAGGGAAGGTGCCTAGATCCAACGCAGGGGAATCCCCACAAAAAAATGTTTTCTTTCAGGTTTAGGAATTATAGGAAATTTTGGCCACATATCTAACATATTTCGTTGAATATGAATAGAGGCTTCAGTATGTACAAATGCTCCCATGCATATATCTATTCTATTCTAATTCTTCTAAGAATCATGAGATCTCAATGGTTTGGAGATCCAAACGAAACCCTCCTGAGAGTCAATCCCCTAGGAGGGTCCCAGCTGAATCTTAGGGTCATGCAATTTGCCCAGATGACTTGTGGTGAAAAACTGGTAGGTCATTGAATTCTTGAGAGCCCCAATTAAGACCACTTCCATGCGCAGCTTTGTTCTTAGCGAGCCTTGGACGAAAAAAAGGCTTGCAAAGACAGGGGTCATTAAATGGCACCCATTTTGGGTGAATCAAACAGTGAATGGCCATTTGGAAGGGGTCCCACAACCCGATCCTTAGGGGACTTACGATCACCATCGTGGTTCAGTGGTTATTCAATGGGATCCATTTTGGGGCCCCTGAAAACTAACGGTTTTTTTCGGCCCCAAAATGATGGGCCGAAAGGAAAAGGTGGGGCTCCTTTTAAATATGGTCATTTTTGGTATCTATGTTAGATTTCTGGGGTGTATCCTTTGACACCCAAATATTCAATCACCAAAAGTTTCAGGTGCCAAAAATGGAGGAATTCTGAACCATATTTCAGGCTATTTTGGGCGTGTGGGTTTTTCCTTTCATGAGCCGTATCCATACGGTTTATATAGGTGAGATTCCTCCATTTTAGGTGCCTGAAATGTTTGGTGGCTCAATTTGGCCGGAGAAGCTAAAGGGTACCTTTCCAATGCCCCCTGCCTTGAAAGCAGGGCCTTTATTCGGCCTGATCAATGGTGGTTAATAATCCCCAAATAAGGCCTTGTTTGTGGCGCGGGCGGTGGCATTTGGGGGTACCCTTAGATTCATAACGATGATACCCAGACACTCAATGTATGGTGAAATGTTTCCGAGTCTGCCAAAAATCCCAAAATTTTCCGGCTTCAGAAAGCAGCACCAATGCAAGATTTACCTCATAAAATGGCTTGGTACTTTTTCACTATCCCACGTACCAAGCCCTAGACATCATCCAGTGAAAATCAGAATCTAAGGGTACAATGCCAACCCCCCTTGGAAATAGTGCCTTGCCTTAATGTGGATTATATATTAATCAACGCACAATGATGGTTCATCACCCCTTAATAGGGCGTTTTTTTTAACGGGATGGAGCATGGGCGTTTTTTTTTACGGGATGGAGCATGGGGGGGGTACCCTTAAATTTTGCATGAGAATACCTCCTGACATCTCCTGACATGATTGTTTTTGTTTTCTCATGTTTTTTTCCGTTAATGTTTTTGTTTTTCCTTCGGGGTCAAAGTCATAATTAACAGAACCTTTCTTCAGGGCCACCTGGATGTGGCCACAGAAACCACAAGGGAAAGATCTCTGAAAAACACTTCCTGAAAACATAAACATATCCGTATCCCGGTCACTATGTGTTCATCGGCGGAAGCAGAGCTCTTCGCGCTCATTGAAGGTCTCAAGGAAGGGGATATCCTCGTCCTTGATTGTGGAGACGGTCCTGCATGGTTTGCCACAGATGGATCAGACATACCAGTATGAGTTCCAGACAGGTACTTTGCATGTCAAGCTTCGTTCAGACTCAGAAGGAGCAGGGAACATAGCAAGAATAACTGGATTGTTACGTCGAGTACGACCCCTTGAACTTCGGGTGGCATACCTACAGGAAAACATCGAGGCCGGCAGAGCTTCGGTGACCTTTATGCCGGGAGCCTATAATGGGGGTGCTAGCGCGTGACTCAGCTTCGCACATTGAAGTACCTCCCCTACCTAACGATCGTCCTGTGCCACAGAATGACCCCGTGAAGATTGATGGTTGGAAGATGACATGTCCTATTAACATGGTTCCTTTTCAGGGTTTTCAGGGACTTTCCTGAGTTTTTAGGGGTGTAGAAGTTGGAAAGAAAAACAATCCCTACATAGAATTCCAACGAAACCGCCTCAAGAATAGAAGAATTGCAGTCATGATTGCTTTGTTTAGTGGGGGAAAATGCAAGATATTTTTCTTCAGGTACATAGATAATACGACGATAATACGGAAACACAAGCAGTTACGAATTCCATACCGTAGTCAAAAAATGCCAGAGACCTGTGGGTGATGAAGTCCGTTATCCATGAATGAAAATCCCATGTTCTCCAGAAACATGTTGGATTACCATATAACATGTCTACACATGATTACACATGTACCCTTGACACGCTAAAAGGATCTAAAAGGTATAGTTTACTATTCTGGGCGACCTCGAGTCATCTCCAGGCCGATGACATAGGAGTGTGTCTCAAAAGTGTGTGCTCACCCCAAACCCCTAAAATTGGCCAGTCGAGTAAGAACCCATATGTCACCCACAGATTTGAGGGCAACAAATCTCTTTTTTGTGAGACACACTAAAAAAAACAGGGAGTATTTTGGTTGTTCTCCCAAGATGACCCAAAGCCAATATTGGGGTTTCGGACTTTTGCTCCGTTTTTGCAGCAATTGTAACATTGTCCTATAGATTAGATTGTTTGACCTCAGTTCCGGAGGGGTGAGGGTTCAAGATGGGCCCCTACTGATAACAGATGGAGTTGTAACCCCTGCTTATAACTGCTACTTGGAGGATCATCCCATTTAGTAAGTGGTTAAAAACAACGGTGAGTAAGTCCCCTAAGGATCGGGTTGTTCCCCTTCCAAATGGCCGAACTCCATGGCTTATAAATGGGGGTGATCCTAACTACTTACAAGTCCTGGGATGATCCTCCTTTCGTATGTACCACATCTTGTGAAGGGAGACCCATCATTGACCTTCCAAGGAAGCCAGCAATTCGAGTTCAAGGTGCTCTTGGAAGACGACAAGCACAACCTGCGAATCCGAAGGGGGAGACTTGACAAACCTGGGAAAATAACAGACCTTGGATATGAACTCTTGATGACTGCAACTCTAGGTATAAATTTACGAATTTGCGAATCAACATGCTATCAATTAAGCGAGTTGTTCAAAACCCTGACCTGACATTCCGTAATAATACTGATAAAGTTTGTAGGGATCCTTATAGCTATAATCCCTAGAGAATTGGTAGTATGATCCCCTATTTCACAACAAACAAACCGGGTTTTGGTCACTGCCCACTTGGAGTTTGCAGAGTCTTTTTTTGTTGGCATTACTGTTGGAGAGTTTCAAGGGAAAGGGGAGTTTATAACATATAATTTTGGTCACATTCAGTTCTGTTTGTCCATACTTTTTTTCGTAAAAAATGTGCCTTTTTTTATGGTTTAATTTCGGAACAAGAAGATCAGTTCTGAAACCTCCTAGTAGTTTTGCTTTTTTTGTTTTGATAAAGAAAACCTCCCCAAAACTAACATAGCACCTGAAACTAGGCCTTCTCAAAGGGAAACTAGTCTTCCAAACATCTATTTTCAGGTGCTATCTTTGTTTCAGGGAGGGTAGCCTTGGAAGTTCGAAACGTATTTTTTTGTAACTTCAACGAAACGGTCGACCTGATGGCTTGGGTTACTTGATCCTCACGAATCGTGGCTGTAACTTTGGTGTTTGACGTGATAGAACATGATTTTCCGGAGAGGTCACCTTAAATGGTGGTTTTGTAAGGGAGTCCTGCAAAATCTCCGAACAATTCAGGTTTAGGAATTATAATCATTTGCCTAGATATTATATATTCCTTGGGTTGTCTATCCGAGTCATAGTAATTGAGGGTAAAACATGCATCGACAAAAACAAAACATTGATGATCAATCAAGTGGTCACTGCTGGGAGAAGGGAACAACAAAATGTTTTCTCAATTTGGTTCCATTTTCATGTTTGATGTTTATAGGTACTTTGTGTGTGGAAAAAAGACGTTGTCCCGTGGAAGGTCCTAGGGAGTGAGCTCTTTTGTTGTTTTTTTTGTTGATAGCTTACTTATGGGCCTCACTTGGGCCCATCAAAATGACTTAGGGTGACTTTATGTAGACCAATCTTCATGGTGCATTTTTGCATATTTTTGCAACCCTTTTAGGTTTTAGCTTTGCGGGACTTGTGTTGGGGACATGGGTTGGGGGACTTTTAAGTGATTCACTCTCTAGGGAGACTCCCATCCAAACTCGCTCAGGAAGTATCTCATCTCAAAGAGTGTTGCGCTGCAAGGATATCTAGCTATTATAGCCCATAACGGGCGGTGACACATAAACACACAGAGTCCGCAGCAGTGCTTTTCCAATTTTCCAGGTATGAAACTACCTACCAGTTCATGGTTGTTTTTTTTTGAGTTTCCAACTTTTTGCTTAGGGGTGTGGAGTGTTTTTTTGTTCGAATTTCTTTAGAACTACTGTTGATGGAAGAAATCCAGCACCACCCAAGATGTATGATTCACGCTGTAAATAATGTCAGATGCGTGTACCAGTACCATATCAAGTGGTGATCGCAGGATTTATGGTTGCTATCAACAGCATCATTTCGGCCAAGCCAATCAAGTTGCAAGATGTTGGTTGAATTTCATTCACCGCACGGTATTTTTTTCGATGATACTCTTTACTTGGAGGTTCAGGACAGGATACTTAGTAAGTGGTTATATGTAGGTTTATAACCCTAGTTAGGGGACATATAACCCACTTATAGAGGTTATAGCCCTGGTTACTATCCACTTACTAAGTATCCTGAACCTCTAAGTATCGATTGATGTTTTTTGTTGTGAACATTCCATTATGCGCCAATCCCTTCTCCAAGTGGTTTGGGAGTGGGTTTTATGTACCTAAACACCTTCTCACAGGGTATTTGGAGCACTAGGGATTTACAAAACCATCTTTTCAGGTGAGTCGGAAAATCCGGAAAATATGGTCCGGACCGCTCGGAAAAAGGAAGCATCAACTAAACTTTTTTTGGGGGCATGTATATATATATATATACGTATTATATGTAATACATAATATTGTGCTTTGTTTGGTCAATTTGGTACCGACTGTATCAAAAAAAAACCTGGTGCCAGAAACAGAAATTTCTCTCCTGTGAAATTTTGCTTACCTTTCCCACGCATCGAACAAGCAAATCCAAGTGAGGGTTTCCAGTTTCCAGACATCAAAATCACACAGCCTTGGGGGCACTGCTCGGGTGTGAGTACTTTTAGACAAAACCAACGGCACTCAAAGAAATCTTCTTTGGGTGTGCAGTTGGCTCCTTATGGGTGTCTCAAGCAAGTGTCTTGATACTCACCAATATGGATCTGGCCGTGTATTTCTGAATGCCTAAGAAGGCTGGGCCTTTCATTCATGGTAATTGCAGAGTATGTTTGCAACTGTCTTGTTGAGTAGGTTTCCTTGGCAAACATTTTCAATGTGGTGCAAACAACTTGACATGTTCTACACAAAATCACCATCCGCATCTGAACAAATCGACACAATCAACATCACATCTCGCTTTCGGAATGCTGCACAAAAATATCTCCAAGTCGAACGATTCTTAGGCAAACTTGGAACTGCAAGGCGTCATTTCAGTTGAGGAAGCAAGTTTTGGGCTTCCAGTTAGCATCGATGGAAATTCCCTTTAGACAACTTGCCTTGAAGTCTTGTCAGCAGCCTTGCAGTCCACGGTGACAGTGTTCATTAGACTTGTTGCTGGTTTGTTTTGTTTTCTTCAGCATTTCATAGTGAAACATTCTGAAGGTTTCTGTAGTTGCAGCAGGGCTGTCCAAGCACTTTGGGCCGGTGGTTTTTTCCCCGGATCTTTGTCGAAGTCAAGAACTGACTTGCGCCAATTTCATTTTAAGCTGGTCAATCGCGCTGGCGCCGAGACCGCAAGATGCTGAGTTCCTTGGGAATCCGACATGGACCCCCCACCCTCCCCAAAGCTCACCCCAAAGGGAATTGAAACCAGGCTGCTGGGATCTGCTAGGAATGGTGGTTAAGAATCGTTTTTTTTTCAACAGCATTATTTCCTATAAGGGTGACATTGGGGGGGGGTGCATGGTTAGATTCAGTAATGAGAGTAGGTGAAGGAATGACAGGTGTCACGTCTTTTTTGCCTGCGATGTGACGCTATGGAATCATTACTATATTTGCTTGCCGGACTATTTTACTCTTCGCTACTTCCTATACTAGGTGGTGGTTTGAAACATTTGTGGTTTTCACCCTCATTTGGGGAAGATGCACCGATTTTGACTCATATTTTTTCAGATGGGTTGGTGAAAAACCACCAACTAGATTGTCTTTGAATCGATTTGAGGGTGAACTCCACTTGAGTTATATTCAAGACCTCATCTGAGCGAAAACTGATGGCTGATCAACCAACACTCCCGTATCCCAGTATCCCCCTCAGAAATAAGGGATTTTTCCGAAGGTCTTATTAAGGGAAACCAATAGGGAAACAGATGGGTAATAAGCCATTCATAAGTCCTTATTTTTTTAGGGGGGTACATTAGGGGGATTGGCTGACCAGCCATGAGAAGTCATGCAAAGGATCTGCATGGGGGGTTCAGTCAACATCTACCAAAATTCTCCGCAGCCTAGAACAATGTGAGACCTATCCAGAACCTACTGGGATATTGCAGGATTTTTTTTGGGGGAAATGGTTGCTAACCCTGCTATTTCAAGAGCCATTTATCAGGGCCCCATAACTGCATTTATAACGATCGTAGGCATATAACTTTTACTTTCAACTAGATCTAAGTTGCTATCAACCTGTCATGTGTTCCAATTCTGGCACAATGAAGAATTAGCTTTTTGTTGGGGGAAAATCATCGTACTGCCATTGGCACGTCTGAGGTGTTGTGACCTTAGGCAAAGCAAAACTTGTCCTACCGTAATGGGACAAGTTCATGGATTCCTAAACGACAGTGTCAACCAAAGACCACCAACAAAAATTCAACAACGCTTTACTAGGTAACTACAGCTATTGTACCCCTATAAACAGTCGTTCCTTCGCTTCAGTGAGAGAGGTGGGGTGTTTTGTGGAGCGAACTCCCCCACCTTTTTCTGATGGAAAAGAAGCCGCTCCCGCAGTGGGTTTTTTTGCGGAAAGTTCTCCCTAGAAGGGCGCAAAAGACCAGCTTATATTTTTCTAGGTGGTGGTTTCAGATTGAAAGATTGTTTATTTGTATCCCTACCTTGGAGAGATGATCCAATTTGACTCATATGTTTCAAAGGGGTTGGTGAAAAAACACCAACTAGATATCTATAAATGATATATGATATATTATCAATAAATATATATATATATGAGTTATGCATATTTTCAATCTTATCATTATTTTGGGAAGTTTGGCACCTTCCCTATCACCCTTTCCGGAATGTGAAGATGAGGCTTTCCAGGCATTTTTGGGAGGCACCGCTCAGATGTGAATGAGCATGCTTCTTTGGGTGTGCAGTTGACACCTTATGGGTGTTTCAAGCAAGGGTCTTGATACTCACCAATATGGATCTGGCCGTGTATTTCTGAATGCCTAAGAAGGCTGGGCCTTTCATTCATGGTAAATGCAGAGTATGTTTTTAGTTGTCTTGTTGAGTAGATTTCCTTGGCAAACATCTTCAATGTGGTGCAAACAACTTGACATGTTCTACACAAAGTCATCATTCGCATCAGAACAAATCGACAAAATCAACATCACATCTCGCTTTCGGAATGCTGCACAAAAACATCTCCAAGTCGAACGATTCTTATGCAAACTTGGAACTGCAAGGCGTCATTTCAGTTGAGGAAGCAAGTTTTGGGCTTCCAGTTAGCATCGATGGAAATTCCTTTTAGACAACTTGCCTTGAAGTCTTGTCAGCAGGCTTGAAGTCCAGAGTGTTAGTTAGACTTGTTGCTGTTTTGTTTTCTTCAGCATTTCATAGTGAAACAGTCTGAAGGTTTCTGTGGTTGCAGCAGAGCTGTCCAAGCACTTTGGGCCAGTTGTTTGTTCCCCGATCTTTGTCGAAGTCAAGAACTGACTTGCGCCAATTTCATTTTCCGGCATCTTTCAACGAAAGCTGGTCAACGCGTTGGTGCCGATTTGCTAAGTTTTGAAAGTGGGGTGCTTTGTGGAATGCAAACGCCACACCTTTTTTTGATTACCAGTCCGAGGGGTACCATTCCTTTCGCGGTTTTTTTTGCGAAGAGTTGTCCCGACAAACCCTGTGCCGCAAATTTTCGTGGATTCAAAAAACAGTGGCTGCTGGGGTGTGTTTTGTTGGGCAAAAAACGAGGCTGTCGTAGTCATGTATACCTGGACCTTCAAAGGGATGCCAATTAAACCCTAAGGGATGGTGAATTGAAACCCTTTAGGAACCATTTGGCACCCCTTTGAAGGTGCTGGTATTAATAAATATGTTCCAAGATGATCCAAGATGTTCAATGATACGTCATATATATATATCATTTGTGATATAGGGGGAAGGGAAAGGGGAGTGGACTGACCTTCCTTAAGACCGTTGGGTCTTTCCCAAGAGGTGTTTTTTTGGGGTTTCCAAACACCTGCTGAAGACTGGTATATTTACCTATATATCTAATAAAAATCCACCATTCGAATGTATGTAAATATGCAATCGTCCCATGGATCTGGGAAAATCATAGCCACCCACTTGTAATTGATAGGGGCCCAGCTGAGTATTTACATTATTGTTGACAGGTTCAAACATCTGACAATCCGCACTTCAGGCCGGTACAGGTGCGATCCCACAATTCTAGCGTCATTCGCAGGAGTTCTGAACCGCCAACAGCAACAATCAAAGATCATGACAACCATTTTGGCAAATAATTTATCATTGGTATGTTTCAATCAAACATGCAAACATCATCCCCTATTTTTTGCGGGTCTTCAAAAATATGTATGAAACCCCAACTCTTAGGACAGATCTTCATGTCCTTCCCGAACTACCTTCATCGAAACTATCTCCACCAGTATGGGCGTACTAAGGGGTTATTAGCCACCATTGTCCCGTAAGAAGGCGGCTGTATTCAACCCTTGTTTCCGGTGAAGGCTAGTTAGGAGGGCCCTGAGATCTTTTCATAGGAATTTAAAGGGCCCACCCAGAAGATAAGGCCTTATTACCGGGTTATTAACCAACACTGTCCCTTCATAATCCAGGTGGCATTTTGGGGGGTCCCTATGCTTCCGAACACCTTGCGAGGAGGTATCTGGTATTTGAACCTAAAACACTTCTCAGGAAGTATTTGGAAGATTGCTTGGAGGATCATCCCACTTCGTAAGTGGTTAATAACCATGGCTAGTTTTCGTCCCCTAACTGGGGTTATTCCCTTTCCAAATGGCCGATCTCCATGGCTTATAAATGGGGGTGATCCTAACAACTTACGTCCGTCCTGGGATGATCCTCCAAGTATGATCCAGACTAGGGGGTATAAACTCATCAACCCAATATTTGAGGTTCATATAATGATTATAAGGGTTCCCATTTTTCAGGTGGGATGACTTTATCTCTTTTTTCAGACTAGGGGGTACTGTATATGAAATTCTCTCTGACTTTTTGTGAATGGCAGGGCAGATGGCCGACTATGAGGCCAAGGCCTGGTTCCAACAAGCTCTCTACGACACGAGCCGTTTTCAGGTTCCTTGGTTTTGAGGCCAAGGCCTGGAGCTTTGTTGTTTCGGGGGAGTTAAAAAACCATTTCGTACAGAGACATCTACAAACAAAATGGTGGAACAAAACTTCAGTGCTATGTTTTCTAAATCTGGAGATTTTGAGATTTGCTTTTGATTCTGACCATTTTTGTTCAAGTAGAAAGTGATGAAGTGGGGATTTTTTTTGCATACCCACCACCGAAACTGAAGAAAGGGCTTCAGTCACAGGTTCCTCCGGCATCCTTTTTTAACCAATATACAACAAGTCAAGAGGAGTTGAAACCAGATAAAGTTATTGTTTGCAAAATGGAAGCGAATGGCAGTTGAGAAAGGGATTTTACCAACATGTCGGGTAATTTGAGATATATTTTTGTTTGGAGGATTTGGCATACTAAACCATGCATAGCTATATTTACGTACTTACCTAGACCCTGCAAGAGTATCGAATTTCAGCCCCCCAGGTCTGTTTTTGGTTGTTAAGGTTCACAAATTTAACACCCTTGGAGGATAAAATTACAGTCATGATACATTTTGGGGTGCTGACATCACATTTCCCTGCTTGCAGATCAACAACAGTTTCTTTTCTCGTTTCCGGCTTGAGTGGTGATAAAAATTCCCCTGTAGAAATAAACGTACGATGTAAATTCAGTATGATGCTCCCAATCAAACTATACTTCTTGTTTCAGAAGTATTGGACCGTGGACCAACTGGGGTTGTCAATTTTTAACCCAAACTGGGCCCGTCAACCTGACTATCACATACGAGTCAACATAGATGGCAGTGACCATGTTCTGATCCACCTAAGATATGGGAATCAACGTGACCATCTACTGATCAGGCTTTGGTATATACCAAGAAGTTCAAGGAAATCTTGCGGATCCATTCTACCACTTTGGAAGGTGATATCAAGAATGAGACACATACCTACATCCATTCCCTGACATCCAGTCATACCTTGTGACAGGCTCGGTGTTTTTTTCACCCCCACACATCTTCTGATGTTTGGCTTTTAGGGGTTCCTTTCACACCTCCACGCCTGGGAGGGATTTTCATCTCGTCACCACGGCTTCCATAAAACTGCCACAGCTTTCGAGAAACTGCTACTGTAAACGACAATACGTATTATTGCTGTTTAGTTTGAATGTTTAATGTTATATCTATAGTATATATATATATATATTATATATATGATGGTATGTGTAGATGTAATGATGTATGATCACAACGTGATTGAAAAGTGTAGTACTTTTCAACTTTTCTTCTCAGAATGAATTGAGTCATGTGTTTTGAATGTGAGTTGTTCCATGTTTCATATTTGTTTTGGAAGGGCATGTTCACTTCATTGATGCGTATATAGATACATGATTAATATTGGTTAAATGGACTTGCTTTAATCGTAGAGACATGCGTGTCATATGTGTTTACATTCGTCAACATAATTATAGGAAAAACATTCTGGCAATCGTTCAGTATTTTTTTGGCTAAGTCTATCGTGGCTATAATGGGGATGCAATGTTGGCATTGAATTTTAGCAAAAGACGAAAAGTTCACTAGTTATAGAAATAAGGCTTTGCTTTTTGAGGTGTTTTCGGGTGCATAAGATGTCGCATGCATACGAAGACCTTGCCACATGTACATCCTTGTGTTTTTGTTTCTGTTCATTGGTGTGACATACTGTTTGTACATGCAAACATATGTACATGCATGCACTTTATTCTGAATTTCGAATCAATTTCCTTGCATTTTATTCTTGGGTATCCTTTGCATACATTGTTCTTTCAACGAAATAGCTTTTTGGGGTGGTTCTGGAAATGATTGCGGGGAACGGGGAAAAGATATATCGAAATGCAAAATGACACGCATTCCCACAAAAGTTAGACGTGTATGTTTACCAAGTGCTTTTCAGGGAAATAACAAACATGGAAAAAGTACGAAGAACCATAAAATGTAGAAAAAAAACTCAAAAGAGTTTTTGTTGTGTTAATCATCATTTGTTGTTTTGTGCAAAACTGAGAAATGATCCAAAAACCAGTCTGAGCATCAGATTTTGCAAAGGTTGTGAACTTTTTCAATTATTCTGGTTTCCCCATGAGCATATGACATTTGCCAAATATACTCTAATTTGTGGGGAATCCTTATATTTTGTAAACACCACAGACATGATGATGTAAAAGACAACATATTTCATTGGTGGGCATGTGGGAAATTCAATATAGCAAACACATGGCACATTGTTTGTTTTGCCAACGTATTATCATTGCGAAAAAAAAGTAGTGGGAAACATGAATTAGAGAACAAACGTTCCTGGACAAAATGCTGACGATTTGCCAATGTTGGTGACCATGCCATACTGTTTTGTTTTTAAATTAACATATATTTATTCCTACAATCCAAGTGGCATCGTTTTTGCTCACATAACCGTCTCCATTTTATGGGTCAAATCTTCTAAAACGGACCTTTGGACCAGCTGAATATCACAAGCCCAGCCGAGCCCATACGGTGGGTGAATCCAGAAAAAGAATGGCCCGGAAATCAGACACCTTTGTACTCTTGCCTCGTGAAACACTGGCAAAGCAAAAGACACACTTAGGCACATGCTGACTGGCTGAAGATGTGGAGACAGGATCAGTTGGGGTGGAATGGGCTGAAGGAATGATTCTTGGTTGGGGCTAGTTAGGAAAAGTTAGGCATGCTTTGTGATGACAATCTCACTGTGACCCTGGGCGTTTTTTGACGCTACATGAGGGTTATCCGCAAAAAGTGGTAGGGTGGATTTTTCATTTGAAATGTATTGTTTTTCATGAGTGATATCAATTCTATAGTCATTTAGGGTACAGAATCGCCTTAATTAATTGATCAGAATGATGATAATGATATTCATAACCATAAGCCATAGGCCACGATGGATCTGTCAAGGGCCATAGGCCATGATGATGATGGTGATTATGAAGATGATTACACATCTGCATGTTGATATATATATATATATATGTATATAGAAAAATATGTATGAAAATAGTGTTTATATCCCGGTATTGATACATCACCACTTACATCCACGTTATCCCATACAACCGGGCCCCCTTCCGCCACTTGAAGCCACAACGTTGAGGAGTGGGCTGAAAAATTGAATCCGAAAGGCGAAACATCCTGAAGGGCTGAGAGGAGGAATCCAATCTGGGTGGTGGTTTCAAATATTTTTTATTTTCACCCCTATTTGGGGAAGATTCCCATTTTGACTAATATTTTTCAGAGGATGGTACTGTTAATTCTGACATCCTGCACCAGTTGAGGTTGGTAGTTGAAATCCCATTTGATGCTCGCCGGATTTCAGCCATCGACAGTATGTCAAGACGTCCTTTTTCTCCCAATCCCATTTAGGATCCATTGGTCTAGAGTCTAGTTGCCAGTTCATGTCTTTTTTTACATGTTTGCGGTCAATTTGTAGGAGTCTACCAATGTTGGGCAGAAGTCGCAGGTCAACCCTCCCAAAATGGCGGAAGAAGCGGGTTTGGGATTTACTGTAATTACATGTGAAGCCAACTCAGTTCCAATGACAACTACTCATAAGTTGGGCTTCCAAGATAATGCGAATATCTTTATTTTCCACTTATTTGCATATTGTGTTTGTTTGTTGCTATTTTAGGGGCTACTTCTTATGTGAATCTTCTAACTTGAAGCTTGACCACTGGTATTTGTTTTTTCAGGAGTCCTTGATTTGTAGGCCATGGTTTCCTTCAAAGTGGGCCCCTACGATCGTTATCAATGGACCTATGGGGGCCCTGGCCGAAATGGCCGAAAAAGCTGTGTTTTTTTGGAACCGGAAATTTTCATCAGCTACTAGGATTGCCAAAGGCCTTAAAAACCCTGAAGGAAAACAAAGAAAAACGACAAACCTATAGTCATCTAGACCATCTCCCTCATGATGTTTTTCCATGCGTTCACAGTCCCCTGTTCTGAAAATAAGTTTGTTTCCCTGGAGTTATTTTTACCATATAAGTGGAGTTAAGGGCCTGTACTTATTATGTACTTATTTGTTTGGGCCCACTTTGTGGTAGCGAAGTGTCAACATGTAAGATATGGCGAACAACATCCAACGGCAAGAAGGTTTGGAAGGCAACCCATGTTCAGTTGTTTGGTGATATTCCCAAATGTGGAGGGTTGGTACAAGTTGTCGTTGTTGTTGTTGTTGTTGTTGTTGTTGTTGTTGTTGTTGTTGTTGTTGTTGTTGTTGTTGTTGTTGTTGTTGTTGTTGTTTTTGTTGTTGCTGTTGTTGTTGTTGTTGTTGTTGTTGTTGGTGGTGGTGGTGGTGGTGGTGGTGGTCGTGGTGGTGGTGGTGGTGGTGGTGGTTTTTGGTGGTTTTTGGTGTTGGTGTTGTTGCTGATGGTGCTACTGATGACATTGGTGGTGATGATGATGATGATGATGGTGGTGGTGCTGCTGCTGATGATGCAATGATATGTGCTTTCCTCCACTTTCATATTTTTTCTCTCACGGCCTTCACGTTTGGCTTATTAATGTTTCAAGCTGGCAATTCTTTGTCATCTTTTTGGCATGGTTAAGTGACCCTTTCAACGGTTAAGTGACCTCCAACTAGGTGATATAAAGGTCACGGGCTGGAATCACCTGGAATTTTCCATAAAATGTTTGGGTGGCGTGAGTTGGGATGCTTCCCTTCAAGGCGAGATCCCCAAACTTTCTACTGGTCACTGGAATTGGGTGGTCATCGGCATCCCAAGACACATACTGTACCTCCACCAGTGTGTTTTACTGATTTAACCCTCTCATTTTGGCATGCGCCCCACAAGCAAGGCTGTTTTTGGAAATCCTCTCACGCCTTTCCATCCTTCGGCTAGGTGACAGGGCACCCCCTTCCATCCCTTCCCCGCGGGGTGCGACCAAACTGGAAAACGCTGGCGGAAATGGTGGCCTGCGTTCAGCTGTAGAGGTAGCGCAGGTGGAAGCAGGGAATTCAGGTTGGCGATCCATGGGAAGTGTTGTCGTTGGGTCCCTGTAAAATCAAATTCCCATGTCTTTCACAAGACTTGCAACTAAAATATAAAATTGCACACATTTAAAACTCATAGGATCCAGAGGAAAGTTTTTAGGATGTCTGATTTTGTTGGGATGTGTCATCTGTATGAAGATCTTTGTATTTGTCCATGAGGGGAATCACACTTCACAT
Organism: Breviolum minutum Mf 1.05b.01; assembly: GCA_000507305.1. Classification (NCBI taxonomy): domain Eukaryota; class Dinophyceae; order Suessiales; family Symbiodiniaceae; genus Breviolum; species Breviolum minutum. The sequence goes on from DF239043.1 coordinate 268,700, forward strand.
TATCCATAGGATCCATGTATGGTAACATCTACCTACCTAAATTTACTATTAAGAATCAACCAAGTGTAACTTTAGGCAACTAGGCGGTACACGGATCCTTTGGTTTGTTTGAAACGATCAGTACTTAATTGGTTTTGTATTTATTTTTTTTGGATGTCATGCGCTCTTAAACCCGAAAACAAGGTGGTGAAGGTATTCATTGGGGAGAAGACGAAACTCCCATCGAATGTCGCAAAAAACACATTCACAAGCCCCGATGCTGACCAAAGGGTTTGCCTTGGACCCCGTAAGGATTAATTTCCTGATGCATTCAAGATGGATTGGGGGCATGCCTAAACTTTAAACCTTGCAACAATGGGCTAAAATCCGATTCTTTATGAAGAGAACCCACACTTAAGCATGACTATCCATTGGTTTTCCGCTGTTTAGGGAGGGCCCAAAACATGGACAGTTCCAACTATGACGAAATCAACTGCTGGCAAGTAGATGGCGATCGCCACTCCCAAGTGACGATCTGTAAGATGTCATGATAAACCACTACATGGGAGTGACTAGCCATCTATCCTTTCCAGGTGGTAGAAAATTAATATGTTTGAAGCATGTTTTGGAGGATGTAGAGGAAGATTATGTAATTTTCTATATAGGAGATAAAACCCAGATTGGAAATGACACTTTTCTGTATAAGGTACACCTTTGAAGATTAACATGGAACCTACAAATCGCCCATTTAGAAAGGAAAATGATCTTTCAGACCTCTATGACTATGTTCCATGTTAATCTTCAGGGGTGTAACTTATTTTTTTGAAATGGATCATGGAACTTAGGGGAAAAATTTCCTACAAGATCCCCATGGGATTGGTATTATTTACCTATAGACAACAGAACCCAAATGTAGGCCAGAGACTCATAATATAGGTGAGTATGTAACAGCTCCATTGGGTGTTTGGGGTAGGTAAATATAACCCCCCCCGAAATCCAACGTAGATATCAAAAATGATGTGATTTTTTTAAATGTATATATCTCCTTTCAAATATGGCTATTTTTGGGGGATCCATGTTTTTATATTAGTTTTTGAGGGGTGTACCATTTCCATAGCATGTATGCTTTTTCGTGCAACAGGATGCCATCAAAAATGCCAATGGTGATTGGAAAGCAGCCGGGATGACCCAGGGACCCTGCGGCAGGGGATGCGGTATGTTTTCTAACCGTTTTTTATGTGCAGGACATGTTTGGATCACAGAGACGTATTAACTTTCAATTCAAGAGTTGTTTGAATTTCCCGTTTCAAAAGACTATGGTGAAGTGAAGGTATCAGCATTGAGGATTTAATCATAATTATCCAATGAACACATCAAAAACTTGCAAGAACTGCCCGGTGCCCAAAGAAATGGCCACGCAGTTGGAAACGAAAACACCCCTCAAGCAATCTCTGTTTGTGCAAGGTGGGCCCCCTCACTAGCTAACCACGAGGTTATACCCCTTTTAAAATGCCTTATAAGTCACTGGGGCGATTTCACCCCTCTAAGTGGAGGGAACAGTTATGGGCCCCTACTGATATCGCTGGAATTTGGGCTGAAAGTAAGGGAATCGTGATCCTTTTGGGGTGTTGATCCGTGACCCTTTCACTGGTTGTCGGTGACCTCCAAATAGGGAAATCAAAAGGACCCGAATTGAATCACCTGGTACTTATAGTAACCTTAGGATGGCATACAGAGGCAACATGAGGCAACAAATCAAAGCATACTTGTATGATCCTTGATGTTGATTGTGAGCAGTGATGATGATTGGAAACTACATGGGCATGACACAACCCAAGGGCCTTTGACCTTGAAATGGTGACCAAGCCGGCATTCAAGTCTGGTATGGTGGAACTTGTCATCAAATGAACATAAAGGACCAAACATGGAGGCCCCAGTACAGGTTTTTGGTCTAGTGGTCTTATGTACTTTTACCCCTACTATTTTGGGGAAATGATCCAAGTTAACACAATTTAATTGTCAAATTGCATACGGGTGGCCCAAACTCCAAGTAGTTTTGATAGATATGAACATTGGAACTATGTTCTGAAGCGCCACTAGATTCGCAGGGTATCGGGCAATTACTTGATGTTTATTGAATTTATTTTCATTTTGTCCATGTACAATATAGACACATTGGTACAAAGAGATTACATTTCTACATATATAAAAACATGTATTATCTCCTCTTCCATATTTTTGTTTGGCTTGCCTTGCAAAAACCCACCCTGAACCAACACAATTGTCGTTTCACCTCCGGTTCACCAACCCACCCATCGTCTTCAAGGCTGGCATGGATGCGGTTTTGGAGGAGGTGATTCATCTCATGGATGCGGAGCCTGACAATGTCGCTCCAACGCAAGAAATTGGAAAAACTGGAACTTCACAAGGTGGGCCCCCTACGATCGTTATAAATGTAGGTATGGGACCCCTGTAAATCGCCTTATAAGATGGGTAACTGGGGGGGTTATAGCCTCCATAGATACAACCCTACTTGTAACTGTAACTGGCAGGGGCCCACCTTGCAACAATGACAATCCCTTGGCAGATCTTTGGAATCCTCCCATTTAAATATGTAACGCACTTAAAATTGAACCTCTAGCAGGTGTTTGAAAGTTTGTTGAAGGTGTTTTTTGACGGATTGTACCATGGTAAATCACTAGTAATTAAACCACATGGTCATAGGGTATTTTTTGGCTTTTTTAACAGAGGTGTAGACTTGGCAAATCCTTGGGATCGTCCCTATTATACCCAAACAGCCCGATGTAACCCACTATGAAAGTGCTCAACCTTTAAGCAGGGATCCAGATGTTCTTCAAGTGTGACCAAAACCTATATATCGATGGCTTAGATTTATGGTGATTTATGTAGGTAAACATTCCAGTCCCATGGAAGCATATGGGATTGCGATTCTTTTTATTGTTCTTCAAAAACAAAAATACTAAGGGTGTCCTGATGGAAGTGATTGTAAGGTTTATAACTAACCCATTTACGGGATGAAATCAACCTACTTATAAAGGGGTTATATATAATCCATTGATCCTAAGTACCATCCATGGACATCCCTACGTAGATCTTTCAAAAAGCTTCGTACCGTGACCTGTCGGGATAGATCTAGGGGTCGAGGATCTAGAGCCGAGAACCCATTCAAATGATAGTAGGTTTACCCATGCATGCTTATATACCGATCCATGAAAGGTTTTTTTTATGTTTCAATTCAAGTAAGGTAGATCATATTACCAGTACCAGTCATCTGGATCCGCTGTTCAGATATGTATATTTATATTTACATATGGTATTATTTCCCATAGGATCCAAGTATTTTTACCAACATTTACCATAGAAAAAGATCACCCAAATGTAGGTAAACCATGGCAGTTTGTCCCATGGGATCTCCTATGGTGGATTTCTCGGACTTCAAGAGCTCAGGCCTTTGTACAGGAGAGAAGTTGCGAGTCACTGCTGGGAAGCCAAAAAGAGTGGCGTAGGAACAGCATTTTGCAGGTGTTATACATTCGGGGCTCAAAATGATGACAATCCACCTGGGGTTTTGCTATTCATGTCCCCTTTTTATGGTATTTTATGGTTTGTTATGCTGTTTACACCGTGCTGAAAGGATGGATGGCGCAAAACCACTCCCAAGTTCGGTGGCGATTTGTAAGGGGCGTGGTGATAAACCAAAACTAACGGGAGTAGCTAGCCATCTACTTTCCAGGTGGTTTATGTCCCCCTTTTTTATTGGTGACATTTAGTTTAAACATTACCTTTTGGGGCTTCAAATGATGATAATCCACCAGGGAGACATATAAAGCAAACCCTGTTTTGCAAAGGGGAAGGTGATTTGCTGTCGAAATTAAGATTGTTTTTAGATGAGACTCATATGCCAGACCGGACCATGTATGGATATGGAGCTGGTGTTTTTACATTTACTCCCTAAACTATCCTGGTTTTGTAAGTATAAAGTCCAGCCCTATTGAGTGTTTGGGTATGGAAAATCCTCACATTCACATCTTACTTGCTGAAGATCATCCGACAACAAGACACACTACAGTAGGTGGTTTCAGATATGTTTCAAAAAATCTATGGTATTTGGGGAAAGATTCCCAGTTTGGCTAATATATTTCAATTCAATTGAAACCACCACCTATAGGTATTATCTATGTTGCTTGTTTCTTGTCTCATATGTTTTTTTTGTTTCCTTGGACCCCCAAGACGAATGAAACACCCCTGAAGTTCAACTACTAGCCCTCAACCAAAAATGATATGAGAAAAACCATTGCCATCCTTTGAGTCCTCTTGGGCTCTGTGTGTGTGTGTAACTTGTGTCAAGGTGAAACTCACTTCAAAAGAAACTTGTGGAGCTTGCTGAAAAAGTTGGAGAAGGTTGGTTTTTCCAATCCCAAAGGATCCATCGGACTAAAAACTATTTGCCTGCGTTTACCATAAATCTATATAAGCCAATTGTAGGTCAATATTTCATACATGAAGCATATGGGGAGGAAAACGACCTTCGCCTCATTCGATGTCCAAGGCGTTACATGGCTGTGGATGACGTGAGTCGGACGGCGGTAGGGGAGAGCCTATCTGCCATCTTGAGGCGAGAGGGGGGGGTGGTAAGGTGAGTTTAAGCTTCCAAGTCTTTCAACTGCGCCACCTACAAGGTCGGCTCCTACCAGTTATAAGCAGGATTATAACTCCACTTATGGGGTGTTATTGCCCCAGTTATCCAATAAACAGGTGTTTTGTATTGTTTTGTAGGGTTACAACTCCATTTGTAACGATCGGTTTTTCTTGGCCCACCGTTGAATCGGTTACCCTCCGTTTGTTTATCAAATGTTCAGCTCTGATGGGTTTCAGGGGCATCATATGCATCACACCCTTGGAGGATTGAGGTACGTCGTGAATGTGTCAAATGGGTTGGGTTTTTGGGCTCCTAAGTTTGACCCAAAAAAACTTCCGGGTTTTGCAGGCATCCCTAAAAATGATACCCGGTACCCTTTATTAAGTGAGGTCAAAATGTGGGAGAGAACATGTGACACTTCACATATTTATGAAACATATGACATGAATTGACCTGATTTATTGTGATAATCACCATCATCAGCATCATCATGGCCTATGGCCCTTGACTGATCCAGCTTTCCCAAAGTTTGAAAGTCCTCATCTTGCAGTTTGGTTTGACAAATGTTCGACCAAAACGGTCCAAGATAGAGGAAATTTTTGCGCAGGTGAGTCCTCCGTGGAAGCTGAAAAACACCTCTTTTTTTTAAAGAAGGAAGCACTTTTGAAGGTGTTTTTTTTTGTAGCGTTTTTTTACCCAGGATTGGCAGTGGTTTACATCCAATTTTCTTTACTCTCTGGTTGTTTTCGTTGTCGGGGAAACATGCCAAACAAAAGGACCAGCGACGAAAAGTTGTTGGGGTTGATTGATCTTCCATTTTTTGTTGTTGCCAATTATCTTAAAAACCAACGTTGAAGGCATTACATGAACAGAAATATCCCAACAGAGGTAAAAGGGTTATAACCCCAGTGACCCATTTTTGCTCGGCCATTTATAGGTGTTACATCCGCTACAACCTTATTTATAACGATCGGCTCGGGGCCCACCTTTTACCAACAACGAAGTTCATCACCAAAACATACTAGGATGTCCCATGAAGATAGTATATAGATGGTTAGCAAATGGGTTAAAAACCTCCTTTAAAATGGCGGTATCTTGGGGTGAAAAACCCACCGATCCTAAACCTTTGATCCTAACCATCCTGGGTTCTCCACATGCACACGTGTCGTTAGCTGGGTAACTTTTTGCTCCAGGGCCATGGCGTTGAATGAGAACGCTTCGGAAGTCCAGGGCTATTGCTGCGGCACTCTCGAAGCTTGGCCGCAGAGAAATAACCGACGAAAACGACCCCTGAATTCACCAGAAGCCACCAGGATGTTTCCGAAAATTGGGCTACCCCAAAATGGATGTTTTATAATGGAAAACCCTATTAAAATGGATGTTTTGGGGGTACCACTATTTTCGGAAACA